>OY829329.1:1380672-1980672 GCA_963691655.1 Toxonevra muliebris
GTTTTTATAATAGAGGGATTCATGTAAACTCGTAAACAGTGTGTAAACCTCGTAAACTGTGTAATCTTGTCGAAATTTCGTATCGATGGTCATACGTTGACCCCTCGTAAATACTTTTTCACCACTTTTGGCAAACAAGACAGTACAGCAATAAATTTATATAAACAATACCTATATAAAAATAAGTTTAAAATAAAAAATTATTCCATAAACATTTTTTTCTTATTTAAAATTATTTAAAACCCAAATACAAAAATGTTGTTTGTTGTTTTTTCATTTTATATGGGAAACAACAACAAATTTTTAATTTCATGCCATGAATTATTGCTCGTGGAGACGAGGTGTAATGTGCATTTATAGCACATCGTCTCTTCTAAAAGTGGTAAAAAAAACTACTTACTAGGGGTCAACGTATGACCATCGATATGGTAGCAAAAACTTACCATATTTGCCATTTTTATTAAAATACTGCAAGCAGCACTGATGTGTTGTTTTCTTGCTCTTGGGCGGGTGCAAAGTTGTCGCTGGAGATTAAAATTACTTTCTTCGGTTTTTTTTTCTTGTAAATGGGAAACAATTCAGTTTTAAAAAATTCAATTGTTAAGCTCCAATAACATTGGAAAAAAATCAATTCAATATACGAAGAAGAAATATGAACTCTTTCTTATATTTCGACGTTACGCCTAGTTGAGTACGTCAGAAAATGGCTTCTTAATTCTAAAAATGATATTACACCCCAATTATGAGTGAATGAAATGTTTAGACATTTTTACTGCTCGTTTTTCTCTGGATTCACTATTTTTCCACTGCAAGACAGATATGGAAAGTACTTAATAACCTGCGCTACGTCAAGAAAAACGTAGCCTGACTACAATATAAACAAGACGTAACAACTAATACCACTGGCTAACCACTGTTCTCACGAGTCATTGGAAAATGGGAGAACATACGGCCAGACTATACTTGGCATATAACTCTACTTGGCGCAACTGCGGGGAGGAAGTAGAGACAGACTACCACACACTACCTATGTGCTTGTCCTGGTTTATCAAAAGCAAGACTTTGCTCATTTGAAAAACTGTTTCTAAGTAACATTGACAAAATTCCAGTTTTGAGTTTAGGAACCAGCTCCTCTACCTTGATCTTATAGCATGAGTCATGGGTTGAGGGGCGTTCGAATAGCAATACTGAAATTCCATCAATTCTCTCAATTTACCAAAAAAACAAAAAACTACAAGCAAGGGTTGTGGTATTAAATTGGCGCCGCAATAATTGCCTAATTGTTACCTGTTGGATGATGATTAAAAATCTTTAAAGTAAAGTGAATGCTGAGTGTATTCATTTAGTTAACCATCAGTTTTGTTTTCATTTACAACCAATGAATTATCGTTTGCGAATACCACTAAGCATTTTTATTGCATCATCTTAACATAGAATTTCAATTAGAAAATTATGTGGCTGCAATCCATAATTTTTTACTAATGGCATGTCAGGGCTAAATTTGCATATCGTATGCATAGAGTTCAATTAGTTATGCATCATCTGCTGATTAAAATCATTTCCATTCTCTTAATAAAATATTAGTATTTCATCTTTTTATTGCTGGCTTTTCAAGGCATATCGTTTGATTAGTTTTTATATTATTTATTTGTCAATTTGTAATGATTTCTGTCGAAAAGTTTTGCCACAAGATAAATTTAAAATTTTCCATTTAGTTGACATTAAGTGCACACCCTTGCATTCCGCGATGGTACATATAAGTATGAATTTTGTCCACACGATACATAGAAAGCAACTTGTTGCACGTAGTACGGCGTTTGATCACGTGATCAGTTTTAGGTGATGCCTTACGGAAATTTTCAAATATGTATTTAACTTTTCTGTTGTCAAGACGGGTAAAAACGCGGCGTAAAAATGTTGTCAGAAAAACCTTGCGTAACTCGCTTAGCTGAGCAGCGTATGATGGCAATCAGTTATTTATGAAAATTATACCAACATTGCGTACTTTCTATATAAATTTTTCTTTATTCGCGCTAAATTTATATTCATTTCATAAATGCAATCCTGTTACTTCGTGGCTCAACGAAAACTGAAAAATAGATCCCAGTCGACGTTAATTCGTCGGTGTAAAATTGATGATAGCTGCAGTTCTGTTCCACCTTGCATGACTATGAGCCTTTTAATTGTGACACGATTTGTGCGTCACCGATACACCGCACAGTGGTTGAACTTCATACAAAATGAGGACAAAAATAGAAGGTGGCGCCGTAGAATTACAAATTTTGGTACAGGAGTTGCTTATGTCAATACATCGTCGTTAAATAAATGGACACATCTATCTTCATTACCTAATGCTACAGAAGAACTACACTGGAAGAACTGTGGCTAAATATTATTTTCTCTCAAATATGTTAAAAAATATGTATTTTGGTGACTATTTTCCTCTCAAACGATTTAAAACTTATAAACTTATGCAATTTTGTAAATAAAAATACAAGAGCCTACATAATAGAATATTAAAAAAGCACGTGAGCTAAAATGGGGGCAATATAATAGAAAACCTCCCTACACTCAAACACGCATACACACACAAAGCACTGAGGACTTACATATATGCAAGTTGTGCCAATGATGGCTTGGCTTCTTACACAATCTTTTCTTTTTTATAATATTCTCTTCTCTCCTTACATACACCCACATTCTTTGCTAATAGATGCACGCAAACTATTTTACCTTTGTTTTGAATTTGTAAGCGCCTAAAAGGTTGCTCTACTTCTTTTACAATGGCTTCTTGTTGTGTTGTGTGAAAACGTTTTTTTGTTTTTTTTTTGTTTCTCGATTCATGAAATTTAAAAAGTATACGTTCATACCTAAAACCTTGCAATTGCTTGCATTTAAATTACAGCTGTTAAACAATTAAGGATTGCGTGCTCTTATACCTAATTTGAGTAAAATTTAATAAAAAAAAGCATTGGTTGTTATGATAAATGATATAAGGGTGTATTGAGAATACACAATGAAAGGTAATATTTTTTGAAGCTTAAGTATTTATGTAGGATTTGTGACCTCTGGTTTTCTCCGAAGCAATAAGAATTTATATATTAATATAGAATGCCTGCAACTTAATCAGGTTTTTCTCATTTTCGGTAGGTATTAATGTTTTGTTTCCAATATAAAATGTTCTCCAGGCATTATCACACATCTGATCGATAGCATGATTTTCATTTCAATTTTTAAATTAATTAATTTTCTAAATTTTTTAAAGTTTTTCTAAAATTTACAGCCAGCTGAAG
The DNA here is from genome assembly GCA_963691655.1 of Toxonevra muliebris. NCBI lineage: Eukaryota > Metazoa > Arthropoda > Insecta > Diptera > Pallopteridae > Toxonevra > Toxonevra muliebris. The sequence goes on from OY829329.1 coordinate 1,383,966, forward strand.
CAAAACAATCAATTAAACTGAAAGAAATGATACTAAAATCCAGCACGAATATTAAATTTTTGTATTGCACAACGTCAGTCTCAGCGCATTACCTTAAGTTGTTGTTCGTCGCCTGTCGTCTGTTGTTAATGATTGTTCTTAATTTAAACTGCTACGTACAATATTAATCTTGAAATGAAACTGAAAGTAAACGGCAAAGCGTGTACTCTCTTATTGACAATATTAATGTAAATTTATTTAAATTTACTTAAAATAAAAATAAAAGACTTCAAAAAATAAATATTAAAAAACGAGGAAGAAAAGAGCAGTTAAAAAAATATGAAAAACGTGTTTGTGCAGTTGTGAGTGTTTTGAATCCAATAAAACTCACAAAAAGCAAACAAAAAAATTCAATATCGTGAGTACAAGAGCAGACTTTTTTATATTATTATTTTGATATTGTTATTGTTCTTTAACGTTCGAGTTGTTGTTTCGTCTTATAATTTTGTCTTGTTTATAAAATATGTTGTCTGCTTTTTTGAATGACTTAATTTCTGCACATTAAATAGTTAAATCATTTAAATAATGTTATATATTATGATTTTGAATGCTCTCATTGTTCGTTCCTTGGTATTCGCTTAGTTCAAATTATTTAATTTTTTCAAAGTATTTTTTAATTGTTTTTAGTAGACTTTCGCATACATTCTGCTTGCCAAAAAAATATGTCAACATTCTAATAAGTTCTTATCTGTCAATCGGCACCGCCAACGTCAGTTTGAATTTAAACCCAGCTGCAAATATTGTTGTTTAATATTAATCCGATGAAATTGAATTAATGTGTGGCATTACTTACTTAATTTTTGATTTTCTCTTTCCCCCTCCTAAAGTTCTCGTTTGTTTAATCTTTATATATTTATTATAATTGCGAAATATAATTCTTGATAACACAAATTCCATTAATCCGATTTCGAATGAGCAAGTTGACGGATTGATTTGATAATCGCACATTTAGCCAATTTTTCATTAAAATTCTCTTCTTAATCACATCTTAATGGTTTTGATTCCCTGAGTAAAGAATTTCGAGCACCACTTGAGTTTTTCAAGTGATTATAATTTGTTTACAACTTAAATTTATGCAATAAAAAATTGGTTAGCAAAATGGGGTTGGATCAAAGTCGTAATAAATCAGAAAACAATAAACATATTGGCCGAATTAAAAAAAAAGTTAGCTCTGGTTAATTTGCTGTTTTTTGTTGAGCGTGGAGAAATCATATAACACGAGAGTGCTTTTTTGTTTCATATGATCAGTAACGCGAATTAATGGTAAAGTGGGCAGAATTCAATATACAGGTAGACCTCGCTTTACACGAGGGTTACGTTCCTGAAAAATGCTGTGTTAAGCGAAATCGTGTTAAACGATACAAGGAACCAGTGCAAAAGGGGAGTTACGTTCCAAGATCTTGAAAGACACCCAAAAGTTAATTTTTCTTTTTTTTTTTGATTTTTAGATATTTTTTTATTGAAATTATAGTTATATATATAGTTATCGATCCACTAAACTTTTCTCTTTTTGTCTTGTTTTTGTGCCAAAAATTGGCATCGCGTCTAGCTCAGCGTTCTTTTACGTTCTGCAGTACATTCTCCAATCCATAACATATACAACGAAAGGCAAAGCAAATTTCCCAACGTTTCTCGGGCTTCAGGAATGCATTTTTCAGGCAAAAAAACGAGCCTGGCGACCTTTAAATTTCAATGTTTTTTCGTCTAAAATTTTGTGATTTTTTTTGTGAGTAATGTATATGTATATGCCCACATTGCATGTGTATAAACCAACCAACATAATGAGCAAAAAAACGAAAAAATGTCGCAAAAAGTGTAACGTGTTTGAGAAAGGCTGTACCATAAAAAGTACGTGTTAAGCGAGGTCAACATGTATAACCATGTGTAAATAAATCAATAGCAGTAAGTTCCAGAACTAGAAACCAATTTTTTCCCATATAAAACTTATGAAATGATTTGAGCGTCACAATTGCGAATCAAAATTTAAAAAATGCTTATAATCAAAATTTAAAAAAATTACCGATAGAGAGAATGCCCGGAAATCAGTAGAAGTGATAAAAAATCTAAAAAATAATATCCATTTGTATGTCATGCACCTAAAAATATGCTACACATAATTACTTTTGTGAGGCAATTGTTGTCAGTTATTGATTTCTTTAAAAATTTGCAAAAAAAAAGTATTTGCATCACAAAATAAATTGCTTTGTAAATATTTATAAGTTCATAAAGAAAAGAAGAAGCAACCAAAAACAAATACAGTGTGAACAGATGAAATTCCCTTTTCAATAGGTATGCGTATTTTTCCTATATTGTTTAAATCTGTATCGATTTGTAAAACCAACTGAGGATGTATAGCTAATGCTTACCTAAGTTGATCTGAAATGTTTCTCATTAAAAAAATAAATGTACTAATTTACCATTTACTTAATTTGTAAATACTGGGCCTATAATTGCAAATATAGAAAAAAAAACAATCAAGTGAGTTCATGCTCAATATATAATACTGGAGGCTTTATCTTTATGTACAATACTTGAGTGTTTTTTTTTCCTTTCGCTTTCTTATTTCTAATGCTTAATAGATACTCTCATTAATTGTAAGTTGTTTTGTTTGTCACTCTGTGTTTTTGTGCATATAGAAAAAAGCTGCAGAGAAACACTTCAAACCTGCGGTTCTGTGAGGTCTGATTGTGGTCCATATGTAGATAATAGGTCTATTCACGTACTTTTCCATCAAAAGAGTAAAACCAAGATTAAGAAAAATATTCTTAGAAAGAGAAGACTATCAGAAAAAATGCGTGAACAAAAAACTATTAAAAACTTACAATTAAACAGCTGATCCATTATTGTGACAATTAATTATTAGCGCGAAAAAATATTGTGCGGTTTTAATTTTATTATTTTAAAGAGTAATTTGTTGAAATCATTTCGTGTGGCACACACGCATTCACAAATACTTACATTTTCAAGCCACAAATTCACTTTAAAACATTTAACAAAATTGTTACACTAGCTTACAGCCATAAAGTACCAAGAACAAAAATTCTTACCATAGAAAAAAAAAATTTATTTTTTTGTGCTCAGGAGGTCCCAATTTATCCACCCAAACATGTTTTGTTCTTGGTACTTTTCAAGACTTGAAATTTGTGAACCAGTGTTATTGACGTTTTGATATTTGACAGTTTTTTTTTCGGCTGCTGAAAATTTACTTTCAAAAACTTTCAATTACTTTTTTCTCTCTCACATTCTTATGCTCTCGTTTTTCTGTCTCGTTGAAAGTTTTTCGAGTACGTAAACTATTAACAATTTTGAACAATTTTTTGTACGTGTATAGACCTAATATAAAAATATTTTAAATTATCAGTGCTATTTGATCACACAAAACGATTTAATTGATACTACAAATTTCCTGGTGCACTCATTTCTCGATACGATTAAATAATGGAACGATTATTATTTTAAAGTTATGTATTTTTGCGCATACAATTTTTGCTACGACTGACCTCTCTTGCTATTTTGAGCTAGTTTAAGTTTTTATTATATTTTCATTTTTTATTATTTTTGTTTTTGCTCTAGAGTACATTCAACCATTAAGCCATCAGCCATTCAACGCCACGATTGTATTGTATTGCGGAGCTGCTTTATGTTGTTGTTTTGTATTACTGAGGGCGAAAACTTGTTTATTTTTTACTTATTTATTTGCCTATGTATAGTTTAGGTGGTATTTTTTCAACGATTTTATCTAGTTTCTTTATCATTTGTATGCAAAACATGTTCAGTGTTCGTCGTTTTTCTGCTTATGCTTTTAATAATTTATTTTTTAAGTTATTAATTAATTTTAACGTATATGAGTTCAGACCGAGGGTTTCTCTTTGTTCTCGTTAATTGTGACTTATCTGAATTTGTTGCAGTCAATATAAGAGAGGGTAGAACAAACAAAAAAATATATATGCTCTACGAGTATATTCAGGAGATGAACTTCATATTTGCAAAGTATTCAAACTTTTAAATAAAATGCTTTCCTTGATTGTTTCTCTCACACAAAAATTCAGCTTTTTGCTTCCATTTAAATATTTTATATTATCTACTTGTAGATATATATATATCTCGTTTGTTAAAGACAAACAAATAAATCTGCTAAAAATTTTCCACAGAAACTACATATATTAGAATTGATATAAATATTTTTTGATTTGTGTTTGTTCTCAATTTTTATCAAATTTTTTAAATGTTTCCTTCAAAACACGCCCTTGAGCTGGTTCTATAGTACTATGTTTTTATTCATATGTATGTAAACTTGGATTAAAAAAAGTTGTTTAATTGTAATTTAAATATGATTAAAGTTATTATGTTCTATTAGTGCAATAAAGTCCAAAACTCTCACTTATAATAAAGTGATTTTCTTTTGTTTTTCTGTTTGCGCATAAATTAAAATGAAATTGTGAAATAAATTTTTTAAATTTCAATTAAAATGTTTTGTTTTTCTCTCTTCTTTTGTCTCTGTATGGGGCAATCCAATAAAATACATCCAGTGCCAATAAAAACGCATCACCCAATAACTATTGGTAAATCATAAAAAACCTAACTTTGTATTATTTATTGTATATGTTAGGCATTCCTGTAAGTTTTCAGTTAATCCAAGACAAAGTTTCAATCCGTAAAAGAATATTCTAAAATAAAATAAAATTCTAAATAAAAGGAGGATAAGATCTACAAAATCATCAAATTTAAGCAGTGAAGCGTTTTTATTGGCACGGGGTGTACAATAGATAACTCTGCATAAAAAGTCATTTGTTTAAATGAGAGTCTCTGTCAAACAAAAAGAGGGAGGCACAAAAAGAGCTCTCTCTAATTTATATTATATCTTTAGTTGTATCTCTCTTTGCCTCTCACCACATGTATGGTATTTATGTTGTCTGTGGCTGGTGCCCCCTAATACGATTCGTCTAAAATAATCGTGCTCGTTAGTTTGACTTTTGCGATCTTACAGAAGCGTTTATTTCAGCTTTTGTGTTTTGTATTCACAAATCGCGCTAGGGCTTTCCGCCAAATAATTTACGACGATATACATAAAAATTGAATTTAAGTGAAAAACGAAAGATATTTTTAAATATTTTTTGCACATTTCGTTTAATAATTAAATAGAAATTACTTGAAGATGGCTTAAGATATTGCAGAGTCTGTTTGTTTGTTGATAAATAGGAGAAAAAATAAAAATGTTCGCATTTAAAATTGAGAAAAAAGAAAATAATGCTTAGGTTGGTGTGAAAAAACTAATTCATTTTAAAAGTTCACTATTCTGGTTTAGAGTTCTTAAATTTATTTTAATCATTTTGTTTTTAAATCTTAAGTTTCCTAATTTAGCTCTTATAATTTTACGCATTTACGATTTTCTATTGCTGTTCCTGATATCGCTTATCTGCTTCTACTTATTCCAATAAACAGAGACGCTGCTGCTGTCTTTTTGTCTCTGCAACTGAGCTAAAAAATATTTCTTTTATATATATTTTGAGTGCATATTTTTTTAAATACAAATTTTTTCCATTCTACTTCTTTGTGTTCTAACTTAATTTTTGTTTTAACTTATCACATTTTATTTGAAATAAATAAAATTCTAGATTTTTGCTTCCCGTTTTTTTGCGACAAATTTTAATATGATACATATATACATATACGCGTTCGTGTAAAAAATATGTGTACCTCTTTTAAAAATTCTACCCGTTTTTGCGGAAAAGTGGCGAAAGGTTAATTTTTATCGATATACTTATGACGCAATTTAGATTAAAAAAAAAACCTATTTATACTTAAAATTACCTTCAATCCAGTAAAATAATCAGCATGAAAGTGAACAATGTTTCTACAAAATTATTTCAATCGTTTTTCTGCAATGGGCAAAAAATATCGAAAAGAATGACATCAAAGTTTGTTTAATTTAAAATCTGTGTAAATGGAAATTGACAAGCTTTGGCGAAGGGATATGCACAAATTTTAGCACAACCTCTTCTCTCTTATTTTTACATATCGCCCGTTTGCTGCAAGACTGTCATAAGTCAAAAAAACAAACATTCGAGAAATCACATTTAAAGATTTCTAGGAAATATATGATTCAAAACTCTTCTTCTTTTTTGGAGAAAATCGCATTTATAGTTTTCAATGATCCACCAGTCCATAGAATGCAGTAACGACAAAAAATATTTTCAGGAGAAGAGCTTATAAGAACACTGAGTACTTAACTCGAATTTCTTTTTTTGGATTATGACAGTCGATATATGTTGATATCATTCGTTTAATTGTGTCACTGTTTGAGAATGTTGTGCAAATGAATCTGTTTGGGGAAAATGCTATTTTTAAGTAATTATGAATGCGCTAAATACAATTGTAAAGTTCCCACTAAATATGTTATAATCGGATTTTTAGACAAAAACTATGATACACTAAAATGTAGAAGTATTTAAATTTCTCATAGGTTGAATGTTATATATCGCCATCTGAAGTCCAAAAGGCCGTAACTACAAGTACACGAATTTAATAAGCAAATAGACGTATTTAGAGACTTAAATGAAAAAAGAAACAAAATATTTGAATCTTTTTAATAATCTTACAATGTTTTTTTACTCCTCCTGTAAAAAAATAAAATGTGTAGTTACGGCTTTTTTGATTTTAGATGATGATATATAATATATGTAATATATTATTAAGTTAAATTGAGTTTTTTCAACGGAAACTTCTCTTGAGCGCGTGATTAAACTCACTTCCCTACATTGAATTAAGTAATTAATAACAATCATATTTATTTAGCAAATAAAATAAATATCTAAGTAAATACAGTTTGTATATTTGTGACAAGTATAAGATTCCACGAGTCACCACAAAGAATAAAACAGTGCATGTTATACATATGTACAGCCGAGCTCAAAATAATGATAGTAAAATAAGATATCTAAAACAGAAACACTTTTCCTTCCAAAATTTTTAAAATTATATAACTATATGTTAAAAATAATAGAAACATCATTTCGGAATTATTATTTTACAAAATACGTATTTCTTGTAATTTTAATATGCAGGTACTAACTTTTAAATAAAAAGTTCTTACGTTTTGAACACTTATGACTTCCTTCGTGGTTTGTATCTTGTACCTTATTTTATCAATTATTAATGTGAACACAGCTGTACGTATATTTGTTTTTTTTATTTTTGTATAATTTATTCAATGAAATCTTTATACTCATTAAAACTTTTCCAAGTTTTCAGGAAAAATTATAATAATATAAAATATTTTTAACGCTTAAAGAAATAAAAAAAGAAAATTGTTTAGAATTATATATACGCACGCATACAAACTCTATAACCAGCTGTAAATATTTTTTTTTTAGTTTCGAAATCATTCTACAATACAAATATCAAATTCTATAGTATTTACAGTGCAGTGTTATAAGGCCATAGGCAATGCAGCCATATTACTTTATATCACTTCGCATTGAGAAATCGTGCCATTTGGCTTTCTTTCAAAGGAAGAAGTGAAATAAAGTCATTATGGCATTATTGGAAAGAAAGCCTAAGAAAGAATAAAATATTTCGTTTTTGGGGCATTATTTTTTTTTTTTTGTGAAACTATCGCGTTTTGCTCATAATTTTTAAATATAAAAATATATTTTATATACTTATATATATATATATTAAAATGTAAAGAGGTCTTTCCTCTCTTTGCCATAATTTTTCTAGCAAGATCGACTACTTTTTCGTTCCCCTCTATTCCAAGTGTCCTGGAATCCAACATAAAGCGACTATATTGCCTTTACCAGTTTATTCAAACAGTCCCACATTAATTTAGAAGTAATATCATCAAAATGGTATTATGTTTGAAAAATACTATTGTATATTCTCAAGGAGGCAAGGCAAACGGTTATATTTCATATTCTCTCATTGCTCTTCCGGAGAGAGTTTATTCAAATTTATCTATGGCTGTTTAAACAATGCCAGTCTTTGCCAGGCTTCAACTGTGCTTTCCATCATAATCAAGAATCTACCCAATAATTCCTGAAATATAATAATTGTGATTACATGCAAACTTATTTCATATGCATACGAGTACGAACCATCATGATTTGACGTGTCACAATTATCGTTGCCTATATTAAATTTATATTTCAATTAGGCGTGTACTTGTCTTGTATTTGAATTTATTATTGTGTTTAAGTATTTCTTAACATTGTTTTTGCTTTTTTCCATTCATTACTATGCGTTTGCAAATATGCGTTTCCAATTGATTTATTTGCATGTTAAATATTTATTTAGTTTATTGGCGTGCCCGCAACGTCAATGTTTATTCAAAACAGGGGGTCCCGCTTTGGCTGATACTTTCAGTTTAGTTTAATTTGTTGTTGTTGCTCACACCAATTATTTGCATTACAAATTTCCTTGAATGGAAAGTGCAAAGGAAAATAGATAAATAAACATGCCTGATATTAAATATATCGCTCATTTACTAAAATACTGACATAACTCAAAAAACGCGATTTTGCAGGAAACGCGTCTAAATTTTTCAATTGACTCCCATTTTGCAGAAAAAAGATGAAATCTTATAATTCTCACGCGCAGAGTATTCAAGATATTAATATGAAATTTGTACACAATATGAAGCGTGGTATAATGAATTATTCTGCATCATTAACTCAAAAAACGTGTTTTTTGACTTATGACAGTCTTTGAGTAAATGAGCAATATGTACGCAGTACACGAAATTATTAGGAAACCGGCTTCTTTACCCCTATGACCCTTTCCCCAGGGTCGTAAGTGTTTTTAAAGTCATTTATAAGCAATTGCATGTCTAGAAGTTAATATTGCATTGTAATTCATTTGGTTGTTATATAATAGTTCTTTAAATTTATCTAATTTTGATTGAAGCATGTAAATTTCTTTATATATTAACAGCATAAACTCAACCCTCAAATTTTTATTTCAGTTATTTGCACATAGAATGTTACCCAGTTTTCATATATTAATGCGGTGCTCTTCGAGCGTTTTGCAATCAGCTTCTTCAAGTGTTGGGGGCGCATTTAATCACCACTTCAAAAACAATAATGATGATGATGCCAATATTGCTACATGTTCAGGACGTGGCGATTGTCTCAATGGTACCTGCCTCTGTGAAATACGTTATGCAGGCGATGAATGTAGCGGCTTCAATGTACCCTACTATGCGGGCATCTCAAGCGTTTTCTATTTTGTTGCACTTGTATCGGTAATACAATTGTTCATTTGTATTGTTGCCGAGTATCAGCGCTTAAAGCAACCTTCCGTTTTGAGGGCATGCCGTTTGACAACACAAAAATTATTGTATTTTATGGTTTTCGTAGCGGCATCTTTGCGTGGTGCTTACTTTACAACACCGGTAAGCTGAATTACTTGTATATTGCTCTCTTTATTTATTGATAATTCGTTTTAATTCCTTTCTCTGTTTTCTTCCAGCTTGATTTACAACCACAATGGGCTGTAACACTGATGTCTGCTTACTATCCGCTTTTGATGACATGTGCATCATTAATTGTATGCATGTGGGCAGAGGTTAGTTGAAGTTTATTTTCTGTTAAATTAACGCTCTTATTGTTCACTAATACTGTATTGAATTAGTCATTGAAATCTTTAAACCTTTCATTCACTTTAGTCAAGAAATATTATTCTTCAATAAGTAAAAAAGCCCGCCCTACGACGGGTGCAAGACTCATGAAATACTTTCTAAACACTTTTGCCAACCTATTTTTTTCTTTATTCTAATATTACTTACTTTGTATCCATTTTGTTATTACAAAGCTTGCATACTTTGAGGCTGAGTTTGCATTTCCATGCGCGCCGTAAATTTGTAGCTTAACTTTAATGGTAGATTAGAGAGGGAGGGCGAACTAAAAAATGAAGCGCTGTAGTTCATATTTTTTAATTTGTGCTTCACAACAAGTTATGTGTATAATAACAGGTTAGGTTAGGTGTATGAAATAGTCCTATTTATAAACACCGAGTGGCGGTTGTTTGTAACGGCCATAATTAGGCGTCGTTTACATAGCTTTGCTCACGATATCCAAAGTCAAGCGTGTACAAGTGAAATTTTTAAAACGTAATATCAAAGGAAATAATTAAGAAAATCAAGAAATTATGTCAAAATCGGTAAACACATATAATTGAAATAGCTTTTAGAATATCAGTTGTGAAAATTGTTAACTTCCGGCAATAGCCACGCCTTCCTCCCATACTAAGTGAAATCTTCCAAAAATATAAAAAAATAACACAAATACAACAAAATTCGGTATATTTTGTTTGGCTAATAAAAAATATTCCTTGTAAAAACCATCAGAATCGTATAATAAAGGTATTTTTATTTGAGGATATGTAGGGTATTTAAAGTTCAGCGACGCCCGAACTTAGCTTTCCATCTTCCATTCACCACTGCTTTTTTACAACTTTCTTAGTCTTTTTAAAACCATATTGTAGTTTTAATAAAATTTTCAGCAGATTCAAGCTTGATGTGGCTAATGAAAGCCGATGTAAAGAGCGAGACTTTTCGACCTCCTAGGATTATAGAACGGTCATATTAACTTAATGTAAAAGTACGTGTGCGTTTCTCGCTTTCTATTTTAAGCAGAATTTATCTCATTGATTTTGCAATTGCCTAGAAAGCTACCTGTATTAATTTTATCAGTAAAACTGTAGGGAAATGTCACCTCAAATAGTCGAAGTCGTTATTTTGAATGTTAATATCATGGATTTCAATTCCTATTATTACGATTGTCAAGCACCCAAACGCGTAATAACTTCAAAATTTTTGTACATGCGCACTTTCGTCCATAAAAATAAAAAAAATGTTTTTCTCCGATACACTGAAGGTCGTTCAAAGTTTATTTGCTTATACAATTTTAATTTTTTAATTAATATTTAAATAATTTTCTTGTAAACTTTTTTTAAACTATTTTGTGAATCAATCTTTCACGATTACTTTGTAAAAATACACACCCCATACCAATAAAAACGCATCACCCTATAACTATTAATAAATCCTAAAAAACCCAGCTTTGTATTTTTTATTGTATATGTTAGACATTCCTATATATTTTTAGTCGATCCAAGACAAAGTTTCAATCCGTAGATTATTCTTCTTAAAAAAAAACTTTCATATTAGGTCTATTTTAAAATAACAAAATAGGGTAAAAGCAATTTGTTTTCAAATCAAATTAATTGTTAATGAAAGGACGATAAAAACCAGAAATGCATCAAATTTAAGCAGTGATGCACAGCTACTAAAAAACTAATATTTTACATACAATTTAGAACTTGTTGTTTGGCCACTAATTGTACTACCGGAACAATGATATTAGCCTTCAAAATTACGGTTTCCATTTTTTGGGGTTACATTTCATATATTTGTATGCTGGTTCATTTCAGCCAGTCACCTGCTTTTTTAATCACCGGTACCTCTGCTTAGAATGCACTGTAGCGGCCCAGAAGGCGAAACGATTTTTTAATATTCAGATTATTTGCAAATTCCTGTCTGATGAGAAGATTTTGTATGTTTTAGTTATTACGATATGCTACTTAGACTCAGTAATACCGTGGTAAAACTGTGTTTAATCTTACGGCTACAGTTCTTTTTTTGTTGGTTTGCATGCAAGTTCCATGAGAAAGATCTGAAACATGGTTTCTAAATGGTAAGTGTAGTTTTGAGTGTCCCTGATACCAGCAGACACGCCATTCCCCTCTACCTTACCAATAGATCTCCTTTACGAATTATGTCCATCAAACCATTAATCCGTGTAACAGCATTAGTCTGACCACTGTTATATAGAGCCAGAGAACTTTCGGGGGAAGTAGACCCTATTCTTTTGTTCTACAGGCATTAGTGGGACCCCTTTCAAAGTAAGGAACGGTAAGCTTTTTAGTGAATAGAACTAATTTCGTTTTATTAGGATTTATAATTAACATCTATTACATCCGCTACTAATAGGGAGGGGGTTCTCCGCCTGAGTTTCTTTGCAAGTACGCACATTCAATATGGTGGCATTTGTAAAGTTTTCTTATCAATTCTATAAAAAAATTTTATCATATCGTCAAATCATATCGTTATCGAAATGCAACAAATATCACTAAATTAAAATAAATTAAACTAAAAAAAAAAACAGTATAGATAATTGTGAGCTTTGAAGTCGTCACACGCTAAAAACTAAGTAACTAAAAATTAAGTGCAGATGTACTTTAGTTTGAGTTGCATATTTATTTTCCCTCAATCTTTTTACTCAGCTCAATTGGACGCTCGAAATGAAAAGTAAAGTGAAGTAATTAACAGCATTCACAACTGTTTTCTGATTAATTATTGCTGTTTTGATAATTGTTACCTATTTTTGAGTAATCTTAAGTGCAGATAAATAAAAATACGCTTTTGCTTTAAAAGAAAATACTTGGTTGATAAGTAAAGAAATCGTTACGTATCGAGTTTGTTGTATTTTTGTAGGTAAGTGGGCGCTGAAGGCATAGCTTGCATAGTACTTTCTATATTCTTATTATTTTAACAAGTATTAAAAGTGATCATAAATATTTTTCATGTTTCGAAATGAAATAGTAATAGCTCCTGTTTTTTTTTTTTTTTTTTACAGATTTTTCATTTGCGTGACATTCGCTGGGAAAAGTCACAATTTCTGTCGAAAAGTTTCCTCGGCTTCATTGCCTTCAACTTCTTCCTGTACAGTGTATTCGGAGTTGAGGTTTTCTCATCGCTGATCAACGCCAATCGTCATACCTACTCGCACATCTTTAATGGTTGCTACGCTGTCTTGCTCCTGGTCGTTGTTGTCTTTTTTCTCATTTATGGCGTCGAAGTTTACTTCAAGCTACGCGGCGGCTTCGTCTACGATCAAACGGGCAAAATTCTTGGTCCTAGCGAAGCAATTCTAAACTCATCGCAGTTGCACCAATCGCGTTTTGGGCTGTTAAGTCAGGCAATTATGTTGATTGTGATTGTGGGCTTTCTAACATCCGAGACGCTGGGCGATTTCTGGAAAACCAAGTGTGTACCTTTGCATAATAATTGTAGACAATGCAAATGTATGAGTGTAATCCTATAATTGTGCATTCTCTGTATTTATTTCGCAGAGTTCCCGTCTATTCGCGTAATTGGCATGACATTGTTTTTCGCATTGTCGAAATTGGTGTGGCCGTATGGTTTCCCTGCTGCTTGTGGAATTCTATGGCGCCCGAACAATTATGGATATTGAATCCGCGTAAACTACTATCTCGTCAAATTGACCCATCGATACCCACCACATCCGCGGATACAAAGACCCTATCGCCCGAAGAGGGTCAATCGTTTTTAGCGAAAAAAGACTGTTGGATATGTTATGACAGCGATAAGCCAGAACCGCTTATTCAGCCATGCCGTTGCACAGGCGACGTTAGCTCAGTGCATCATGAGTGTCTCAAGCGCTGGCTGGTGGAAAGTTGTAGTTCCACTGCAGATGCACAACTCTCGTGTAAAGTTTGCGGTTTTCCATACGAAATTGAAAAAGCTAAAAAGTGAGTGAAGAGATTTTGTTATAGCTTGTTATAGCATTGTACATATTTTTTTGAAATGAGGTGCCTAAATAATTTAAACATAATTTTTGTGCATTATAGACTCGATTGGGAGAAAGGTTTTACCATCCAGCATTGGTCGAAAACTGTTATACTTATAACGCTTATGTGTATCGCTGGCGCTAGCGCTTGGGTTGTCATTCAGTTGTATGTTGACCCGTTGGTGCGTGTGCTGACAGTAGGTGTTGCTGTGCTCATTGGTTATGTATGCGTAAAATGTCTTGGTGAGAATACAGTTGTGGCATATCAACGGGCCAAAGTTAGTTCTATAAATATAGTCACAAAATCTGAAATGGAAAAGTTACATACAATTTGTGAAGATGTTGGTAGTACTAGCAGCAATAACGCATGCTCGTCATCTTCATCGACATCAGCAGCTGCTGTAGATGCAACAGCGGTGCCATCATCAAGGACACAATGATTATGACCAGTAGAGGCAGATTAGCTGCTGTTGGACATACAACAAAAAGTACATCCAAAATTCTGGTAATACCACCACCGAAAATGAATATTGATATTGTAACAACAACAAAAACTGGCATTATCTTTAATAATTACAGCAACAGTAACACTTATTTACTTGCAGTAATACCAACAATTAATGAATTATGAATTAAATTGACACATTATTTTAAGCAACACAATTTCATATGCATACGTTTTAAACTGGTGGTTTGTTCTTTGTTTTACAAATTTGCCAATATTCAGCCATGTTCTGAATTTCACTTTCGAGTGAAATCGAAATCGAAATACTGCAATTTTGATTCCACTCGAAAGTGAAATTCAGAACATGGCTGATAATTTACAAATGCCATTTTGTTGCACATACACATACATATGTATATGCATTTAGGTTTTCCTTTTTCTAATTATCTAATGTTACTACTTTGGAAAGCTTTTAACAAATTGTGTGTATGTGGATGTATTTAAAATTTTATATCAATATTAAAATCTATTATGAAATTACAGATTTCATATGAAATCATGAGAGTTCAACACAAATTTTTTAAATGTCAAAACGTATTAAAAGCCAAATATTTTGCATTAATGTAAACCTAAAGAAAAAATCGTACAGTATCATTAATCATTGAGATTATCACTTCAATTATAAAAGGCTATTTTGTAAAATGATAAACGCTTTCATAAAATAATAGTAACTAACAAGCGTTGCCACACGTAGCATAAACAATGCTACTGTGTACTCGCATCATGCATGAATTTTTCATTTTTGTAGTCGTGTCTGAGCGAATATTTCTCATAAAAAAAATATTTCAAATATACATATGCTCAACATATATATAAATTTGTACATAACTGGTTGGCATTGTCAATGTTTTTAGTATAAAATTAATGTATAATGTAATGTTTCACACTCGTCACAATAATGCATTCATATATTATTGTGCGACGCCAAATTGAGAATTCGATGCAAAATTATTTTTAACACAACAAGAAATCACTACGAATATTATTATTAAAACTTATGCTAATAATATGTATAATTTTTCTATTTAATGAATTATTGCTTATGCAATACACATACATTTTTGTTTAGTAATAATGAAAATTTTGATTACACTAGCCTGCAAAAGTATTCATGCACCCATCACAACAGTTTTTTCAAAGATTTATAAAAAGGAAAGAGAACAAAATTAATTTTTGGAACTGATCGTCTTGAATCGCATAATTCAAGTTTCAACTCTTCGGGCCAGAGGACAATAAGTTTTTTGTGTTCTGGAGCATAATGCAATGGTTTTAACACTTCCGTGTAGACGCGCTTCATGAAGTCTACTTGTGGTCGTTGTAGTACTTACTGGGTTTACCCGGATCCGGTTTATCTGAACTAATATTTCTGGTGCTGTTAGTCGTCTTTTTCGCTTGCTTGTGTCCATTATTTTCCGATCCTCCGCTAAGGGCGTGGCTCTTCGATGTCCAGTTCGACATTTATTGACAATAGTGTCTTCCTATTTGAATTTGTTTACAATGACAAATGCAAACCTCGGGCAATTTCTAAATTAACTTTGCACATTTTATATTGGCTTGTTGCCATCGTCAAATTTCTATAGAATGTTCTTTCGAGCCATTTTCATGATGAAAAGCGTGATCCAGGAAGAGCCAATAAAAGCCTAAAATGAAAAGTTAAAGAGGTGCGTGAATACTTATGCAGGCTAGTGTACAACTATTAACATATATAATGTATAATTATACAATCAACATAAAATTATAATAAACGTAAAATTAAACTATTGTGATATAAATGCAAACAGAGAGAATAATTTAAACCAAAATAAAGAAAAATCCATTTTAGAATTCTTTTTTTTTTTTTTCCGAAAAATGAGAGGTGAACGTATAGTTGGTAAAATAGCGTTTATTCTAAATCATACCGTTGAGTTGCCAGTTATTAAAAAGAAAAGATGCGACAGTAGTTTTCAAAAAGTATGTAAAATTGCTAAATTTCCTCAGTTTGGTTAGCCTTTCAGCCTTTCAGTGAATTTTAACTCTGGTTTGTTCGTGACGAATTATATAATTTAATATAAGTAAAATGTATTCATAATTCTGAACTTTTGCTCTATACCATATATTAGAAAAACCACTATTACATTCTTTCATGTGAATATTTAGTTTTTAAAAGTGTAGATAAAATAACTCAGCCTCAGAAAATAAAAATTTTATTACTACTGTGGGAACTTAACAAACATACATTTTAAAGCCATTAAATGAAATAAAAAGTTCTACGAGTTCTGAAAATAGTTTACAGCTGAAATTTCAATATGGAAACCAAATTTCATTGTCTCTCAATTATTTTAGTACTGATGCCCTCAAAAGAATGCTTTCAGATTTTATTAAGATATGCAAAAATCTTCGTGGTTTTGAAATTGTCAATTTTTGCTGTGGCATTTTACTCAAATTTGATAGTAAATGAAAAATGAAATGTTAATTGCAAATTTCATAGCTGAAATTATAATGCAATATAATTGAGGCCGATACGACATATGAATATTATTATAATAAGTATATTATAGTATTTTATTGTAGTTTTGTTTCTTTGTACATTTGAGAAAACTTTTAATTTTTAATACCTATGCAAAAAGCACAAAAGGCTAATAATCTCTTATTGGAACATATTTGTCATATTTACGTAAAAACGTGAGAAAAATGCAATAATTTGTTATTTCTAAAAAAGTATTCAAATATATTTCAAACTTGTTTAATTTTAAGCATAGAATTTGGAATATACATTAACTCATACATATTTACTTGGTAACTTTAAGTTAATATATCCAATTAAAAATAAGAATTGAAACTGTATTTTATTTTTATTACAAATTAGTTCGCTAATCCAAAAGGCGAACATTAACAGCGGCAGCGTTGGCGGCAGTGGAAGAGGCGGCAGTACTAGGAGCAGCAAAAGAAACTCAGAGACCACAGCAGCTATCGAGGTGGAAGGCATTTCCTCATCGGAGCTTGTGCTGTCTACATTTCAAAAGTGGAAGGGGGACCAAACTGTTCAGTGCCTGTTACACCTTCAATTACCGTGTAAATTCCACATATTTGGCCAATTGACTTTTCTATGGAAGACAAAACGAACTTATTGTAGTTGTTGTGCGCTATTTTCTTCCTAATATTTGTCTTCCAATCCATCCAAACCTATTGATGTGTTTAATTAGAAAAATGCATACATAAATATATATATAAAATTACCTTTTTCCAATCAGATACAGGTCCGTTTTCAATTGTCGCCTCAGTGTTTCTAATTTTGGTTGGTTGGTTGATTAGTTAAGGAGGTAGACCCACTGTGAGTCAGAATTAGCGCTATAGCGCCGTTTTGAAACCACTTTCTCACCGAACTAGAATTAAAGCTGGACTTTTTCTTACCCAGTTGGGCGCTTACCCATCCCATCATAATCGTTTAAAAATAATACCCAAACACAAATTCCAAAATGTTTTTGTGAAATATGTTTATGAACAGGATTATTGACCGGCTCATTCACACAAAACAATAAATAGAACAGCTTGTTCAGCTTCAGTTCTTATTACTTTGGACGCATTAAGAGGAAAGAGGAGAAAATCGTCTTAGTTGTGAATTATATTTGTACACAAATGGAAGGGACCTACAGTTTTATGCCGAATCTGAACGGAGAAGTGGGAGGTAAGTCGGCCACTCGAGATAGGTAGGTAGACATGGACGATAAGATGTAAGTACGATAGAAGTAAACATAGTATACCTACTGTAAAGAAAGTAAACCTGTTCGAAAAAGAATTTTGTCTCCATTCAAATTTTTTCAAAACTTTAATATAAAATTTTGATATACCATAGGAGAATATCACAAAAATTAAAAAAAATAATTAAAATTGTTAGTAAGCTAATAATACAAAAGAATATGATATACACAACTTACACCTACGATTATCAATGGCCAAATGAACAAAATTTTAGTGAAGTAAGAGGTATATGCCTGCAAAAAGGGTTCACTTCTACCAACCGTAAACATTTTAATCCATTTCCACCGCAAATAGAAGAAGTAAAAACAGAAAACAACGCCAATCGATCTATCGCTCAGAATGCATTCGTTGACAAAGACGAGGTTGAGAAATCAATTAAAAACAAATATCGCCAAATTTTTGAAAATTTAGAATGGACTGGAAATAACAAATTGGGACGTCTTATTGAACCGAAACTGATACCAAGCAAAATTTTAACGGAACAGGAAAAACTCATAAAGCAAATAGAAAACGATAAAGATTTTAATTTCAATCCATTGGAATGTGGCGATGCAAATGAATTCAAGGATTTGGCAATGGAAGACGAGTTGGAACTCCCTTCAATAAAAGAGAAATATAATCGAATCGCGTTCAATGTAGGGCCCAAGTATATAAAACCACAATACATTTGTACTCGTGGCTGTAGTGTGGCGGCGGCAGCAGCATATAAGCGATAGAAAGTATATGTTTAATAAATTTGGCTGCAAAGAGATCGTTGTATTAATCAAATTATACTCATTAATAAAAACGCATTAATATCGATGCAGTCGTAGTCGGCAAAATGTTTCCATTGTCTTTGTCGGTGAAGTATAGTAAATATGGAATAGATTAAGTGACCAACAAAGCTGATCGTCATGTAACCAAGGTTAATGTTGGCCCATTGGTTAAAAACGGAAGTTGGTGTATTTTGCCTATAAATATTTTAGAAAAGGTAAACGTATCTGCAACCTACTTTGGTCGATGGTCATACGTTGACATCTCGTAAATACTTACCATTTTAGGAACGGACGACCAAAACACAATAAATGTAGGTCTATAAAAGATTATAAATCAGAAAAACAATGTTTTTGAAATATTTTTCTTATGTATTTTAAACTTATCGTAGTATCTTAGCATACAAACATGAAAGTTTTTTTTAGGAAATTACGCAAGCTTTGTTTTTGTAGTAGGAATTTTTTCGATAACTCCTACGGTTAACAAGTTATTAGTAAAAAACGACTTTTTTCACCAAAAGGGGGGTTTTTTGGGGGGGTTGCTCTGCAGTCCCAGAACTGACTTTTGTAGTTTTTCCGTCTCTCATACCCCCACTAACAATTACTGAAGAAAAATTTCAGATAAGAAGTATTATGAACTTTTGGTGGAGTTTTTTACTTTGCCAGTCGCCAAACGGGAAAATTTCCAAATAAAATTACAAAATTCAAATTTTATCCCAAAGCTCTGTAGATTTCTGAAAGTTCTGTAAATGAGTAAAGTATTTTCTTTTAATTAAAACTTGCTCTCCCTCTCTCTCACACGTACACTTCCACATGTATACGCTCTCACATTATTTGCATATATGTATGTGCAATACAATATGTGCGAGAGTAGAATTAAAAAAAACTCTGTAAATACGCGAAGGATCCCTTAGCTGCCCTTTACTTTTACTCTTACGTACAGTCCATGGAGTGCCTAGATTGAGTTTTTCATACATATGTATATGTGAAAGGTATGAGAGCGCTGGCCAAAGTTCTGTAAATCTAGAAAATCTACAGAGCTATGGGATAAAATTAGAATTTTGTAATTTTATTGAAAAAATTTCCCGTTAGTCCAGTCGCCAAAGTAAAAACCTCCACCAAAAGTTCATTATAGTTCTTATCTGAAATTTTTCTTCAGTAATTGTTAGTGGGGGTATGAGAGATGGAAAAACCACAAAAATCAGTTCTGGGGCTGAAGAGCAACCCCCCCCTTTGGTGAAAAAAGTCGTTTTTTACTAATAACTGGTTAACTGTAGGAGATATCAAAAAATTTCTTACTACAAAAACAAAGCTTGAGTAATTTCCTAAAAAAAAGGTATTAAGTTATTTTTTCGTACTTGTCATAGTTTTCGAGATATTCAATATTTTAAACATTTTCTGCAAGTTCTGTAAATGAGTATTTTCTTTTAATTAAAACTTGCTCTCCCTCTCTCTCACACGTACACTTCCACATGTATACGCTCTCACATTATTTGCATATATGTATGTGCAATACAATATGTGCGAGAGTAGAATTAAAAAAAGCTATGTAAATACGCGAAGGAACACTTAGCTGCTCTTTACTCTTACGTTGTCACACATATACTGGAACTATGGAGTGCCTAGATCGAACTTTTCATACATATGTATGTATATGTGAAAGGTATGAGAGCGCTATCCAAAGTTCTGTAAATCTAGAAAATCTACAGAGCTTTGGGATAAACTTTGAATTTTGTAATTTTATTTGGAAATTTTCCCGTTAGTCCAGTCGCCAAAGTAAAAAACTCCACCAAAAGTTCATTATAGTTCTTATCTGAAATTTTTCTTCAGTAATTGTTAGTGGGGGTATGAGAGATGGAAAAACCACAAAAATCAGTTCTGGGGCTGAAGAGCAACCCCCCCAAAAAACCCCCCCTTTGGTGAAAAAAGTCGTTTTTTACTAATAACTGGTTAACTGTAGGAGATATCAAAAAATTTCTTACTACAAAAACAAAGCTTGAGTAATTTCCTAAAAAAAAGGTATTAAGTTATTTTTTCGTACTTGTCATAGTTTTCGAGATATTCAATATTTTAAACATTTTCTGAAAGTTCTGTAAATGAGTATTTTCTTTTAATTAAAACTTGCTCTCCCTCTCTCTCACACGTACACTTCCACATGTATACGCTCTCACATTATTTGCATATATGTATGTGCAATACAATTTTTGCGAGAGTAGAATTAAAAAAAGCTATGTAAATACGCGAAGGAACACTTAGCTGCTCTTTACTCTTACGTTGTCACACATATACTGGAACTATGGAGTGCCTAGATCGAATACATATGTATGTATATGTGAAAGGTATGAGAGCGCTGGCCAAAGTTCTGTAAATCTAGAAAATCTACAGAGCTATGGGATAAAATTAGAATTTTGTAATTTTATTGAAAAAATTTCCCGTTAGTCCAGTCGCCAAAGTAAAAACCTCCACCAAAAGTTCATTATAGTTCTTATCTGAAATTTTTCTTCAGTAATTGTTAGTGGGGGTATGAGAGATGGAAAAACCACAAAAATCAGTTCTGGGGCTGAAGAGCAACCCCCCCAAAAAACCCCCCCTTTGGTGAAAAAAGTCGTTTTTTACTAATAACTGGTTAACTGTAGGAGATATCAAAAAATTTCTTACTACAAAAACAAAGCTTGAGTAATTTCCTAAAAAAAAGGTATTAAGTTATTTTTTCGTACTTGTCATAGTTTTCGAGATATTCAATATTTTAAACATTTTCTGCAAGTTCTGTAAATGAGTATTTTCTTTTAATTAAAACTTGCTCTCCCTCTCTCTCACACGTACACTTCCACATGTATACGCTCTCACATTATTTGCATATATGTATGTGCAATACAATATGTGCGAGAGTAGAATTAAAAAAAGCTATGTAAATACGCGAAGGAACACTTAGCTGCTCTTTACTCTTACGTTGTCACACATATACTGGAACTATGGAGTGCCTAGATCGAACTTTTCATACATATGTATGTATATGTGAAAGGTATGAGAGCGCTATCCAAAGTTCTGTAAATCTAGAAAATCTACAGAGCTTTGGGATAAACTTTGAATTTTGTAATTTTATTTGGAAATTTTCCCGTTAGTCCAGTCGCCAAAGTAAAAAACTCCACCAAAAGTTCATTATAGTTCTTATCTGAAATTTTTCTTCAGTAATTGTTAGTGGGGGTATGAGAGATGGAAAAACCACAAAAATCAGTTCTGGGGCTGAAGAGCAACCCCCCCAAAAAACCCCCCCTTTGGTGAAAAAAGTCGTTTTTTACTAATAACTGGTTAACTGTAGGAGATATCAAAAAATTTCTTACTACAAAAACAAAGCTTGAGTAATTTCCTAAAAAAAAGGTATTAAGTTATTTTTTCGTACTTGTCATAGTTTTCGAGATATTCAATATTTTAAACATTTTCTGCAAGTTCTGTAAATGAGTATTTTCTTTTAATTAAAACTTGCTCTCCCTCTCTCTCACACGTACACTTCCACATGTATACGCTCTCACATTATTTGTATATATGTATGTGCAATACAATATGTGCGAGAGTAGAATTAAAAAAAGCTATGTAAATACGCGAAGGAACACTTAGCTGCTCTTTACTCTTACGTTGTCACACATATACTGGAACTATGGAGTGCCTAGATCGAACTTTTCATACATATGTATGTATATGTGAAAGGTATGAGAGCGCTATCCAAAGTTCTGTAAATCTAGAAAATCTACAGAGCTTTGGGATAAACTTTGAATTTTGTAATTTTATTTGGAAATTTTCCCGTTAGTCCAGTCGCCAAAGTAAAAAACTCCACCAAAAGTTCATTATAGTTCTTATCTGAAATTTTTCTTCAGTAATTGTTAGTGGGGGTATGAGAGATGGAAAAACCACAAAAATCAGTTCTGGGGCTGAAGAGCAACCCCCCCAAAAAACCCCCCCTTTGGTGAAAAAAGTCGTTTTTTACTAATAACTGGTTAACTGTAGGAGATATCAAAAAATTTCTTACTACAAAATCAAAGCTTGAGTAATTTCCTAAAAAAAAGGTATTAAGTTATTTTTTCGTACTTGTCATAGTTTTCGAGATATTCAATATTTTAAACATTTTCTGAAAGTTCTGTAAATGAGTATTTTCTTTTAATTAAAACTTGCTCTCCCTCTCTCTCACACGTACACTTCCACATGTATACGCTCTCACATTATTTGCATATATGTATGTGCAATACAATATGTGCGAGAGTAGAATTAAAAAAAGCTATGTAAATACGCGAAGGAACACTTAGCTGCTCTTTACTCTTACGTTGTCACACATATACTGGAACTATGGAGTGCCTAGATCGAACTTTTCATACATATGTATGTATATGTGAAAGGTATGAGAGCGCTATCCAAAGTTCTGTAAATCTAGAAAATCTACAGAGCTTTGGGATAAAATTTGAATTTTGTAATTTTATTTGGAAATTTTCCCGTTAGTCCAGTTGCCAAAGTAAAAAACTCCACCAAATGTTCATTATAATTCTTATCTGAAATTTTTTTTCAGTAATTGTTAGTGGGGGTATGATAGATGGAAAAACCACAAAAGTTAGTTCTGGGGCTACAGAGTAACCCCCCCAAAAAACCCCCCTTTTGGTGAAAAAAACAGTTTTTTACTAATAACTGGTTAACTGTAGGAGATATCAAAAAAATTCATTTTACAAAAACAAAGCCTGCGTAATTTTCTAAAAAAAGGTAGTAAGTTATTTTTTCGTATATGCCATAGTTTTCGAGATATTCAATATTTAAAACATTGCTGTACTGTGGATGCACGCGCATCTCTGTTTATTTGAATTTTTGCGCGCGGAGCCTATAGGAAGGATATATAAAGTACAATATTCATGGAAGGCGTGAGAGCGCAACCCAAAGTTCTGTAATCTAGAAAATCTACAGAGCTTTGAGATAATTTTTAAATTTTGCAATTTCATGTAGAAATTTTCCTGTTTCAGATTTGTGGACTAAATTTCAATAAAGGTTAATATGAGGAATTGAAATATATATAAATGCAAATTTATAACAAATTGTTTGCTGTAATTTAAAAAAAAAATTTCATGTGGGAAAAAATTAAAATATTAAAAAAAATAAACAACACTGCAATAATGTAGGCACTATTTTTGTAGCAGTTGTAATCGACACAATGTTTCCATTGTCTTTGTTGGTAAAGTATAGTAAATATGGAATAGATTAAGTGACACAAAATGTGCAGTGAATAAGAAATAAAAATCCTTGAGTGAAATAAGAACACAAAATAAGTTTTCGTTTTTCGGCTTCTTTTGTCCATTTAAACTACGTATTTATTTTATATAATTTTGTTTCTTACATGCAAACTTCTTAATTTAAAAATGTTTCATTTGATTTTTATTATGTAGCATTCTTTTAAATGTTTACTTAAATTTGAATAATTCAGTTTTAATTGCAATTTACGGCTAACGGGAGAACACAATACCAGTGGAACCACAAGAATTGTTAAAAAAAAAAAACTAAAATATTTAAGCGATTTTGCAAAATGAATTTAAAATTATCATAAATCGCTCGCGACTCACTAAAACCGCGTGCGACTTTCTAAAACGAATCAAAGCGATTTTTCTTTCCTTTCACAATATTATGTACTTAGATTTAAAATTTGCTATTACATATAATTGTATTCTATTGGATAAATAAAATTAAAAGCAATAAAAGTTGAAACAAAACGGAAACAAGACTAGAGTAATATTTCATAAGTAGAACTTTTGGTTCTTGTACACATATACAATGAATGGACCTATTCAGTCTGTCTTATAAAATATAAAAAATGTCTACAATTTCTATGTTTCAATTATTTTTACGAAAGATTAAGTGCACAAAATGTGGGCGTTCAAAGTTTAAAGCAGCAAATTATTATTAAGTTCTGAAAGATGAATGGTATTCATGTATATTGATAGTTATCAATTGCTTTTCTAAATTGATAAATTTACTCTCGAGGACCACAAATTATTAATAATTTATTAGTATAACTATGAGGGAGAGGCGTATTTTTCAACAAACATGTTTCAATGGCAATTTTTGGTATGCGTTATTGTTGAAATAGCTTGAATTTTGCCACACACTACTTCAATAAAACAATGGAGCTCGGTTTTATTTGCAGACGAGTCCAAATTTAATATGCGATAGAATAACCGTGCCCACAGACCAGTAACCTAGCGGGACTGTAAAGCATGTAGGAGGTAATATTAGGGTGTGGGTGATTTCTGTGGCTTTATAGGTTAGGTAAGGTAAGAGTGGCTGTCGAGAGACACACTTAGGCCTGAACGACCCATTGTGATACCACATAGTCGGACCTACAGTTTAACGCCGATTCCGAACGGCGATGTGGCAAATTTTTATCGGGTTTGTGGTTTTGCCATTACCAACCAATGTGTGTACATGTAAACTATCTTATAATTCTCATACACTTCATATTGATAGTGAATATAAGAAAGTTATGAAAATAAACCACCAGACGAAGACGGGAAACCAACACGAACCTCCCGGATGAAAGTCTAGAGCACTACCCACTAGACTAGCGAGGTCTTCATGGCTACATATATAATATAGAATGAAATTCGGATAGATTTCAATGCGAAAACATCTTAAAAAAATAAATGTTTCCTAATGCAACAAAGTGCCACACATTTTAAATTGAGTTGAAAGACTATTCATCGCCTTGGAGATTGCTATAATAAATAATTATTGAAAATATACGCCATATATTGAATTTACGACATTCTAATTCTAATTCTTTTCTTCTTTTTTGTTTTAACTAAATTAATAAATTGCCTATCCGAAGCGATATTAAAAATGGTTGCAGCCAGTCCATTAATTTCTGTTCAACAATGTGAGTCCACATAAAAAGTAAAATTAACAATAATCCATTTTTAATTTAAAGCAAATGTGCGCCTGCAAATATTTTCAATTTCATACTTAACATATTGCATTTAACAATTAATATTATTAATAATAATGTGAACAGATAGCATATTAAATTGTATTTATGTTACGGCTACGATACGTTACTAACTACGCACTAAAGTATACATTTATTTCTGTAGTTCATTTTAAATATTATTTTTCATTTATCTGTAAGCATATGTGTGTGAGTGTAAATATGTTTTTAAATTTATTTAAAACTTAATTCAGCAACAAATTCAAAATAATAAAATTAAAACAAACAAAAATATAACATTCATTTACATTTATAGGTAGTACGTGAGCAAGTAAGTGTAAAAAGTTTGCAATGTAATAATCAAACCGACAAATATTATACACACATAAATATTGTCTTACGAAACTATAAAGAAAATTTCAACTATTTGGTTTGGGGGTGTAGTAAATGTATGTAAAATTTGCATTTAATTCAAATTAGTTTTGATTTTACAAAAGTTGAAAAAATAGTTTGATAAATTCACATAAGCTGCTGTTATTGAATCCAAATGCAAAACAACTAGTTATAACAATAATATTATATTTTTTAAAGTGTAATTTGAAGGAGCGAAACATTTCATATTTGGTTGGAATGAAATGGAATTCCTTTACATAATAATATATCTCAAAATATGCTGAATATAGAATAAGTTATTATTTATTAACATTTTGCAAATGGTTTCAATATCAGAAACTTTTCGGATGTATGTATGTATTGCAGATGAGTGCTTGTTTTTGTTTTTTCAGTTGTCCAAAATTGTTTCGATATAAATATAAGTTTAAATTCTATTATAATTAAAAAATGTGTATACAATTATTATGAATTTAAGAGAAAACTGCTGAGCGTTTGTCACGATTTTTGCCGCGTGTTATTGTGCGTGCCTTAAAAGCGGCGGCATTCAACAAATGCTGCAATCAAATAGAAAAAAGTACAGTATTAAAAATATGATAACAGATATTATGTGTGTGAAAACTTACTCTTTCCAATTTTGTTTGTTTTACTTTAGGGGCCCCATTCATTGTATTGACTTTCGTGCCCAGTTGGAAGATATCGCGAATAAAATCATTTTCTTGTAATTGCGATGTCATGCCAGGACCCATGACGCCACACAAAGCTGAGTACTGATGATGTATGGCCCAAGAGTCTAGGACGAGGCATTCAGTGCCAAATCGTACATTGATTTCGGGTGAGATATCATCCTGAAATAATACAAAATATTATAACCGCAAACATTATTATATACCATGATTGTAAATTCTGTATCAACTGCAGAAACTAAAAATTTTACATAAAAAAAAACCTTCAATGAAATTTTTGTCATTTCCAAATTAAAAAATTCTTGAAAAGCACAAAAAAACAAAAAAAAATTGTATTCTATTTTCGGTTCCTTTCAAATTAAATTAAAAAAAATTCAAAAACTATCTTAAAAAAATTGCAACATATTTCTGCAAAATTTAAAATGTTAGTAACAACATATCAACATGATTATATTCCACCATACACAAAGCGCTACGAGTTCCTTAAAAGTAAGGTTGATACGAAAAAGGAGCAGGAGGAATGTCAATGCGTGGAAGAAACAAAAGTTGAACCACCCAAGGCAGCAAAGGACAAATGTGAAAATTTTGAATGGACTGGGATAGCACCGATGGGGCGTCTCATCGATCCACGCATCATTCCATTAAAATTCTCGCCCGAACAGATCGATGGCCTAGCCAATGATGATGATAGCGATTGTTTCAAAATGCAGCCAAACCGTTTTCTAAAAATATTGCGTACAGCTTATCCCGATTTGTATGAACGTTTGAAGCAAATGCCAAAAGACGAACTAAATCGACGATTGGAACGGCAACGTCTTTTTACCACATACCAAATCGATTATTGCAACATGAATGAGTATCCGGAGGGAGTCTATGAGAGTCTTAAAGAAACCGATGATACCCAAAAGATCAATGCCAGTAAATTATTACAAAAGCAAGGACCCTGCTCCGAATTTCGTGCAAATATCGTTAAGGAATTGGACGGGGACGCAGCAAATCCACAAATCACCGACCCGTGCGAAAAGGCTTACAAGCCGTTCAAGATTTCATTCACTGATAGTGCACGGTTTATTAATTCGGGCAACAATTCACATTGGCGCACAAATGCATTCGCCAAACGTGCTAGCTTCTCCGAATACATGGACACAATTAGCAAGAATGGGTGCATCATCACGCGCAACAATATACACGATCACAGCAAATGTCTTGCGGGAAAACACTGCCGGCATCAGTTGGTTTACACGTGCAACAGCAAACGATAAACAAGCTAGACGTAATTGGATAATTGTTGTGAAAAGTGGATTCCTTTCTTTTTAAATCCTTTTCTTTTGGAAATTTAAATCTTAGTTTTGAGAATGTAACTCAGCAAATAAAAAAATAAAGTTTGAAATTGTTTTGAAAATAATCTGGTTTTAAAAAAAATATCTTAGGATGCCAAATTCAACCTACCTCCAAGTAATGTAAGACATCCCTGAATGTTGCACGTTGTGCTTTGCGATCACGCTTGGCGCGATACTTGTGCGAATCAGTAGCCAATTTCTTTACCGCTTCAATCAAATCACCCAGATATTCTTCCAAGAACTCCTCCTCATGCGAGCGTCCGCACTCTAATATCAAAGCTAAAGTTTCGCCTGCTGCCATCCGCACTTCCAAATGGGATGAATCCAACAAACCCATAAGTTTTTTAAAAGAGCTGCTTAAATTATAGAATTGAATATAGAAAGGATAATAAATTTTTATAGCACTTACGGCAACATAGGTTGTCCATTTGTCATTAGCGAAACAAAATCACCAGCTGGTATCAGGGTGAGCAATAACCCCCAAGCGGAGAGAGCCTCAGCGTGCAAATTACCAGCTTCAGCAGTTACCGATATAGGCGTCTTATCATCACCGCGTAAATAGCTGCCACTGAAAATCCCTTCAAAGACTTGCATCAACATAAGTAAATCACCAACATCTTCACTGCCCAGGAAATTTAGTAAACCAAGTGCTGAACAACATTTGGCACGTGCATCATATGACACAGCTTTATCTTGTACGGTTGGGAGCAAAAATTGATTTAGCGCCTTTGAGATCCCCTCTTCACCGCCCAATTGCAAGACAACCAACGGAGCGAGACGTGCGCCCCATCCTTGCTCGGCACCTTTACCACGACGTATTGACTTTTCAATGCAATCAATGAGCGTGACTTTGCGATCTTCTATAAAATCAGGCATATAGCGATGCATAAGAATTTCACAAATGTTTTGTAGTGCTTGGGTGCGTGTCTGAGCTGACTTTTCAGTGGCGCTCTCTAAAGCCTGCATGAATTTCTCTTCGTATCGTTCAGCGGGTGTAGTTTCGTCTGAGTCAGCACCATTCACGGATGAGGGAGCATTCTCGGACAGATATGAGTAGACGCTAGCGTTGTCATTATTATAAGATTCATCGTCGGAATTAGAATCGCCCCCGCGACCTGGAATTCAAACAAAACAAAGATTTAAAACATGAAATTTATTAAAATGAAAGATCAAATTCAGAATTTAGCTCCAAATGTGATTCTTTACATTAAAGATACAGACATCAATATTGCGTCATTAATTTAAATGCTACTAATAGACGTCAGTGTTAACGAGTAAACACTTTGCAATAAAATCAAAATTATAAAAGTTATTATTAAACATGCTTATACATACATATAATATAAACATACATACATACATACAAATAATAATCTGTCAAGGATACAACACCCAAAAACCAACAAAGCCACCAATGTATTTGGTGGTGTACTATTCGCATTAAACGTTTCTAAACAATAACATCTGTTAATGCTGGTGCCTCCCTAGCGACGGTAATGCACCAAACATTCACACATCAGCTGACCAAAGAAACTAATTTCAACAATAAAGTTGGAGACTGGGACGTGCAACTACAAACGGGGACGAGTAATGAAAAAAATCGAGAAAAATGTCGAAGGAAAACAATCTTTCATGAATGAATCATTTCACAATGACAAAGAACATTTGAACGAGAGCCATATGCAGTAATGAAGGAGAGCGATCAAGAATTGAATATATAAGCAGCCACTCACAAACACATGCGAGTATTTTTATGAAGAGAGTATAATATCTGCGTTGGCGTTGTTTAACACATTTCAATTGGCATCGTCGAAGGTTAATAAGGCAGAGAGGTGCTGAGAGTGAAGAAATATGAAACTTTCGTCATCATCTCAAACTGCTTTAAACGTCTCTTTCCCTCCGTCTTTCTAATTTTCTGTTGCTTCTCAAATTCTAAAACTTTATACAACGTGGAACCAAAATTGAATATTATGCGCATTACAAATGAATAAAAAATTTTACTCTGTAGAGCGCTATTTAAATTAACAACGTAAGCAAAAATCTACAGTGGGCATAAATAAAGTAAGAGAAATATGGCAGCAAGTTGTTTGAACTGCCACTGAACGATGCATACATAACGCTCGTATCTATACAGTTTTTGGAGGTAGTATTCTCTTTTTTAGACTCCAAAACCGCATACTGTCTTTTTTTTTTTTACCAAAATACCGCGTTTAGAAAAATATATAAAATATTAATTTTTTAACGCTTCGAAATTCAAATTTATCGTCAGAGAGAAAAATGGCAACACTCTGCGAGTATATTTTTGATAGAAGTGAAAACACTGAAGACGATTCTGATCGTCAAACTTGAAATATCCTGCGTTGATTTTTAAATTTCTTTAAATGACAAATACAATACAACAACTACATGAGTTATTGAAATGAAGAACGAAGACGATTCAGATGATGGATTAATTAATTTTCATTGAATGAAATTGATACAGCCAAATATAGTTTTTTCAAATTGATTTATAGTTTAAAATTTAAAATTTTTTGGTAGAAATATACCAAGTTTGGTCCGAAAAAACTACGTGCGTTACGCATACATGAAGATGGGGTAGAGAAAAAACCATAGGATTTCAATAATAATGTCTATATAATATTGATATCTATGTCAAAACTGGCCAAAGATAAATCCAGAAAAAGTAGTACCTCGTTTATATGATATTATTTTCGATTTTCGAAATAAAGAGTTTCTTTGCACCAAATTCTTTTAAGTCTTTCATTCCCGATGGTACGTATATGCAACATTCACTTGGATTTGTCATAAGTGTTTAACATTGATTTCACACGGGGAATTTTTTGAAGCGACGACGAACACTTCTCTGTGCGAGGTTGAGTGCACCATTTGTTTCAAGTTTTTATGCCACCAAATGAAACATGTTTCTAGTATGTAAAAAACGTCAAAGGCAATAAACATTTAAGTATCAAATCAACATTTTCAGCAAACAAGGTTAGAAGTAAATGTAATTGATTCGGTTCTGTTAAGTAATTTTCGTGTTCCCCGAGTTCCGAACACTTGAAATTTGTGAAAGTTTTTGTCTATAATAGCGCGGACACACGAGAGAATTTCGTTGAAATGCTGAATTTAAAATTTAGGTGGGCATACGACAAAAAAGGAATTTCAAATTCGTTTATGACAGGTTATAATTTTGGAGAAGAAAAAAAATTTTTGTGTTTGTTTCGGTAAATAAAAATGTTGCCTTTTCAATAGGACCCCAAAAATTTATATAGCTCTGACTCCATTATTTTATTTTTTCACTTAATAATTAATACAAGAGCAGCTGTTGTGAAAGCAAAATCAAAAATGTAATAGATCTTATATTTTTTTCTGTTTTTTTATAACCTTGTGTTTGAGGATTGCTAGTTACTTTCGGCATTTCAAGTGCATTTCGTGGAAATCCTTCTGAAATTCATAAGCCTTATTAAAATTCGGGAATAAAAGGGTTAATAGCACACACTACCACACTTAAGCGAGCTCATTTTGTTTTATGTGCAAATATGCCCATGTATGTGTGCATATGAGCAACTGTTTGGTGAGGCATCTGCATCAACGACCTTCAAAAAATGGTTTTAAAAAACGCAAAAAATAGAAAAGGAAACAGATAATCCAACAATTATATATAGCAACAAGATAAGAAAATAAAAAATATTATATATTATAGAATGAAGCACAGAAAAGGAAAATATAGAATAAATTATAAAACAACACAATTATCTGATAGCAACAAACACGTATGCATATAAATTTTATATATTTAGATAATGGACACGATTTATTTGGATTGATGTTTGTATTTACAAAAATTATGTAGCTAGAGGTGAAAATTTTCACTTTAAGAAAAGCACTCGCAAATATCTACTTTCTTTTCAACAAAACGAAACTTGTCTGATATATACTTCTTTACCTGTCTTTCCTCTCTCTTTCTCTATACCTAAAGCTAAAACGAAACTACTTTTATAAAATACAAGTATGTAATTATTTTTTACAACTGCAAATCATACATTTTATTTGGGACAAGGTGATTTCCGATTCAGAGTGGATTTTGGTTTAGTTATTGGAAATTCTTCGTTGCCGAACGCATAAAGATGACAAAACTATATTCAACTATAACATCAAAACATTCAACAAAATAAATAACATATATATAATGAAACTGATGTGAGTGTAGAAACAGCAAGCAACTAACCAACCAGTTTCATGATGAAATTAACAAAAAAAAAAACCTTTCACAAAAAGTATTTCTTGTTTTTTTCATGCAAAAAAAAAAAACTGTAGCCGCAACAAAACTTCAAAAACAGCTGATGGCATCGACGATCGAGCAAGTTGTCTATACCCACAGAAATAATGTTACTGCAAATAGTAAAAATATGTAGTTAATGAAGCTACTTGTCAAAAGTTTGTAGTTTATAAACAGTCTTACAAATTGTTAGGTTGGAGTGGCTGTCTAGGGGACACACTTAGGCCTGGACGGTCCATTGTGATACGACATGGTTGGATCTACAGGTTAACGCCGGTTCCAAACGGCCGTATGGCAATTTATTATCGCTTGGTGGTTTTACCATTGCCAGGCAATAGTAGAATTGGAAGCATTAAAACTATACTATTGTTTACCATTAGTATTCGAACTTTTAGGCCTTGCAGCTTTTTCATCAGCCCTCAAAAAAATTCGAGTAACTTGACACGACACATAGTGCAACAATGCCGGTCTGGCCAGTCTGACCAAATAAAAAAATTGCATACCTGGAATTTTCAATACACCCTCAAAATATGGGCTTGGACTAAAAAACTTCTTGCTGTCGAAAAAGTGGCAAGACTAAAAGCTTAATACCGCAGCCAAAAAGTTTGTGCTCATTCAAATCAAAATTAAACGCAGTTTTACATTAGTACTCCACTATTTTTAATAGAAATGTAATGAATTATATACAGTAATATATAAATTGAAAATTGAAATGGTTTTTTGTCCTAAATCCTGATTTTGAAAATTCCTGGTTTACAGTTTTTTTTTAATTTGATTAGACCTACACTTAGACTTGACTTACACTTGAAATGTTCATTTTCACTGTAGCTCCGTGTTATTTGTACTTATATTCAATGCTGCCTGCATTTTACCTAATTTTTTTAATAAAATTACTAATGTTTCTAATTTAGTATAAATTATATAAGGCTCAATTGTAAAATTGAGCTGAATTGCCTATGAACGCACCACGCAGATTGGTAATGTTTGAAAGTTGCCGGTGCAGTCTGAATATTTTTAACTTAAAGGCCATTTAGTGTAAGTTATGAATGTGGAATGTGAATAAAAAAAATTCAAAAAGTTATCGAACAAATTTATTGAGTTATTTCACAAATGTTAAAGGAGTGGAAAGAAGCATAATTCTCAATGTATTTGTAGAAACTTTTACAATTATGTATATGGCGTACACCCTGTTTTTATTAGCGATTTATTAAAAATTAAGAAATTCTTATTATGTAAATACTATGATAACAATCTATCTCTATATCTTTATTCCTTCGGACGATATGTATATTGACCAATTTTTTAAACGTTACCACTAAAAATTAAAACTAATTTTGTATTTTTTCGACTTGGTATAAAAATCATTGTTTGATTTTTACGCATTTGCTCAACCGCATATAAAAAATATAATTCAAGAGAATTATATTTTTTTCAAGAATAAATATTATGGATGATTTTTATTTGCCAGCTTAGGAATACAAATTAATGTTTGTTTTTTTTTTTTTTTACCCAAAGCCTCGTTATTGTGAAGACGGCGATAAAATTTGTTCCCATTACGTTTTCATTTACGAATGTAAAAATAAAAAACAATAACAAAACGCAACAGTGAGGTGTTAGTATAGATAAAATTCGCTTCAAAAGTTTGCTTTGCTTTAACATGCAATCCAGCTCTACGAAGTCATAACGATGGCGTTAATAAATCAATGGCTTCACTGTTGTTGAGCACGGTGATAAAAGCGAAACAAAAAAATTGTATCATCGTACTCACAATAACAAAATCGCTAGCAGTGCTACGTTTTGAGTATTTTGTTTGAAGCAAAAAATAAACTAAAACATCAATTGCTATTCCTAAGCAAAAAAATCAATTAATAACTTTTATTCTTGAAAAAAAAAATAAAATAAAAATCGTAATTCATTTCTTTGGTTGATATATAAACGTTAGAATGACCAGATCGAAAAAATAAAAATCAGTCAATAACACTGCCCTACCTAGTGTTTCCAGATGAATTTTTCATGTTGAACACGAATCTCATCAATGTCACGTTTTCGGGGGAAAAAAGGGGTTGAAATTCGTAAAAACAGCGTTTGTGGCCATTTTTTAACGATTGTGGAGCTGTACCCGGACGTGCTACAAACTCTGCTAGTATCATAAATTAAGGGCTGAACCATGCCCTTTCAAATGAGCCTTAAACCAAATTGGTCGCATGCCCCCTTAGAGCAGAGGAATAATAAACACAGGTTCGTGTTCTGCACGGGAAACTTATTTGAAAACACTAGAAGCCATCTTGTTCACACAAGAAAAGTTGAAATTTGCAGGGCAGTGCAACAATTTGACGCTTTACAAAATCAAATGTCAAATGGATGACTTTTTAAGGGTAATCCTTTCTTCCATGATGAAAAACTCTCTCTTAGCTATGAAAAATGTACAAGGTAAAAAAAAAAAAATTATATTGGTCCCGCTCATACCAAAATTATGAGTGGTTTCGGCCCCAATACTCTGAGTACAGGGTAGTACCCCGAATTACCCATAAAAAAGTATTTATAAAATAATAATAAATGAAAATCACAAAATAAATAGTAAATCTTAATTTTTTTATACCAAAATACCGCGTTTATACTAAAAAAAATACAAAATTTTTGAATGCTATGAAATTCAAATTTATCGATTGCAATGGAAAACGCCTGAGAGAACAATGGCAACTCGTTGCGAGTATACTTTTGATATAAGTGGAAACATTGAATGCGATTCAGATCGTCTACTGTAACTTGAAATATCCATGCGTTGGTTTCTATAAATACCTCATAGCACAAATTCAATACAACTACAGAAGGAGATATTAAAATGGAGAACGAGGACAATTTAGATTCAGTCAATTTTCCTTTAAAAAAATTGATACCGCGAAATATACAGTTTTCCCAATTAGACTTACAGTTTTTTAAAATTTTTTGGTAGAAATATAGTTTTTGGTCCGAAAAAATATACGAGCGTTATGCATACCCCAAATATTAGGAGATTTTTATGTACAGCTCAGAACAATATTGCTAACAGGCTAAAGGAATGATAAAAGTACTATAGTGTGTTAGGAAAAAAGTTTGATTATCAAAAAGCTCAGCGACCCAAAATTTCTCAAGGCTACATGTCATATCGCCCGTCCGATAGAAAAAACTCAATTTTTTAGCACAGTGCAATGATTTACCGCCTCTGGATACATGCATAAACATCACAAGTATGAGAGAATTTGAATCAAGCACTGCTATATACTATTATTTTTCTATACAAAATTTGCTACTCAATATAATTAAATTTGTAGAATAAAGGTCTAATTAAAGAAACGTAACGTTGCTTAGCATAGCAGCGCATAGCAAAATTTAATGCCAATTATATGTTCTTATAACACAGCAGCCAAAAAAAATTCCTTTGCAGAATATATCACAAGTAGGAAAATAATTTTAAAATAATAAATAAATCAATTTAATTAATAAAACAATCCTTTAACATGTAAATACTTGCTTTTAATCTCCATAAAAACTAAAAAAAAACCGGAAACAGCTTTTTTGTGAAATGTCACTTAACGTAACAGCAAAGAAATCTAAATTCAACAGACTTTGAAGTTACGTTAAGTTTCTATAATCAGCAGAGCTGTATAAGAATGCAATCAATTTAATTGCAATACCTTGAAGTCACAGTTGATAACCGACAATTCATGATTGCAGTTATTGAACTTTCAGCATCTATATCTCAATCATTTATAATCCGATTTTAACAAACTTGGAATCATTAAACGTATATTTTAATTATATTTCCTATGACATATAACTTAGATCGGTAAAAACTATACGTAATGAGGTATTAGCCTGTAAGTGAAACTGTAACCTGAAAAACCGCTATTTTGCCATATCTCGAAAACTTATACATAGAAAAAAAAATTAATGTGATTTTCGTGTTCAGCATCCTCGATTTAGTTTAGAAAGCATGTTAAGTGAAATTTTGTATTCCAGTGTAATCAGATACATAAAAAATTCATGTGACAGTTTTCTATGCGTTGTTAAGTTACGTTAAGTTTTTATAATTAGAGCTTAACATTCAGTATGTTTGTCAATTTTTGTAGCTTTATTTATGTATGTTGTATATACACATATATGATCATATATATATAAGCGTAAACAATTGACAGATAAGATGGCATTGAACATTAGTGAGCATTCGTATATTTGATTTTTTTTTTTTTGTCATATTTTTCATACAAGATTAACTAAATTAAAGCAAAAAAGGAAAAAACCTGATAAAAATAAAAGCTTTACCAAATAGAAGTTATAAGTAATTTTATGAAAAAAATTTCAATTAAATAAAATTGCAAAATTTAGCTTAAAGTATTTAAATAATTAAGGGTATTATGTACCAAAAAAAAAAAAAAAAAAAATTGTGTGCCCACATTCATATTTTCTAGAAGTTCAATTAGGTCGAATGCCAACGAATTTCAGAACCCCACTTTTTTTTCGGTGTCCGCTTCACATAAAATGCCTCTATTTCTACATAATTTACATGACTAAATGAACAAATTTTAAGGTTAAAATAAAAATTTAAGCTGGAAAAAAATTTAAGCTAAAAAGTTGACTCAAAAATCAAAAATAAACATTTTTCTACACGGCACCATCTCTTGGCTGGCGATAGCAAACCTCCAAGAGTAAAAAAATGTCTATGAAAAGTTGTTCATTTCGCCGTTCGGATTCGGCATAAAACTGTAGGTTCCTCCCATTCGTGTATAAATATAACTCACACAACACAATTTAATTACGGTGGATGTAAATTTAGAAAAACAATGGATATAATGACTTTCAATATAACCTCAAAATGTTTATTGTACACCATTTAACAATTTCCCACTAATTATAATTTATAATGTAGGATGTAAATATGTGTGTACGTATACATTATCAATACAAAGGTCACATGTTGATTCATCGACTCAGTTGTTGTAAAAATTACGAATACAAATTGCAATATATATATATATGTATATAAATTGAAAGAAAACGCCTTATTAACGGAACATCAATAAATATATATTTATATTTATTTTTCGCACATTAGATTCTTGTTCATTTTCATCAGGGAATTCATTTAGGTTATGCATGTGAAGGTTAAAAATACGGGCAACACATGTTTATGTACAGCAAGAAATTCGAAAAGGGGAGACAATCGTCCTCCTTTCAAAATTAGAGAGAAAATCCACGTTTTGTCGAAAAAGCAAGAAAAATAAGCAGAAGATAGGGAATTGCCTACTTTGAGCCTGTGCCAAATGGTATCAAAGTGCTCGAATGAATAAATTTTTGACACTTGTGATGTGAATATGATTTTCAAAAATTTATGTAGCCCAAGGGACCACATGAAAATTTGACAGATGAAGAAAACAGAAGACAAGCGCAACAAATAGGCAGTAGAGAAACAAACAACAATAAAAGCGCCACTGCACAAACGCACATTTTATTCGATATTAATTTCTGAAAAAAGGCAGCAATATACGATCCACTTTTTTTTATTGATTTTGCTTCTTATAAAATTACAATTAATATAGCCAAAAATTTTCGAAATATTGCATTTATAGGCTTTTTTCAATTATTTTTTAGTTTAGTTAATTTTATAGGTAATTTCTCATCGTTGTTTTGCCAACCATTGCTGTCAAAATTTACTCGAGTACTTTGATATCGTTTAGCACATCGATGGTCATACGTTGACCCCTCGTATGTAGTTTTTCAACACTTTTGGAAGAGACGGCAAAAAAAAAAAAAAAATTGATAATAATTTACATAATTATCGAATCATGCAGATCGATACGCTACAGTTGCGATTCGCTGCGCTACGTTTGCATAGTTGAACTTTAATAATGCAAAATGTAGTTAACAAAATACTACTCTAATATAGATGTAAACGACTCACCTTTTCCTCCCTTCTTATTTCGGCGTGGCATTTTATCTTTATTAGCGACTTTTCTCTTAGATTTTGGTGACGAAATTTTGAACGAAAAAACTGATCCGGAAGCCGTTTTTATTTCTTTTAATGCAACTGGTAAAAAGGACTTGGACGACGTTTTATTTGCAATTGTTGTTCTTTTTTTATTCGCTATTTCTTGGGGTTTTGCGCGCGATACCGCAGTCACAACGAAACACAAGCACGAAACGTAATCAACGATAAATTTATGCAAGAAAAACGAAGAAAATTTAAAAATTCGAATGACAGCGCAACACGAGGTTTGCTTTTTGCCTGCGACCGCTTTTTGTTTTTTTTTTTTTGCTTGTATATATAGATATATAGATTTGTATGCCGAATATACAAGGATATTTGTTTTTTTTTCACCAAGTTCACAAAATTTCGAAGAAACTTGAATTTAATGTAGTTAAGAATTTGAAATTTTTTTAAAATTTTTTTCTCTGGCCTTCACTTAGTTTTATTTTTATTGATTTTTCCAAATTTTCCAAATCCGTTTATAATTTCGCAGTGACTGAAGGTTGGGTTGGAGAAGAAGGTAGAGGTAAAATTGAGTTAATTTAACTAAAAACTGCTTTTAATCAAGATGCAGCTATATAAAAATTTTGATTTTTCCAATTTTTATAAATTTTGTAATGTACTCTTTTCAATTGTTGTCTTTCCACTTTACAAAAGTTTCTCACTGCTATATGTGCTGCGGCTGCAATCGAACACGATTTGTTATTTAATGTCTTAAAATTATACGTGTGCAAATTATTTATACAATTTTTTGCTTTCAATTCTTCTGCTTCATTAAGTTGTTGGGCTTTTGTTGAAACAAATTTCATGTTTAATCGCAAATTCAGTTTATTTTTGTTATATCACTCTCTTTTCTTTTTATCAATTGTACATTAGCACAATTTATCAATAAGTTCTAAAGAAGAGTAGTAGAGCGAAATAGTTAATCAAACGTAAAAATTTATCAATAATTGTTTCTTTATCTTTTCGCCACCTTTCAGTTTTTTCCCGAACTTGGCTTGGTTTGGGCAAATAAACGAATTGTGTAATTTTTATTTTGCTTTGTCACCACAAAGAAAAATTAACCGAAAACTCCACGAAAAAGTTACTTGTCGTTTCGTTTCGCACTTTGTGAATTTCCGAACAATCTAGGAATTCTCATAAACGATTTCCCAATTGTTAATTATTTGTAATTTAATGGTTTTATTTGGTTTTTGCTACAGATTTACACTGAATTGTGAAATGATTTCACCACTAAACGATATTAACACGAACAATTGATTTCCTCAAATGATGAATGCAGCAAATTTATGAATCATGGTCGCATTGAAGCCATCACTCTTTAGTACTTTCTGAAAAGTGTTTCCGCGCCACATTTCTGTTTTAATATGTGCAACCATGAAGAATGAAACAGGGTGTCGCGAAAGCATTGATCTCATGGCCACATGAGAGCAATTACACAAGTAGCGCAACAAGCTTCACACACTTGTTGGAAACCACAAGAGAATAGTTAAGCAGACATAAAATCTTTGTGTACATATGCTGCTTTTAGATGTGGTTATGTTCAGATTTTGCCCGGCGAGCACCATGAAATTGTTGTTACACCGAACACAAAGTGAGAATCTTTTCTCGCTCTCTCAACGAACACGATATGTTCGGCAGTGTGGAAAAATTTTGTTTTTCAAAATCCGCTAAAATGAAGAAACAAACGCGTATTTTCTTTAAAAAACAAGCGCTAAATTTTTTCCTTATAAAAATTTTAAACACAAATTTTATTATATTTAGTAGAATCGAGATAATTCCTACCCCGTTAATCTGAAAATCTCAATAATTCGTAACAAACTGCTGGTCTCTTGCAAAAATCGCTTTAATTCGCAAAAATTCTACACATTTTGGTCCCCTCGCTAATTCGT
This sequence comes from Toxonevra muliebris, assembly GCA_963691655.1. Classification (NCBI taxonomy): domain Eukaryota; kingdom Metazoa; phylum Arthropoda; class Insecta; order Diptera; family Pallopteridae; genus Toxonevra; species Toxonevra muliebris. The sequence goes on from OY829329.1 coordinate 1,424,129, forward strand.
ATTTATTTTTTAAATACAAGGTCTGTTTAACCTTTTATAAATCGAAATTGGTTGTTGACAACCTCTTATCATTCGTAATGCAAAGCAAAATTCTATGAAACTATGATAAGGTACGCGAGGAGAACCTTAAACTGCAAAACAGTTGATTCGTATTTTTCTTATTTTAACCTCGTTAACCCTGGGATTGTATATCCCAATAATGTTCGAAAAATTAAGTAAAATGGGAGATACAGTTTCCATTTTATTTGAGTTTTCTTTAAAATATGGTTACAAAGGTTATAGCAAACATTATGCCCCATTGGAAAACTTAAGGATAACTGTAAGGATTAAGAGTCCTGGACATATTATTTTTTTAAATTTATTTAAATATTTGCATAAAATGTTGAAGAAACTCACCAGATTTTGAGGAAAAACTCGCGGCTGAAAAAATTGCTAGTCCCTTGCGATTACGAATTGTATTAATGTATAAAAATGAATTAAATACATGCATTTTTTAAGTTTTTAACTTACAGCATTTCTAAATTATACAATCACAAGAAAAACTAAAACAAGATAATTGCAAAAGAGTATTTTATACACTTTGATCACAAAAAATTTACAGAGTAAGAATTTACTAGTCGGTAAGGCTCCAGTAACTGGGGCTATTTTTTTTTTTGCTCAAGAAATCTCTAATATTTTGGAATTGGTTAAACCAATTTTAAATCTGATATTTTTTGGCTAACCTACTCGTCAAGCTCTTTAAATTGATATATAATTTGATAGCGCAACACTTCTGGATCTTCAGGGATAAAAATGTAGTTACGCCAACAAATGTGTAGATAACTGTCACATATCGATGTCAAAGTCTATATTCTCTTCATTACTAAATGAATTTTGGAGTTTTAATCCATTTTTTATATGAAGTAAAGAATTTTTTGAATTGAGTGACTTACGGTTACGAACTTTGGTTTTAAATAAGTTCATTGCTCATTGTTTCGGTAAAAAATGTTGTTAGGATTATTTAGCGGAGCATTTAGTGTCTTTTAAATTGAAAAATGCATTGCCTTGGGCTGGGCGAACACCATGAAATTTTTGTTGCACCGAATACAGAGAGTCTTCACTCACTCTCACACCGAACACGATATGCTCGGTGTATTGTACACCGAGCACGCCGAGTATTCAGGGTGGCAATGATTTATTTTACAAAACAGTATCATTACATACAAAATAGTATTAAGCAAACGAGTATATTTTGACAAAAAGCAACTCTGCAACGAACTGAATGTAACCACCTCGATCGTGCACGGGAGAAAATGTTTTGTGTTCGTTGAACACCGAGCACCAATATAACCAGGCACTTGGGCCTGCACACGACACACAAATTGCATAATCCTGTTTGTACAAGAATTTTGTGTCATGTGCAGCGTTGCTTGAGTGTTTGTGCAAAATCATATCGATCTTGATATTTCTATATTTGCACAAACAATTTGTGGTGGGTTTAACGAAGTTTGCTCAAATTTGAAATCACCTCAAGAATGAAGTTTGCACAAAATGCTTGTATCGTGTATAGACTCACGATACAAATTTGCTTGTGCAAAATTTTTTTGTAGTGTGTAGGTCCTATTAGTGGGTGGTTACACGGGCGCAAGCATGAACGCCTGTATGAAAGAGAGAGGTAGAGAAACTAGGTAGTTAGAAAACGACCGGCGAGCATCAATCTCTTTCTTACTACCTATTTTTTCTACCTCCATCTTTCAGATAGGCTTTCATGCGTTTGAAAGTCTTCATCTTCAGTGTCATGTGCTCGTGCTCTACTCCGTGTTTTGTTTCTATTTCTTATTCCTAGAATTTGCAACCATGCCTATTGAAGATAAAAGTAATACAAAATAAGAAAGAAAAAATCATTTTTGATTGTAGCAGCTAATAAAACAATAGATTAAGGAAATCTACTAATTCATATGAGTACATTTAAAAAATAGAGGCTAATCAGAAGTAGCAATCATAACATATTGGAAGTAAGGAACTCATACGATAAAATCTACCAATAAAATAAATGTCAGCAGTAAATATTGTGTAAAGAAAAAGTAAAAAACGAAAGAAGTGAAAAGAAATTGTATAAAAACAGCACAATACGTAGAAAAAATTCAGTTTCGATAGTAACACAAAGAGATCAGGAATTCGTGTGCAAGAACTGAAGAAAACAAATGGTGCGGAATACCAACGAAAGCAAATAATAAATATAGCACACCTTTTGACGGACGCAATATCTGTAGCAGGTAAAATTAGTGCTACTCTTGAAAGCGCACAATACAATAATATATACTCATTCATATTAGATCAACAGCTGAGAGCAAAGTTCAACTAGCGATTTCTTACTGTAAATAGAAGAATTGCATAGTTTAAAAATACGTACGCCTTCAAATTTTTCAAACCAAGTTCTTTTAGGAAGCGGAATACGACGGCCAATTACTCTGCTGTCTCAATTCAACGGATGCTTAAATTACTTTACTAACTACTACGCGTAAGCAGTTAAGGTAAGATCGATCAATCAATAATAAAGGAGTTTATGTGAATGATTTGTTCATTTTCCACAATTCACAATATACCTTTTTTTCTGAGCGCATTTTTGTGTAATTATTGTTAGTTGTGCTGTGTTGCAGTCTTTTAAAAGTTGTCTTGAAATTGTTGCTTCACTCGTTTTTTCTTGTTTGTAAATATCAAAGAAAAAAAATTCGCAGTCGCTGTAAAAAAAGTGAGGATCGACGCTGAGGTGCTTGTGCGAAGTCATTTGAGCGCAAGGCTTTTGTTACCCTAGATCTTTTTCGCATTTGGAATCTTTTTTGGCGTACACAGATTTCAAGGGAGTCGCGGAGACATTTCAAGAAATATTTGCATGTATATAATTTTTTTTTCTTTCATATGAATTAAAAGTAGTGATGCACTGATATGGCTTTTACGATTACAACTCTTAATAACTGCCGATTACAATTATTGTCTTTAAATTAATAAGCAATATTTTTTTAGAATGTATTTGTTATATTTTATTCAAAAATACTCTATTCAGAAATTTAGTTGATTACATTTTGTAATTGAAGAGAAAAAGAGAAAAGTGTAGAAGAGAAAAAGAGAAAAGTGTTGAATAAAAATCACTATTTGTTTTTGAGGGCGAGTTACAATTTTTCATGAGTTAAATGATAAGAGCGAGTTTACACTATAAATCAAATAGTCGGCATTGTTTACGTTTCTCATGAAAAGAAAAGAAAGAGTGGTAGCAATCTACGGCCATTTGATCTCCTTTAAAAAATTGGTTTAACTTAATTTAAAAAAAAAGAAAATAATATAAAAATATTAATATTAAAAATCAACAACTGCCAATTTTTTGTGCAAGAAGCATTGCATCTGTAAATTTTTTGAAGTTAGCCTATTTCTCAGGCTAGTTTCTATAAGCGCTGTGGTAGAAAATATCCTTTTTGAGGACACTGCTGGTATCAGTACTGCCCCGAAGTTCATTGTGACCTTTTGCGTCACAGCCAGCCACCAAGTACAATCCGCGTTACTCCGCATATCCTTTAAAGAAATTTGACAAATAAATTTTGGCTTTGTTATGACGTATTTATAGAAATCAACGCACGGATATTTCAAGTTACATTTGATGATCAGAATCGTCATCAATGTTTCCACTTCTATCAAAAGTATACTCACAGAGTATAGCCATTGTTCTCTCTGGCTTTGCATTGCAATTGATAAATTTGAATTTCGAAGCGTTAAAAAATGAATATTTTATATTTTTTCCTTAGCATAAACGCGGTATTTTGGTAAAAAGCGGTATGCGGGTTTGGAGTCTAAAAAACAGTATACTACCGCGGAAAACTATATAGATACGAGCGTTATGTATAACTAATTCCACCAGTAGACTGTTTTTTATACTGACATAAGAAAACTGTATTCATTTTAAATAATTTTTAGTAGTATTTTGAAATTATAAAAGCTGTAGACAATGATGTAATTTATTCTATTTACCAAATTTTCCCACATATCAAAAAAAAAAAAAAAAAAAAAATTATATAAATAAATAAATTCTTTGGTTTGACCAAAGTTTAAATTTTTTGTACCTAAATAAATAAATAAAAAATTTTACCTCATAGAAACGTAAGTCGGCCCTCTCTATATAAGTTTTTAGTATTACTAGGGTGAAGTGGGGTAATTTGTGACATGGGATGATTTGAGAACTGTTAATATTTTCGTCAAAATGACAGCCACAAAAGTGCCACATACATGGAATTATTAGTTATTCGTATACTCTCATTTCAAAATAAAATTTTTTTGTATAATACTTATCAATCTAATGATGCTAAAAAATGCGGCTGGTCTAGCTTTATGAATGTACCAAACAAAATCGGAAAGAGTTTATTCTAACACACTTATCGGGGAAAAACCAAAACATGTCTCAACTCACCCCACATTACCTTACTACTATTATGACACAACAGCCTAGACCGAGCTTTTCGCATCCATTCATGTTGTATGAGTTATACATATTTATACACGAATGAAAAGGGCTTACAGTTTTATACCGAACCCGAATGACAAAGTGAAAGGCTTTTCATAGGCAATTTTTACTCCTGGAGGTTTGCCATAGCCAACCAAGAGGTGGTACCGTATAGAAAATTTTAATTTTTGAATGTGCTGAAGCTTCAGCACCTCTGCGTAGCAGTCCAACACATTAACCACTAAGCTATGGGTGACCACCACAAAAGCCAATAAAGAAGTGAATGCCAACATTTACGAGAGTGTCGACTTTTTTTTACACATTTTACTATGGGATGTTACTTATGAGTGAGTATAACATAGGAAAAAGAAAGAAAATGCTGGAAGTTATGCGGATGCACCATTTTCATACTTTTCCGTTGCAAATTTTTTTTTTTGTTTTAAGAAGTTGGCATCACTGCGATAAATCAAAGTAAAAAAATGTAGCGAACACTCGGCTGAAAAGTCCACTACACCTCCCTACTAGCTTGATTATGACGAGTATAAACATTTCTCACATAGCACGAATTTTGATAGTAAAATTCAATAATTTGCAAGCGTTGCAATGGCAATGCTAACTGAGCATGTTTGACTTTCATATATATCAAGAATTACAAGGGAATTGTCAAAAATTCTACACTGAAAAATTAAACAGCAATAAAATCACCCTTAACTAAAATTAAATTCTGGAATTGGCAAAATCAGTCAAGTGATATTTTCAAAAAGTGATAAAAGGAATACTAAAACAAAGGAAACCGAATTAGGTACATTTCGTTAGCTTATTTGTTATCTCCCATATAAAATTCGGCATAATTACTTAGTTAAGTCGGTAAATAAAATGTTTGAAGCAAAAACCATTAAAACAGGATATAACCACGTCCACCTACGGTTGAAAGCGGTGATAAATTTTCATTACGAGCTGTGTAGGGTATTTATAATTCAGCTATGCCCTAGTTAGCTTCCCATCTTGTTTTATATTATTATTATAATCGAACTTTAGCCTTTAGTTATAATATATATTCATGAGTCTACATAAAAAGTGATATGTATTTAATCTTATCGTGTGTACTTAATTTTATGTACACATTTAGGTTTAGTATTGCGATATGGAATTATTAAAAAAAATTTAAATATGGATTATTGCTGATAGAAATTACAACTTCAAAATATTTATTTTATTTTTCAACGTTCGACCTATGTTCGTATTTTAAAAAAATTTTCTATTTAAACAGATAATAATTCAAACCAGCAAGCAATCTATTAATCTGTTAATATGTCCACAATTGAGGAACGTTTTCAAGCTGCTGTCAATGTCATTAAGGGCCTACCGAAGAATGGTCCGTATCAGCCAAGTACCGCAATGATGCTCAAATTCTATGGTTTATATAAACAAGCAACCGAAGGGCCATGCCATCAGAAAAAGCCTGCTTTTTGGGATATAGTGGGGAAGGCGAAATGGGATGCTTGGAAGGATAATCATTATTTAAACAAAGAGCAAGCAATGCAACGATATGTTGATGGCCTGCGCGAAATTATCGAAACGATGTCGTTCACAGAGAATGTGCAAAATTTTGTTGGTAGCATTAACGGTTTGGATAACATTAATCTTGATGAGTTGGACATGATCGTTCCAGGCATGCGTGAAATTGCCGAATCACATCCCAACTCACCATTCAATTCGCGCACAAATAGTCCACAACATGGTGTTAGTGCAAATAGTATAGCCACAGCCGAAGAGCTGCACGCTGTTCCAAACACAAATGGGCATACTGAACTTGATTTCAACAGCGGCGACGGTGATGATGACGAAGGTGGAGGTGAAGGTGAAAGTGATACAACACCAACAGCATTACCATCTGTACCAATTTTAACGCACACATCGATAGCTTCAACATACGCCACCATGTCCAATGGCAATGTTGACGCTGCTGATCTATCCGACGATGAATATGGTGATCCTGTTGATTTGCAGCATGACTTAACTGAAGCGATGGTACACAATTCTGAATTGCTCAAACAAATACAAGCAACTGTTTTGCGTATGAATGCCGATTTGGTGGCGGTTAATCATCGCATGAACTCGCTGGAGAAAGTGGTTAATGAAGTACGTGCATCATTGATGCACAAGACAAAATCGTTATCGTCCAGTAGAACTGGAGGACGCCAGCATCCTAAATGGTGGCCTTTCGATAGTATTTCACCAGCTTGGTTTGTGCTGCTTATACTTTGGCCATTTGTTGTAAGGCGCATTTCGCGTTTGCTGATGACAGCACCACGTCGAAAATGAGCGGTTATGAAATAAAAGCGTGGATTAGGTAGATTTAAATGTTAGTGTAGCTTTTCATTCAAAAAGGTGAGGTTGGTTTTCTTTTAAATGTTGTTTCTATTTATGCTCTGTTAATAAAAACGCTTTAAGCTTTATTTACTATATATGGGGCTGGTTGCAAACGCTTACGTGGAAAATACGCTTAGTATTTGCTAAGATTAGTTTAGATTTCACACAAATGTGTAACTTTATTTTTACCCTTTTTCCAATATAAATTATTTCAGTTTTAAACATTTTTTTATACTATGTAATTGGTTGCTATTATTACACATATTTTTACACGCGTTATTACTAGGCATTTCATTCTAAAGCGAACAAATAATAAGTATGAATATGAAAAAGTTGTACATCAATTGTCAGTTGTTTATGAGTATTAAGCTGTGTGAATGAGCATTCCATTATCGAGAAAATAACGACAACGCTTAACTCTTATTCATTTACGATTAAACATACATTTGAAAATTGTTATTTACTTTCTTCATTGCTTTTATTTTACTGTCAAGTTTTCTTTTGTTTCTAATTAAAAGAAAACTTTGAAGCTAAAAAGAGTACGATGTGAAATTTGTGTACAATATAAATATATTTTTATGTAAATTTTTTTAAAATATATTATTTGTTAAAGAGATATTTAGTAAAAGCATAACAAACAATAAATATAGAGTGGCAGAATTTTTTAATATCCATGTTAATAATTTATTTAGTAAGATGCAAACTTGGGGCCATTGTAGGGCAAAATCCGTTTTTTTTTTAAAATTAAAATTTTTCCAAAGGCTTGTTTTTTATTATTATATCTTCATAATAGTCTTACAGAAAAGTATGTATATTTTAGATTTTCATTGATTTGTTTGTTTTGGAGAACCCGGAGGACTTCTATAACGCCCGATTTTTTGGACGCCATCTACAGAACAACTATTGAACCAAATTGAAAAAAGAAATTGTTTGAAGAGAATTAGATGTATTATAAAATAAAAAAATTCCAAGTCTCTATCTATTGTATCTTTTTTATATACAACTTCGAAGTTTTCATTTCTTTCGACTCGAGCATGGACACGCTCCCTTAAGAATCAATAACCTTCAATTTTATAAAACGTTTACATTTTCTATTGGAAACCAACTTTTTTCCAAATGTCCAAATGAAACACAATAATGCTTGTTGAGCTATGTTAAATGCACATGCATACATTCAAATCAGAGACTTAACTGATATAACTTTTTTGATGAAAAAGTCGAAAGATAAGAATTATGGACTTCATTAAATAATGTGTATGCAGGCTTAAAGAACTTAATGAAGCACATACATGGAACAGTAGTCAAGACTTTTAAAAATTAACAACTAGATTTAATTTTCATAGTCTAAAAAAAAAACATAACAAAAAAAAAAGAATTATGGACATTTTTTATTATTTTAAGTTGTTTATAACTTTTATTTCACAACTTTTATTTTTATGTTACCCGATGAGAGTTATGGGCTATTTTTATTTTTTACGTTAAGATTGATAGAAAATTATATTATAATTAACGATATCAAAAGCTTTGAAGAAGTCCATGGAAAGTAACAGAGATAGTTTATTCATATTAAGGTTCATGGTTAATACAATGAGCATAGTATTAGTACTGAGTAGTACTATTACGAAAATCTGATTAATAGAGACGGGTAGGACCAAATTTGAGTGTTGACAATGAATCCAAAAACTTTGGAGAGCGAATGCCGGATACTTGTTCATTGTCGATTGTTCTTGATAGGTGCATTTTTCGATTTCGCCGAACTCGAAATTTGAATTTAAGTGGATATGCAGTCATTGAACTGACTGAAATTAATGAATGGTTTGTATGAGTTTTTAAGAATCAACTTTAATTTATTCATTTGCAGCTATTCAGTATGAGAAAAGAGGAAACTTTTTGACTATTTAAAATATTTCCAAAAACATTTTGCGAGAAAAATAAGTAGGTTTATAAAAATACAGTTTCAACATATTCATATTAAATAACATTTTCCTGAACTGAAAAGTTTGAACAAATCATAAAACCAAAATGCCTATTGCATTCAAACAAAACATCGAAAAGACTCAATAAAATTTACTTAATTTACTTCAAATAGCTGTACACATTTACTGTGCGTATAATTTATAACTGATTTAATATGTCTATTTATCACTCAACTGCTCAGCAATCCAATCAATATTTTCCTCATAGTAGCGTGGATCAGAAATAGTTAATGCTGTGCGTTTGTAGGTGTAATAATAAACAAAGGACACTGAAATGGCATGGTATAAAGAATTGTTTTGCATATGTACTAAATATTTTAAAAAATTGTGTCTACCTAGTCGCTGAACAAAAGCCAAAGCTGTTAGAGTTTGTGGCCAATTCGTCGTTGGGCACCACATAATATTATAAACGATCCAGAAATGTTGTGAAGCCGATAGCAGGAAATATGTTAAAATTGTTAAGAGGAAGAATTTGCAATTTCGCAGGATTACGTGAGAAGCACCGCCAACCTTGAAACAGGACACAAAAGATCAAATTTGTTTATGTGAACTTAAACAAAATTAATAATATTCATACCTCATAAACACAAGTTGAGTGTACAGCGAAAGTGAAAAGTAAATATTCACATATTATGCAAACATCTTGAGTGCTGGGTTAAAGGTTTTAAACGTTTTCATTTTAATTTTGTTAGATTGCTGACGATTTTAAAGTAGATACTTACACAAACATAAAAATAGATAAATGGAGTTTCTCCCGCAGCATATGAGCAAAAGAATTGAAAAATAAATCGCCAATTAAAAATGAAAATTGAAATACTATAAGGATGGAGTAACGCCTCAAAGTGAGCTTCATTTCTTTTACTTATTTGTTTGGCGTAAATGAACTTTTAATTTAGTGAAAAAACTTTGAAATTCTCTATTGTTTTTGTTATCCTACTGACGTCAATGGGAAATTAACTTTTGACATTTTAAAAATATGGTACATTTTATAGCAAAAAGGACATGCAAGACGCATGCGTAGTCCAAAACGGATTTATCTTTTTAAATCTAAAACGAAAAAATGTATAAAACGCAGTCATTCAAATTTCACAACCAGATGTCACCCATATCATTAGTAGCTTCCGATTTGACATTAGTTGGTTTTTTGACAGCTGCTGTCATTCTAGCGCCCATTTCCGTTTCTTTCTAGTGACAACAACAGCAAGATGAAGTACGTGAAATATTTATGCAAAATTTTAATTTCATTGAAATTTAAAACATCCTTAAGTAAAAGTGTACAATTTAGCAAAAAGCAGCAAATATTAATTTTGTTTAAGTGTATCTATGTAAAATTTATATTGTGTATCCATATTTGTTTATTTACAGAATCGGTTTGTGTTCATTCAGTGGGTACAAAATCTATCCCGGTCATGGCAAGACCATGGTCAAAATCGATGGAAAGGTAAATGCAATATATTTTAATAATCTCTTATCCAATATTTAATGTTGTCTGTTTCGTTCTTAAAAGACTTTCACTTTCCTCGACAAGAAATGCGAACGCTCCTACCTGATGAAACGCAATCCACGTAAGGTTACGTGGACTGTGCTGTACCGCCGCAAGCATCGTAAGGGTATTGAAGAGGAGGCCCAGAAAAAACGTACCCGCAGAACACAAAAGTTCCAGCGAGCTATTGTTGGCGCTTCATTGGCCGAAATTATGGCTAAGCGTAACATGAAACCAGAAGTGCGAAAGGCGCAGCGCGAGCAAGCCATTAAAGTAGCTAAGGAGCAGAAACGCGCCACAAAGGCTGCCAAAAAGGCGACACAACCTACTCAGACAAAGGCAAAGACAGCACCAAAGCAAAAGGCCGCTAAGGTTTCTCAAAAGTCTGCACCCCGTGTTGGTGGCAAGCGGTAAATTCTCCACTATGCGTCTTGTGAGTAACTGAATAATGATCAATTTGGGCAATATCACAAGCAGCTGAAGTGATTTCTAATTTATGTGGATGTATTCTTAACAAAAGTTGGAGAAAATTTTTTTTTAACTGGAAATGAATGAAAAAATAAAACAGAAAATATGAATTCAAATTCATATGAACAATATGTTTCAAGTGTATTAATAATTTGAAATTGCAGATTGGATTTATATCTATATGAATACACGAAGTAAATAGATTAAACATCCCAATAGATTTTAAAAACTAACTTCCTTAGAAGGGTGCAACAAAAAACGTACGTAACCTTTATGTGAACTTCATAGTTCAATGACTGTGGAATTAAATTGTCGTTGAAGAAGTTTGTTTTGCTGGGATGAACGGTTCTTGGGTTGATGTGAATCGTGTAGTTATGGGGCGCAAACCAGTCGGTTTTTGGAATCCAATGAATTGCTAATTCAATTGGTTCAGCATTTCGCAAAGTAAAAAGCTTCGGTACTTAATATTTAATGTATTCCAATGTATGAGTTTATTTTACTTTAATTTATTTACAGCACATGCACCGTGCTTTACATAAAAAATGTTGGAAGAAAATCAGTTAGAATTTGTTTAAAAAGTTATAAAAACAGTGGAAGATATAAAAAATACTTTCATTGATAATAAAAATATGAGATTGCAGTTTCACAATTAGGTAGAAAATGTACAAAATAAAGAGTGTAATAATATAATTTCTAAGAGAAAATACTTTCGAAATAATTTCTTCGCTCAAGTCAGAATAAAATCACAATTAAATACTAAAAATATATTTAAACACATTCTAACTATCTATAGCAATTCATTGGATTGCATCACAATTCCTCATGCTTTTCGGTGATAGTGCTTGGTGTATTAGCATCCGGATTAGACATATAAGCGATGAAGTCATTGCGACTGCGTCCACCTTTGTAGTCAGTTTTCGTTTTGAGATATGAGAAATATTTGATTGTCGGATAGCCAGTAACATCGTGTGTCGCACAAATGTCAGCAAAGCGGGTACAATCAACAGCGGCAAAGACAACGCGTGGATCGTCCCTAAGAGCATTGGCTGCAGCAGTGAATTCAGGCTTTGTGTTTTTGCAGTGGCCACACCCTGGAACAGTAAATAGTTAATGAATGGCACTTACGAATGGTTTCCAAATTTGTACTTACATGGTGCATAAAACATTACTAATGCATGTTTTTTGCGCTTTAGTGTACTGCTAAAATTCTCCTCATTTAGAAATAGCACGTCGGAATCCTCTTCTTCCCAAGGTTTTTCTGGGGGTGGTGGCGGAGGTGGTTCTTTTGGATCACGCATAAAATCTACAATTTTCTCTGCTTCGCGTACGTTAACATCGAATTTGAATTCACCATTTACAAAATACTTGAGCGTTGGGTATCCCCGCACCTTATACTTTTCAGCGACAGCTGTTTCTTTGGTTGCATCAAGTGCAGCTAAAACGCCTGGAATGTTCCGCTCCTTCATTGTTAGAGCAGCCTTTTCGTATTCGGGCTTCATGCGTTTGCAATGACCACACCAAGGCGCATATAACATTATCAGCACTGACTTCTCGTCTTTTGTTGCGGGTTCGAAACCTTGTGTTGTTAGGTGCACAATTTCGGAATTTGTGTCAGCAGACCATTCAGGCTCTTTTGTTTTTTGTGCAGGGGCAGCACTTGGATCTAACATAAAAGCAATAATTCCCGCCTTATTGTTCTCACCCTCGTACGTTTGCTTGAGTTGACCTCGCTCAAAGTAGTAAATGGTGGGAAATCCTAACAAATCAAAAAAAAGTAGAAGCATTACAATAGAGTTCACCCTCTCCCCGCTATCATTTGGTAACAGCTTCAGCACATATATTCCATCTCGGCAAGAGTGGAGTGCGAGTAATGTGATACACCCTGATATCACCGACCTTTATACTCATGGTTCAAAGTTGGATGGTAGGAGTTGGGGGTGGAGTTCACTCTGAGCGCCTGAACATTTCAGCGCACTTTCGTTTTCCTGATCATTGCAGCGTCTTTCAAGCAGAACTGCTTGCGATCACTGAAGCCGCAAATCTGATAAGGTGTAATGCGATACCTTGTAGTGATATCTGCATTTTCACTGATAGTCAGGCGGCAATAAAATTTCTCCAATGTCTCTAAAGTTGGCCTACAATGCAGATTGTCTCTTAACGAGACAACCATGGCGTATAACCTGCACCTTATATGGGTGCCTGGGCATAGCGACAGTGAGGGAAACTGTAAGGCTGATGACCTCGCCAAACTTGGTACGACACTCAGCAATTCACTTATCACTGGTAATGCAGGTATACCACTTGTCACGTGTAAACTTCTAATTAAAGATCATTACCCCCACATCGCGAAGAGTAGATGGAGAATGGAACCAACTTGCGCTATCGCCAGACAGTTTTGGCCAATGCCTGACCACAGTCGCCCCAAAGCGCTTATTAATATGGACCTTGTCCACATAAGTAGGGTAGTTTCTATTCTAACCGGGCACTGCCTCATTGGCAGCCACGCACGTAGACTAGGTCTTCCCTATAATGGCTAATGCAGAAACTGTAGAAATGAAGAGGAAGAGGAAACCATCTTCCACTTTGTATGTAATTGCCCTGCTTTAGCAGCACGCAGAAACAGAACTCCGGGAGCACCCTTCTATGAAAGACTCACAGAACTGGCATCCTCTGATATCAGAGATTTATCACGTTTCATTGCAAGCACAAATTGGTTTAATTAGGAAGGGATGAAGAGGTAACACTCGCCCCAAGGGTATCACAATGGACCAATAGGTCTCAGTGTGTTATTTTATGAACAGCCCCAACAACCTAACCTAACCTATTACAATAGAGCTTTAATACATACTGAACCAGTTATTTACCTGTAATATTATACGATCTTCTCGCAGGTGCATTTTCAGTTCTTTCCACATCCATTGCTGCCAGAACATAACCCCCCTTTGCTTTTAAATCGGTGGCTGCTTTAGAGAAATCTGGCTTCAAACGCTTACAGAAACCACACCACTGTACATAGAACATCACCATCATGGGCCGCATATCTTTGCGCAAGTGTCGCGTAAAGCTTACATAGTCGGAGAAATGTATAACATCCGCACCAGCAGGATCCTCTTCCCACGGCAAGTCGCCCGCTGGATCACGCATAAAATTCACCATTGATCCTACGCTTACTTGGCGCTCGTAGTCCTTGTGGAAATCTCCATCTTTGTAATGCTTCATAATGTAAGGATCTGGTGTAATTTTTAGCTTCTTGCAAAGCTTCTTACGATCTGCTTGTGAGCAATCAATTAGAACCATTGTACCAGTACCGCGCACCGTAACGGCACTTTCACGGAACACTTTCAGCTCCGCCGATGCTTCTTTCAAATTTGCCACGAACAGCACGAGCACATTCGTTTTGGTACGCAACAGCTTCTTGAAATCCTTAAAGTCGTTAATGTCTTCCTGCACTGCATTATTTGTGTTTGATTTAGCATATGTACAGCTTGTAATACACACTATGAAGAGAAAAAGCAGCTGCTGGAAAAAATGTGCTTGCTAAGATATTCCTCACATTCAATCAATATTTCAAAGCTGAACTTACCAGCAATTTACTGACATAAATTAAAATCATTTTTGTGATGATGGATGCCTGAGAGATTTTATTATTAAATTTACTTTCTTTTGGCAGTTGTAACAGGCATACTTTAAGTTGACTTCAATCAAAACCTTTCCAGCCGTTCTTTTCTACTCATAGCAGAAAGGAAAGTTGGTGGCAGCAGTATAAAAAGTACAGCATTACCACTATTTCACTATGAGCATTACAAAAACACACTGCTTTGTTGACGGAAAGAATGTTTAAAGTCAAAATCAGCTGACGTGAACATAGGCTTCTGAGACAGCCAACGTTCATTGGTTGCGTCTCGCGGAAGCAAAAAGCGAAAAGCTGCTTCCAGAGTGATTAATCAAAAATCAGTAATCAGTATTGTGATTAGCTTTACATCTTAGTCCCAGTTGCCACAGCCAAACAGGCGAGAGGGAAGATAAATAAAAAAAAAATTTCGAATACAGAGTTTGTCGTACTAGCAAATTATTACATTCTTCATTGAAACAAAATTTTTTGGCATTTTGTTTTTGTTGCACTCGTTGTGGTTTGGGAAAACAAAAATTAAAATTATTTTAAATTTTGCTCAACAAACAAAACATGTCTTTTAAATAGACACGCGAAGATATACCATAGAGTACCTGGTGCTGCATGCATGTATTTTATTATTATTTATTCTAATTTGTCATTCTGCGGCAGCGAAAGAATTTCAAGACTAAAATTTTTGTGTCTAAACTCGTACGCAAAAAGTAAAAGAAAACAAAAGTTTGCAAAGCAAAATTTGCCTGTAGAAACCGGGACTTCTCAATTTTATTTAAGCAAAAATTTAAAACTAAATTTATTGTCAAGTGAAACCCATAGGCCCCTTTTCATGACCAGCGGATGATTTTAAGGGGGAACGGAAATTCGACCATAATCCAAAAAGAATTACAGCCAAAAAAAAAAAAAAATGTATGAAAATATTTTGGTCTAATTTCATGTTTAGGAAATACGACCAGAAGAAAAGGAATTTCGACCAAAATTTCTTGGCTGAATTTTCTTTTGCTTAATTGCCACACAAAAAAGGAATTGGAGCCAAAAATAAAATTTTGGTTTATTTTACTTATTAAAAAGGGATTTAAGTCAAAAATTCATTTGGAAATTCAATCAAATAATTTTTGGTTAATTTTCCAATTTAAAAAGGAATTTCGGCCAAAATAGTATATTTCTTCTTTATCGGAATAGGAAAATTTCTAAATATAAATCACAAAAGGTATGCTATTTTTGGTGTATGGTTGGTGCAGTGATATAAGGCCATATTACTTTATTTTCCCTTTACATTAAGAAAAAATTTTCCAAAACGAAATAAAGACCCAAAAATTAAATATTTTGTGTTTGTTGTTTTCTATGGAAATATTTGGGGCCTTATTTAATTTTTTTTGTTTCTTTGGGCTTTATTTCCTGGGGGCTTTTTTTGCTGGGCTTCCATCCTACAGTCTTAGAAAGATAGAATACCATATCTTTCGCTAATTTTCGTTTTTAATATTATTAATGATAACCTGACTTATGCGAAGTTATCAAATTTATTTAATCTTTATGTTCCATCTCGCGATTTACAACGCATTAGCACAATTACGCTTATAATAATCCTATCAAAGGGCGCATTCCATAAATTTCAAGTTAACTTCTTTACTATCTTTATTTAATATCTAGCCTGTAAGAATTTCCTGTAGACTGAATCAAGACCGTATTTAGGGGGGAGGCTTTGGGGATTCTGACCTCCGCCCTCCGAAATGTGGAAACTTTTTTCTAATATTTGATATTAATTGCCCATGAATGGAAAAAAATCAAAATAAAATCTATTGAACGATTTTTAAATATTAAAAAAAAAAGAAGGTGATGCTAAGTAATCTTGCATTCATAGTTTTTCTAGGTCAGTAACTGATTTTGATTTAAAGTTTTGTCCTGAAACAGTTCGAAAAGTTTAAAAACTAATAAAAATAGAAAACAATTATCGGATCTTTGTAAAATTAGACTTTACTATTTAGTATATTTGGAGTTTTTCTACCATCAGATGGCTCTTCCACTCTAAACTCGTCCGCTATATTTGTTACGCAATTTCGAATTATTAAAATCTGACTGCTGATTTGTAATACCCTTCAAACACTTCGGATCACTGCATTTTCATTATATCTGGCCGTGGGTGTAAGTAAAATAAAAAGCGTTCATAAACACATGCCTTGCTTTAATGACGCATACGAATAAATTGGCTTAGGGCTCATTTAAAAGAGCATGTCCCATATGCCATTATCAAAATTATGCTCCGGTACGATAAAAAATACAGTGAATTCCCAATTGATAATCTGACTTTTTAAGGTTGGGTACATCATCAGTAATGGTAAGTCAATGAGTTATCGAAAGTATGTCCTTCACGATAAAAAAAATGCATTGGAATCCACATTGAATATCACTGCCCTGCAAATTTCAACTTTCTTATGCGAATTACACTGCGTCTACACCTGCCAGTGCTGGCATGCCAAATTGCTCGCTTTTGCTTTCTCCCACAAATTTGCAAAAACGTCAAATATTGTCAGCTTACGTCAAATCACTGGCATCGAAATATGCTTGCCAGTGACTATGCCAATGAAAAAAGTGTGAGTGTATTAGTGAAAAAGTGGGAGTGTGTTCGTGCTGGCATGCCAGCATTGGCAGGTGTATACGCTGGGTAAGATGGCTTCTAGTGATTTCAAATGAATTTTTCATGCTGAACACGAATCTGTGGTCAAAAGCTTTCCGTCACGTTTCCGAGGGATTGAAATCCCTGAAATTAGCGTTTTCGGCCATTTTTGTAAAATTGTGGAGCTGAACCGCACGCGCCCTTAGAGCAGGGGGTGAGCTTATGGAATCATCTTATTCACAAGACCCATGCAGAGCAGTGTATTTATTTAAAAAAAATTTAAATTGATTATTCTGTAAATTTTTTCTCATTTTCGGTCATTTTTTGTTTAGGGTAAGATTAAAGAAATTCGGAAACAAAAATGTTTTTTTAACCTTCAAGACATTTATCCACTTTTGTCCTTAGTTCAAAAATGAATCGCAATCATTTACCTACCCTTTCCTCCCATATTTTTATTTAAAACCATCATATTTCACCCCCTCCCCCAGTGTCCAAAATGAAATTTGGACCCCGGGTATCGATAAAGCATACCTAAAACTAGTTGGCGTATATTCCCTAAATTGGTATAGGCACGGGATTGAAAGAAATTTTTTGAATCTAGGTTAATTGGTTAATTAAAAAAGGATATTATCGTATCCAAGTCGATGTTCTTCAATCACTATAATCGTTTACTGTTTGGTAGGGTCCATCAAATGCATCATCGTATTTAGTTTATTGTATTTAAACATCAATTTCATAAAAAATATTTACGAATATTTTCTTCAAATGAAAACCCCTTCGAAAAAAAATCCTAGCTTCGGCCTTGGACTGAATGAAAATAAATAAATATCCATTTATTTTGAGCATTCGCTAGAATTGAACTTGACTCAAATCCTAAAGTTTTTAATTAATATCAGTCCTAACGCTTATTTATTTATTTATTTACTTAAGAAACTTCACTTCTAATCGCTTTAAATTTCCAATTTTCGTGCTAAGTTTGATTATATGTTGGTTGTTAGATTCGGTGCAGACAACTCTTCGATTATAGACTAATGTTAATCTCTCTACGGAAAGTTATGCTTTATTGACGACAATTCATTGGTGGATTCCTGAAGTTGACTAATTCTGTATGGAAAGTTATCCTCTGCTGTCGATATCTTGTTTTCTGGATTTTGTGTTGATGATTCATAGTTTTTTGGATTGCGTGAGTCTCCGGAGTGTAATTTATCATTGCTGAACGTCTCAATTTCAATCATTCTGTATGGAAAAATATCTTTTGGCATCGGATTTTGTGTTGAATTAATAGTTTTTGAATCTCGTGATTCGCCGGACTTTAATCTTTCATTGCTGAATTTCTCAATTTCAATATTTCTGAATGGAAATATATCTTTTGACTCTCCTGAATGGCCGGGTCCAGAATTTTCTTTGCTGAATTCATCAATTTCAATTATTCTGAATGGAAAAATATCTTTTGACTCTCCTGATGGGCTGAATCCATGATTTTCTTTGCTGAATAACTCAATTTCAATATCTCTGAATGGAAATATATCTTTTGACTCTCCTGGTTTGCTGAATCCAGGATTTTCTTCGCTGAATAACTCAATTTCAATATCTCTGAATGGAAATATATCTTTTGACTCCCCTGGTTTGCTGAATTCAGGATTTTCTTCGCTGAATAACTCAATTACAATACCTCTGAATGGAAATATTTCTTCTGGTTTCTCTGTTTTTGGATTTTGTGTTGACGACTCATGGGTTTCTGGTTTCCCTGGTCCAGGTTGGTTATTGGTCTCTTCCTGGATTTGGAACTGAACTTCGAAAGGAAGACAGGAATGTTTTTCTTTGGTAACTGTTCTTTCGATGACAAACTGTTCTTCTTTAAGTGCTTCCGGATTGTAATTCCTTGGCGATTGTAACTCGGGCTTTATACACATATCTGTGTTGGTGTTATTCCTTATTGCAAGGATCGTATTTAGATCCGTAGAATTTTTTGGTGATGCTTTTATAACGGATACGAGCGGCAGCAGTAGGAGAGGGAGCTATAAGTGAACAATATTTAAAAGTTGGTTGTTGGCATGATATGCCATTTGAAACTTACTAAGAAAATTTCTCCCAGAAAATTGAAACCCATTTTTATTTTATAGTTGCTCTTATGAAGATTTCCACTCACTTGTTTTTCCTTTTATAAGCTTTTTACAGCTGTGCTAATACAAATCGTGCATATAAACGCAAAGAAATATAAATGCAACAGAACGAATCAAAAATAACCCATGACCGCATAACACAATCAAAAACATTTCACGAGTCAGTTAGGGTATTTTGCTTTGTACTGTATGTAGGTGGTTGTGGTTTTTATCCGATTTCGATGGGTCATGCATCAGGCATGTTATTTATTAGCGTAACTAATTAAATCTTTTTGAATTGGCGTCGATATTTTTTTTTAAAGATTTTATTTACATGGAAGGTAGGCGTGGTTATTGTCACGCCAATTACACACAACAACACAATTTTGACGGCCCGAGAGGGGTGGTTTCGATTGGATTTTTTCCGCTGGAAATTAAAATTGCGGTTGAAATTGCAAACAAAACGCGGTTTTTGGCCATACTCAAACTGAACGAATTGAATAATAGAACTTTTCTAAACATTATGACATAAGTTTTTGACAATTAGGTCGACCATAACTTTTTAATTTGGGTTAATTTTTATTGAAGAATCAACATCATAGACAACAAATGTGTGTTTCAATTGAAAACTGTTGTATGTAAGTGTACTAATTTTTTAATATTGTTAGGGATTATATCGTCATCGTTCAAGCAGAATTCAAATTCATCGTTCAAGCAGTCCAAATTCATTTTTTTGATTAGATCCGTATTAATTAGCTTCTATAATTCGAATGACATAATAAATTCGATTTTTATACCAATCTGTTAACTTTTCAAGTTTTGCCAGTGTTCGTAGAGCGCCATGCACTGCATAAACTAACTTCATCTCAAATATTAAAAAAATGGACTTAGTGAATTCTGCTAGAACGACGACATGTGAATCGCAATAATATTGCAAAATTTGAAAAAAACTCCGGTAAAATCAAGATGAAACTTTTAGGTTTCAAATAATAGGCACAACTTAAAAAAAGTTCAATCAGTGTAGACAGACTAAATTATAGGTCTGTTCCCATACTTTTTGGGCAAAGTATGGTAAACTGAGAGTAAACAAAGAATACTCTCTGTGAGAGACAAAAAAACACTTTTCTTGCACGAAACAAAACGTCAAATTGTCTGTGATATTTAAGAAAATAAAAATTGTTAAATCTTACAAGAAAATAAATAAATAATAAAAAAATTAAACACAAATTGTTCACCTGACTACTTCTGCAAAATCTTCTGATTCAAAATCACTATTTGCATTATTCAGAAATAGCAGAAGTTGAACTTGTGATACTTCCGTCATTAATCTGTGGAGAATATAGTTAAAAATTAACAAATATACAATTAATACATTTTCATATGTCTTTTGAATATTTTCCACTTTAAATAACACTGATTCTTTATTTTTTTTATTAATTTTAAATTTTAATTATATTTTGACAAAAGCAAAACAGTTGATAAACACAAAACAGATGATTGTTTGACATTTTTAAAAATTTACTCGAAGAAAAAGTGCGGGCTATTTCGTGCAAGACGAAGAAGAAGACAATTGTCTCTCTCATCTACGCTTTCATTTGCAAGTGTTCCGAGTACGGGAACGCTTTTTGGGTGGTTTTGGGTGAACGCGTTCAACAGCGAAAATACAATTTGTTAAAAAATATTTAATACAGAAAATAAAATCGAATGCGAAATAACATTTATTGTGTTAAAATATATAAAAAAAATAAAATGTTGAAGTTCATAATAACATTAAACTAATAAATTTTAAATATGCATTTATACCCGCCTGGAAAATAATACAAGTTTATTTTAAAACATCATTATTCACTCAAAAAATTTGATATAAAAAAATATCTGCATTTAAGTCTTTTTATTCCAACTCACAGTCATTCTTCTCTCCTTTCACTTCAGAGAATGCATGATTGATTGGATTTATTAATTGGCTAGTTTTTGCTAGCGATATTTCAACTAAAACCTCACTACAACTTCACCATCCTAGTTTTCTTAACGAGAAACTATTCAATTACTAGTCTAGTTTATCCTTAACACAGACTAACCAGAGCCTCCTCCAAACTAAACAACAACCAGATATTTTCCCAGGCGGGTATGATTTATAAGTAGTAAACCAGCACAAAATGTGTGAAAATAAAATAGTGGAGGCGCCAGGCTTGGAACGAATTCAAAAAGGGTCGTATGACGAAAACAGTTAAGAACTGCTGGTATGTACTAGACCAGAGAGTGTATGTGTTTTTGAAAAATTATTCTAGATGTCATTTTTCTGAATCAGGCCCCATTCCTTCAATTTATGAATTTTTTTTTTAAGGAGGCTATGAAAATTAAATCTAGGTGTTAATTTTTAAGTCATAACTTCAGTTCATGTTCAGTTTTTTATTTAAGTAATATATTCAGTGAAGATATTTTAAATCAAAATTTTGTAATTCTCGGTTACAATTTCAAATATTAGTAACTTATATAGGATGTTGAAAGACTGTGTAAAACTATCACTAAGTCTTCCGTCTTTATAAACACTGTTGTTGTTTTGGCTACATACGTTCATTAAGACTGTTATATAATCTAAGCTTAAAATAAAAGATTACAATGAAAATCTCTGCGCGTTGAAATGTGGCAAACAAAAAAATACATTTATATTTTTAGGGTGTAGAAGTCAAGTCCCGGACATACGCTTTATTAAAAATCATACAAAATAAATAAATTCAATTAAAACTTTTGATTCTTACTTCTGTGAACTTATTAGTAAATAAATATAATAATAAATGAAAACAGGCATCTATTCAGTTTGGTTTTTATGAAAAAATTGAAAATATTATGAGTAAATAATAATGTTTTGTTCATCGACATATAAAAGTGGTTTTTAGCAAAAAATCTTAGTTGGTACAAAATAATAATTTTTGAAACGATTGATAACACATAAAAATATATCATATAGCAATAGGAGTAAAGTGTAACAAAAAACAATGAACATCACCAATACTTTTTTGTTTAACTGGTACTACTGAGGTAAGTCTACTAAATCGCTAGGCAATACTGTGGTAGGTCTACTAAATCACTTGGCATGTGGCCATGTGTAATGGTAAAGTTTTCATTCTCTGTATATTATTTAGGCGTTTGTCGCTTTGCTATAAATGTTATGAACTGGGCGGGGGCGAAAGCCTACGTGGGGCACCTAAGGATGTGGTTATATTGGGAGTATGAGAGAGAGAGAGTTTTTGCTCACTCTCACAACGAACACGATATGCTCGGTGTATTGTACACCGAGCACGCCGAGTATTCAGGGTGGCAATGAGTTATTTTTCAAAACAGTATCATTACATACAAAATTAATAGTATATTTTAACAAAAAGCAAGTCTACAACGAGCTGAATGTAACCACCTCGACCGAGCACGGGAGAAAATGTTTTGTGTTCGTCGAACACCGAGCACCAATATAACCAGGCACTAAGCGGCACATGTTGCCAAAGTAGATGGCATAACTTTTTATGTGCATATACATATGTATAGGTCTAGTAACGAAAGCATAATTATGATATTAAAAATACTAAACTGAACTGAACTTACCGATATGAATATGAGCGCTTCAGCGCCTTGTTCTGCCACGCTCGTCAAATACCAACATCAGCAAGCAGCATGGCTATACCGCGTGCACCACCTCGGCATTCTGAAAAAGCAGCAGCGAATGCAACAGCAGCAATCGATGTAGGTATTGGCGCTGCACTCACTGCTCTGCTACGACGTCAGGCTGAACACAAATCCCATATCGCCCTATTTCAATGCGACATATTGAAATATCAAGTGCAGAGCAAATCGGATCTCTTCGTGTCCGTTCCAGATTGTTAGTTAGTGGTAATGTGAAACCACCTTTACAGCAGTGAATACCGATTATAAATATAATAATAAGGCTATGGCCAATAACTAAAAGCCGGGATGTATTGAACTTAATTTTTTTTTTCAACTGCACGGCGCTAATTTCAAAGCTGCTGCTGTGGTTGGAAAGCCACACAACAAAAAACTGAAACGTCAAATGTGTGGAACGTATGGTAGAAATAGGCCAGGGATGATTGGGTTAGGTAGTGCTGGATCATGTGTGGAATTAGGATGAGCTTTTTGTGGTTCGCATGGAGTGCGAAAGAGAGCAGGGAAGAGAATATCCTGAGCGATTCCGTTGGGGTTCGAAGATATACGATTATGTTTCATGTATTAGATATTAAGAGAAAACTGTGTTTTTTTTAATTTAAGTATATAGGAACGGATTATTACTGTCAGATAATTAAATACGGGAAGGTCATACTTCGATTAGTATAAGTGTTGAGTTTCATAATTCAAAAAGTGATGAGTAAATGTTTAGTGTAGCTGTAACGTCAACGTTTGGGCATCTCCAGGAAGAACTATTGAGGGATCTATGCACCGGATAATGTGAGTAATAGTGCATGTAAGGTAGTTAGGAGTCATTTTGATAGATGTTTTTTTTTTGTGTGTTTGATAGAGTCCCAAAACTAGAACGGGTAGCTGAAGTGACTCCGCACAGTAAGAGAATCGTTTTGAAGGGCAAAAGGTTCTCGAAGTTGTAGTAAATGTATTAAGGAGTTTAAGTTTTTTGTTTTTTTTTTTTTTTTGGTGATATGTTATGAGTTAAGTTTATATTAGACAATTAAGTAAGATTTTTGTATGTTCAAATATTTCATAATCAAATACAAATTATTAATTCGATAAAAGAAAAAAAAGTGAAGTGGTAATTCTTTTGTGGATAATGGTGTTGGATAGATGGTTGGAAGTTTGGGAGGGCGAATAAGGAATTAGGAGCGGAACTGCAGGATAGAGAGAAAAAAAAAGTGTTTTGTTGTATGAGTGTGACCTGTGCTGCAAACACACTTATTGTTATCCCTTTGACCTGGTGTGGCGGGTTAAGAAACCCCCACCCGAAAACTTTGAGCTAGCTAGAAGGCCACATCAGGTACGACATCAAGGGGTTAAAACAAACTTTGAAAATCAAACTGAGAATTAAGATTGTCAAAGGTTTAAAAATTTTTTTTTCAGTGTTTGTTGGGTTGCGCTTCTCGGACGTAAAATTAGAAAAGCTGATTTCAAAATAATTAATCAAAAATCAGTAATCAGTGTTTGCGTCTTAAAAACGGCATGTGAAATGTTTTAATTTTCTTATACAAATAAAATTATGGACGATCTCGAACTTGTGCTGAGTTTGTTAACTATCAAACTTTTGAGCAATCATGCTGCCCTGAAAAATCAGAAAAATAATATGATTTCAAAAATGGCATCCAAATGGAAGCAGCTTTGCTAATCATAAACACTCAGCGACGCTTTTCTAACACACTCAGAAATTAGCTTTCAAAAACTGTTGCCAACAGTTGTGTACCCGTGAATGCGACCAATTTTTCATCAGTGAGTGCGCCATCTACATGTGAAATCCCACTGCTGTATAACTTTTCTCAATTTAAAACAACTGACATTTGTTAAACAAGCGAAACGGAGTGGGAAACAATAAAAACAGAACGATAAGCGGGAAATTGCGTAGATAGTTTTAACTTATAAAACTTAAAAAATATTTTTTTCTAAATATTATATTCGATAAAAAGTTTAGTAAAGTGCACAAAGTGGAGAAAATCAAAAATCTTTACGAATAGGTGAGTAAAACCAAAGATAGAAAAAAACCAACGCTTACGAAAATTGGCATAGCGAAAATAAGCAAAGGAAACACGAAAAAAGAAACGATAATTGTGACTAAATTGTTTAACCCATTTTATCATTTACGATACTAGGCACTGAGGAATGAATTAATGGCTGTAACCTCTTTTCGTATGTATTTGCAGAATACAAAAGAAGACAAAAAACAAACCACCAGCAACGAAAACATTAGGAGCAGCAGTAATACAATGACACCGACCAACACAGATTCACCATTGCGGCGCTCTGAAGTTGGAGTATTTCGGGATGTATCCCACAATGTGGTGGCGATCAACGATGACGAAGAAGAGCGTCGTCAGGCGCGCCGCCGAACACTTCTTAGCGCTAATGTAACCGTTGATACATCTAGCAGCACAATAGAGTCGAGTGAAACGATAAAAAAATGCTTGGAAATCTACAATAGCAACAAGCTGAGTCGGGAAAATGCGTGGTCGTTGTCTCTTATTGATACTTTGTCGACACTGTTGGACAGACATCACAAATCGATAAATAATTTTAAGGTAGGAACTTAATGGTTTGACTTAAAGAAAAGAAATCAATTAATAAATAATTTATTTATTAGGTTGCTGGCTCTTCGTTGGAGGCATCATCCAAAGTCTATGGATTACGTGTCGATTCAGTGCATATTGATGTGCTACGTATGTCTGCCGGCTTGAATGCACAAAGATTTAATGAGCGTCAAATCGAGGATGATGACATTGATGATGTGGCGACGGGAGGTGATGGCTCAGCTGATCCTAACTCTTCTGCGGCTGGTACAAAAGAAGGAGCAGATAGCGGGAAAACAGCCGTACAAAAACCGAAACAAAAACGTGCGCGTAAACCGAAATCCACAATCACAAAAAACAAAGAAACATTAAATGCTCGATTGGATACAGTGCCAATGCAGGATCCTGTATTTGGCAAGCTTAACTCCATTGTGGGTTCCATAAATTCTTCGAATCGTTTAATGAATAATTGTTTGCTCACTACTGATTCGGAATTGCGATTACGTACTAATTTTAAATTTTGGGACGCTAGACAGTTGGATCCGTCGTACGACTATACAGTGGAGTTACCACTAGACGTTAATACAGACAAGGTAGCCTGCGAACGTCTTTTCAAATTGAAAGATGATTTACAACTGCGTCCTTTGCATGGAGGTTATGCTATAAGTGATACGCCAGAGGTTATCGCAGACGATAAAGATTTTGATTTTAACTATGGTGAAGGTATCGGTGGTGGAGATGATTTTCCTGCCACAGATGTTGATATGATTTCTATGGCCTTCGACATAAATGCAGAATGTGAGCCTCTGCCGACACTGTGCGAGCAAACGCCAATGATCGACGTCGATTATGACAATTTAGATGACGATTTGACCATAGAGGAACGCACAGCTATCAATAACTGTCGAGGATTACGTAAGCCTGCAGTACAGATTGAAGATTTGCGTCCCATAGATGCAAATTCAAAGCTGGAATACTCATATCGTCCGCTCGATAAAATCTCACAATTCTGGGCAGGCCCATCTCACTGGAAATTCAAGCGTGTTCGCATGCGCCCTTCTACGCTTTCTCTGCAAGGAGGAAATACTCAAATTGTTGGTCGTGCGACAGTTAATCAACGTGCGCGCAACACGCACTTAAGTAAAACACGTTCTAGACAATTGAATTTTAGTGAATTTCATGACGAACAATTTATTAAGCTGGATAAGAATTATAAGTCGCGCAAGACCAACTATCAAAAGAAATGGGATCCTCGCAAACTGAAGCTACCAACAGATTACCAGCTAGACTCACAAATGTTTTTCAAATATGAATTTGCGCCTGGGCTGCCAGTTGAGCAAGTGAAAGAGGAAACACAGAGTACATTGGTGTCAGATGTGCGTGACGTTGAGGAGGGAAGCGAGACCCCAGCGTATAATCATTTTGATCAGCATTTCTCAGATGATGACAGCGCCAATGGTAATTTCATGAATGTCTCTGCAATGTCTGCGAACTGTACGAACAAAGCGAGTCCGAGTGATGCAGATGTACCCGTTGACGACCATGTATTTGGGGAGGATGTTGATAATATAGGAAATGAAACAGTGCTTGAGATCGCAAATGAATTTGAGGGTGCTCCAAGTCAGGTATAGTAGATGAAGCAGTAGTTGTTAAACTGCTCAAAAATAATTTTAATTCATGGGTGTTTTTATGTAGGTGACCAAAATAATTGTACCCTTTGCGAAACGCGCGAAGGTCATCGATATGAAAAACCTCAAACGATGCTGTATACAACTCATTAATATTCAAATGAAACGTAGCATTGATGAGTCGGATATACCCAAACACGCAAATATTACGGATGAACAGTATGAAAAGGGGATGGCTAGCTTTAAGGAAACTTACAAACATCTACCCGATTTACTCACTCCAAGTATGGTTGAAGCGACTTCTACATCGGTGGCTTTCTACTCTATGTTACATTTGGCAAATGATCACAATTTGCGTTTAATAATGCAAGAGGACTTGGAAGATTTTAACATCCGACATCTTAAGGATTAGTGGCTGATTAATGTCTTGTTTAGTGATTCTTTCCAAATTTGTTACCACTCTGCTGTATTTTTCGTGAAATTTAAATTTAACTCTTTTTCTTTTAAATATTTAAGCAAAATTTTTCGTTTTTAGTATAATTTCTTGCATTTGTCATTTTGTAACCTAACAACTTTAAAAAAGGAAACTAATTTGTAAGTTACATGCGTTTTTTTTTAGACATGGAAAAATATTAGTAGTATTAAATGTTAAATTTAAAATACACAAACATACATATGAATACATTGTACAAATGTAACTACAAACTTTTCGTATCAATTTTCAAATTCGCTAATTTTTATTTATTGAAAAAAAAAAAAAAAAATTAGGAATCGCGAGCTCTTAATGATAAAATCCTATTAAACAAAATGAGTAGAAATTTAAATTTATAAGAAATTGAACATATGGTAAAAAAAACAAACTATTCTCTTTTTCTCTTTGATTATAGAATGAAATGACAAACAATATCGAAAAGGCAAAATTATTTGCTAAATATTTTGCACAAAATTTTCAGCCGGGTAATGATGATGATTTCATCCTCCGATGACAACTAACTACGCCAAAAGAAGTACACAAAAAAATATTAAAACTATAATTGAATAAGGCTTCTGGTTATGATTTAATAACTGCGAAAGTCTTAAAACAGTTGCTTCAGATAGAAATTGTGATATTTAATTAATATTCACTCCTGATTGTTGATGATTCGAAAGTCAGGTAAATTAGCTAATGACGTTTCTTAGTGCCGTCCTATTTCTTAGCTTCCTTTTATATCTAAATGTCTCGAAAAAATGTTTCTGAAACAAATACAAATTATTTTTATCAATTTGGTTTTAGAGCAAAACACGCAACAGTGGGCCAAACTCATAGAATTTGCAACGTCATTGAAGTAGCACTAAAAGAAGGAAATATTTGCACGGCATCTTTTTAGATCTTTCTAAGGTCAAAATCCGTCAAAATTTCCTAAAATCTATGTTTCAAATTAAGGAGCCATATCTAATTAAGAATCCACGCTATTTCCGCGTAAAACATTAAATTCATTGTACTTATTTACAAGTTTTATTTACCAAGCTCGACAGGTAGTGTTATTGCAACGTTTCCAGACGACAGTGATTTTGACAACTGGAGAAAACAATTGTTGATTCTACTCAAAAGACATAACGAAGTATCGACTCTATTGTATAATGGACCAAGAAATGACACCTAACACTTAATAGCACAAAGTCCGTTTATGTAGATTTCATATACAATAGAGTTGTCTACCACCCGATAACAATTTTCAATGTGCAAATGCAATACGCCAACACCGAAAAGTATCTGGGAATAAATCTTGATGCAAAACTTCAATGGAAAGTTCACATTAAAAAAAAAAAGATGAGATAGGATACAAACAACTACTAGCTACTTGGAAAAACTCAAGATTGTAGCTGTTTAACAAGTTAATAGTATATAAACAAGTCTTATCTTCAGTATGAACATGTGAAATTCAGTTATGGGGTTGATTTCAAAACAAATTCTGGCGTAATATGGTAAATGCGCCATATAAGTAACTCTGACCTTCACCGTGATCTTGGAATTGATACCATAGAGGAAAAAACAAAGACAAAAATATTTGCCGAAAAAAACAATCGACAGTTGCAGCAACATGTCAATGAAGGGGCGTCACAACTTTGCATAAAAGCTAGCTAAACTCGAATGTTAAAACGAAAAATACTCGAATGTTAAAACGAAAACTCTGGAAACTCCAATGGGACAGCTCTAGACTAATTGTTTGCTAGTTCAAATATTCATATATGTACATATATATGTATATGCGTAGAAACAAATTGCTTGTTAGTTCTTAGTTATAAAATTTACTAGGTGTAGTATAAAATAAATACCTAATAAAAAAAATTTACTTCTATCAAGTGCATGCCTTTCCTGTATTTCAAATATGCAAATAATTTTTATATATGTGTATGCACATACATATGTATTTATGTATATGTATGCGCATACATATGTGTGTACAACAAACAGCAAACTTTAAACAAACAAATTCGTAGATATCAGAACCCAGCACGAAATTTGCAAGTATTTCTCAACAGAAAAGTTCTGATTTCTGCATTGAGATTAATGCATTAACTGAAATGGCTTATTTCTTCAAAATGTATATTTGCACTCTTCTCTTGATAGCAAATTCTGTTGTCCTTCCTGCCGGGTTGTTGACAACACAAGTGTTTGTGTACGTAAAGTGTTAAAGTTAGATAATACTGAGCAACAAACAAAATAACAATAAAAACAACAAAAGCTATGACATTAATAAGAATTAAAAGAGAAACAGACAGAAGTAGATTTTCTGCATCTGTGTGTGCACATTTGTTCACACATTTATGCATAAAATAAAAATGTTAAAAGTAAGGTGTATACTTTGTGTTTCCAACCATAATGGCAAAAATACATATTAGGTTTCAAGATACAGCAGTATTTTATACTTGCACATACATTAGGGTGGGTTAAATTTTACCGAAGTAAGGACTTGAAGTAAAATGCGTACATTCATATGAAATAAAAATTCACCAAAGGACAGTCTTGACAGTCAGCAAAAAATATAATAATATAAAATAGTGACCAATAAATTAAAAAAAATTGTTTCAAGATAAACTGGAATTTTTGGAGTTTCAAAAGTTTAATTTTGTCTATTTTAATATTCAATGAATTTTTTTTTTTAGAAAATTATAACTTTTTCAACCACAGTCAGTGTGTCGAATTGTAATTAGTCACTAGCTCCATTGGTAGATATTTTTTCATTTAAAATCAAAACTATACACTTATACAAGTGATTAGTCCACATTACAGAAAAGTTGGCACATTTAATCTGTTTTAATGTTTATTTGAAAATTGTTTACCACCACAGCTTCACACTATTACCATTATAGCAATGAAGAAATAAATGTAATTAAAGCACCCATACAAAATTAACACATAAGAAGGCATACTTTCTTCTCCTCCATGGTGCTTCGTGGTGGACTAACTTCTTAATGTTTTAGAGAATCTGGGAGTTCACATCCAAGCGTATGATGACGATGTGTGCGTACTAATATCGGGACGGTCCTTACAGACGGTGTGTATTAAAATGTAAGAAGTGTTGGACAAGTTTGACGTTTAGTGGAATCAAAATTGGTCATCGAGTGTAAGTCAAAATTTAAATGGTGTTGCCATAAACAACAAGTTATGCCTTATATGGGTTCCAGGATACTGTGGTATTGCAAGGAATGAACTAGCTGATAAATTAGCTAATGAAGTTCTGCAATTGGACCATGGGGTCCGGAACCTTTTTTTGGCGTAATCTCTACGGAACTGAGAAGTGCTTCGTGAGATACCATAATAGGAAATAAGCGGAATTTCTTCTGAAAGTGAGAAGAAAGATCGTTAAATTACTGGTGAGTGTTATCACAGGGCACAACACATATGGTCAGCATATGACTAACATGGGCGTCACCACCGATCCAACCTGCCAATCGTATCTTGAGGACGACGATACTACGGAACATTATCTTTGTAGCTGTCCGGCGTTCGCGAGATTTAGATTAAGGCTGTTGGATTGTGAAGTGTTGAGTATGCATAATATGTATACACTTTCTCTTCCTGAGCTTCTAAGGTTCGTCAACGAAACTAAAAAGTTTGGGGTTGAGAGATCTTAGGCTTTCCTTCTTCTTATAGCCCCTCACAATTTTTTCCTGTCTCTCTACTCTCTTATACTGGCTCTCCCTCCGGTATAGTACAATGGTCCTTGAGATTGAGTGCTTTGGCTTAGTCCAGCCCACCCTCAACTCTAAACACAAGAATAACACAAATTTAAAAAAAATAAAAAAAACACAAATATTTTGAATATATATTGTCTTTGTATGATGAATACAAAGCACTGTACAAAATTATGGGACACTTAGTCCTCATCATGTTCAAAGCTGAATAACTCGGAGATGAATAAAGATTCACTGCGTTTTTTATTTAGAAACTTTGTTTGTTGGTTTGTTTTTTTGAAGTGGTGGGTCGGTCCACGAACCCAATTAGCGCTAATGCACCGGTTTGATGCCACATCCTCAGTTATTTTTGGTATGTTTAAATGATTTTGTTACAGCTATTGAATGGTTAAAGCCATTCTGTTTCTATAAAGAGGTGTACTTGTATACTTTCTTATAATTCTTATACACTTCATATCGATAATAAATATAAGGATCTTATGAAAATTAATCACCAGACCGAGACGGGAATCTAAGCCGAACCTCCCGAACTGGAGTAAGTTTTGATACATCTCTTCGGTTTCTGTTCAGCTGCGTTTTTCTCCTTAACTTTATTCTAATCTTTACAATTTTAAGAAATAAAAAGGATCGTTGAATCACAAAAAGAAAGAAATGTTTAATGTTTTTCGAAAGACTGCGATTTAGTGTCCAAAACTTACGCACTTGAGGAAGTGTTACCTTTATATATGTTAACGCATCATTAAATAAATTTTCGAAATGTGTGTGGTTTCCCCAAATATTTTCCATTAAGATTGAGCCGGACAAATATGGAGGCAAAGACAAAATTTGATGATTTTGGTTTACAATATTTGATTTTACAATTCACGATGTTTGGTTCGGAGGATTATTGTGCTTAAAAACTGAAGCTATCTAAGCAATTTATGAGGTTAACAAAACGTTAGGGTAGGGTGACCAGATTTTCAGCAGCCAATTCTTAAATTTTTAAAACATAAGTTCATTTTTTAACAGATTTTCACTAAAAGCTTCACATAATATTCCAAAATAGGTCTTTACTTGCAAGAAGGATTTTATCGTGTCAATGCAAGCATTGGTTCCTGGAAGACACTGAACTAGTTCAGTTATCTTTTTTAAGATCTTGTAAAGAACTAAGGGTTTTTTTAAATGTTCAAAAATGATGCACCATCTCACTTGCTGATATATTCTAAAATTCTTAGTCCTATCATAAAAATAAAGTAAAATATAAGGAATTTACGTCGGTTTCATATAAAAAAATTGTATTCAATGAGCAATGTTCAACAATTTTTTTTTGGAACTTGCTCAAAAAAATCGAAAGCATTTTCGTACTTTTCAAGCTTGACCGAATGAGCTCTTTGCACTTTTATCTGTTTCTGTAATGTTTAATGATTTAATAAAACTCTGAAACAAATGTATTATTCCACAAGCATTCCCTCGGACAGATTCTTCTTGATTATTATAAGTGTAGCTTTAAACAAATTCTATCGAAAGCAGTTACCGAAAAAACATAGTAACTGCAAGTTCTTCGTAAATAATAATATTTTATATATATATATATATTTTTTGTAAAATTATATTTTTTACGATACTCTGCCAGGAACGAATCGATATACTTATGGCTGGGATCTCAGATGAAAGTGATGTCAGCATACCGATTAAGCTCGTTCATCACCTCTCTACGCTCCTTAACTATCTTTGATTTTATCTTAATCTAGAGCTTTTATTGGTGCCTGACTGTCGATCTTCACCTTTTTACCTTTTTACTTTTCATCTTTCCGTGATATGTTGCTCCATTACTCGGTAAGCCTATCTAATCACCAGAACTTTGGCCTGGAAAAACGAGGCATCACACAATTTTTTTTGTATTTTATTGTGGAAAATTGGGGATTTATTTCGTTGTGATATAAAGTCCCAATTTTTCAAACCAAAATATAGTCCCAAAAACGAAATAACACCCTAATGTTGTTTTCTATGGAAATTTTTGGGCAAAGACGTTCGGTCGCAGCATTAAATTGTAGGATCTTCTGCACATAAGTATAATGGGTTTCTAGTAAGTACTATTATGACTGCTCTACATCGGAGAGAATACATTCCGTATCGACAGGAAACAAAATCATTAAGAAGGTGGCATAAATCCTCATTGCAATTGTCGGAATTACTAAAAGTTCAATATATTTAAAATGCATGAATATTAGGTTTCTGTTTTAGTTTTTGAAATGCTCAAATTTTATTTTGAAATAAAATTAATTTTATATTTTTATTTACATTTTATAAATATATTTCATTATTATATATGTATATATATATTTCATTATTATATTTTTCTCAACTACGTTTGTTTACTTTTTGTGCCAGTATTGTGTGTGTGTGTGCAAGTGTGTGAGACGGAGTTACTTAAATATGTATACGAACATATGTACGTATGTACATAATTACCCAGCAAGCCAAGGTTATCAACTTTGTCGGAATTCCTAACAATTCGTAACTGTTACGGACTATAGCAAAGGAATCGTTCCTATTTCGTAGCAGCAATTCAGAAACAGTTACGAATTATATTTTAGAGGCCAGGAACGATTGTTGGACATTAATCAAAAAAAAATTTAAAGTGGCAAAAACGTTAAAAGCTTTTAGATCCGCTAGAGATATAGCTAATGAACTGATACGAAACTGAAGGTTGTATGTAGTTTTTAACGTACGGAAAATTTCTGAACTGTGTAAATTTTGAGTTTTTATATCTCAAAAACCGCAGAAGATAGTGGAAAACTAAAACAAATTGGTACCAAAATTTATTTCTTAAAATTGATCAACCCGTTAAGAAGCTTAAGTTAAGTGACTATGCAGGAGAATATTACTTTTTTCCATTCTGACATAAAATCCCTAACCCAGAGTTGATGGTGTATAACGGTTTTCTGTCTTGAAAAGAAGAATCCAAAAACCGGTTTTTGTTGGACCCTAAAATTAACTATAAAACCTACTGAAATAGTGCCAAAGACTGATTTTAATAAATGATAAAAAAATATGAACAGAAAGAGAGAAAAAGAAGAATAAGCACAAATGAAATCGTCAATCCATTTCGTTATGAAATCGTTCCGAACTTAGGAAGATTATGATTTGGGTAACTATGGGTGCTGGGTATGTATTTCTCGTACGATTAATTGTGTTTGAGTGTGGGCTGTTTTTCATATTGAAATAAAAATGTCTTAATGGAAAAAACGATTTATTTCAAATTTTCTTTTCAATGATGGTGTAAATTAAAACAAGAAGGTTGATTTTCTTTACTAAATTACTATAAATGAAATCTTTTCTTTTTTTAACAGCATTACACAAATTTCATTATCTTCAAATGGTTTCTGTATTTTCTGCTTATAGGCTTAAGTTTTGATTTAAATAGTTTTTATATATGTATATTTATATATATTTATATTATTTTATTAACATATAGTTTCAAAATTTTTTAGATTTTGTCTTTGAGATTAGTGAGCACAGAAATATATAAGTATGTATGTATGCAGTTGTATGTAAGAGTAGGTTATAACAATAATAATATGATATTTCCAGGGGCCAAGTTTAAAACTTTTGCTACATTTATTTATATTTAATTGAAATTTATTTTTCTTTTTAAATTCAAGAAATGAGTTTAAAAAAATGTTACTAAATGTTTTCTACATTAAAAGTTTTTATTTACATTGCATTATAATTATTAATAAATCAGAAATAAATTTGAATTGCACAACAGTGAAAACTTAAGAATAAAAAAAGACATTAAACAAAAATTTGTCAAGTTTATGAATAAGCATAAATGTTATTTTTTTTAGTATTTTTTTCTCTTACATAAATACATATATGTTTTAGTTTTTTCTTTAGCATCAGCATTTATTTTATCCGCATTTTGTTTATCATTATTAATTTATTTAATTCTTGTCCTGAGCATGCTGAACTTCTGCTGTCTTTTCTGCATTAACAGTGCTATGTGATTTCTAATAGAAAATAAATAAAATAATCGTTTTTTTAAGTGTTTTTTGAGAAACAAATATAGGAAAACGCTTGGTGATTTTATTCTTCTGTACGATACACCCAATAATTGTTAGAATTATGATTCATGAATGTTCATTGTTCAAATATAATCTTTTTTTTTTTATAAATTTATTACCTTTTGTTTTTGTTGTACTTGCTCCTTTTCAGCTGCCAGTTCACTTGCAAGATTATTGCGTCCGCCAGTGCTACGACCCCAACGCAATCTCAATGGTGCTGGCTTACGCACTTCACGTTGAAATTCACCAGAGTCATCAGAAGTAGTAAGGGCGCCGTTATCAACGGCATCGAATTGTCGTAGTGTTAACAGCATATTGCGTAGCTTGTCTGAACTCATGAGAGAGTTGAAGAAGTCATCGGTGCGCTGAAGTTGTTGATCGCGTTCATTCTACAAAAGAATAGATAATGGAATTGAATTTTATACATTAAAATTTGTTTAATCTGCTACCATTTAACTCACCTCGACTTCAGTCAATCGATTCTCTCCACCCTCAAGTGGTACACTGCGTCCCCAACGCAAACGTTGTGGTTTACGCACCACACGTTCATATTCATCATATAATTCGTTATTATCAATTACAGCATCAGCGTCATTTTCATCTGCTAAATCATTCATCAAAACATCAAAGTTGCTATGCAATGGCATCGATGGATCACTACGACGTCCGAAGCGTAAACGTAATGAAGGTGAACGTATTGGTTTTTGATTAACATCACCAAACCAACGTTTTTCAGCGCTGGGCAGCATATTTGGATCACTTCGGCGGCCGAAACGTAAACGTAGCGATGGTGAACGTTGCGCTTTACGTTCTACCTGATGATTAGGGAACAACACAGGACCGGCGTATTCCCGCTGTAGCAGATTATCGTAAAGATTGCTAATAGCATCTGCAATACAAAGCATAAATGTGTATGTGTATGTGAAGATGAAGATGAGAGAAAATATATGTGAGCTCAGTGTGATTGTGAATAAAAATATACATACTGTCGGATGCTCCCATCATCTCAGCTGTAGTTTCCTGATAAAGTAAACTGAGGAAAACTGCTGTCAGAGCATTAAATAATTGACGTTTCAGAAACATTTCTCAATATCGATCCAAATGCTGCTGCAAGGAAGAAGAATGAAAAGTTTTGCTCTTGAATTCGCTGGAAAGTTTTTAAAAGCGAAAGTAAAAAGTTGCAAAGTATACAAATAAATACATAGAAGCAATTTAACACATTTTAAAGTTAAAAGTTAAATCTACTTTTTGATTTCTTCAACTTCAAACTTCTTAAAGTTTTGTTTTAGACACATATATATATATATATGTATATGCCAGCTCAGCGGCCTGGTGAATGAGTGCTAGACTGGAGTCCCAGGTGCCTCAGGTTCAATATGATGTTTAAAAGGAAAAACTTGAATAATAAAGTTTTGTTATGTTCTTTTCAAAAAATATAATTTCATGCATGCAGTTATTCACGCATTGCAGTAAAAAGGATCACCGCTTTTGGGGTTAAGCCCACTCTCCCCCTTGCCGATGAAAATCTCACAAATTTCTATCGCTGGCCGTGAATCAAAAAAATATAGAGGGAAGAAAATTTAAAATCTCCCCCTTTGGGAAATCTCTGGATCCGTTAGTGATCCACTGTATTCATATATCAATGATTTCGATGTAATAAATTTGCAAATAAAACCAGGCAACATTTCAAAACAACGAGTGCACACACTCAGTGCCAGCATTTTCATTCCTTTGTTCGTTTTCTTTATAATATGCACGATGGTTTTTATCTTCTTATAATATTCTTTATCTTTTCCTCACTGAATTTGCTATGGAGAAAATAAAACAACGTTGCAAAAAATGGGGTAAAGGAAGTTTGGTTGGTATGAGCATCATTCTTATTGTTAAAGTGCATTCACTTATTGTTTTATTATTTGTCACCATTGTAGCTATTTTCCGTTCATTCTCTTTTTCTCTCTGCGCCACCTACCTCCATTTTCCACCACACTTAGCCTAGTATGTAAACTTTACACTTTTGCAACACGTATTCAATTGCTGTACAAACACTTGCTGCAACAAATTTAAACTTACGTCGTGTTAGTATGCGTTTAACCCTTATGTGAACTCCCATCTCTGACCAGACATGCACCACCTTTATAGCGGATTTTTTTATGAAGAAAGTCACGCGTTGAGTCAAATTTCATGAAACTTTCAATTATATATTTCTAAGATTTGTGAACAAAAAATTCAGATACTCTATTAGATTCATAATATATTGCCATTCATTTCGATCGGATGTTTTATTACTAAGTAAAAACAAGCACAAGTTAAAAAACAGAAAAATGATTAGTTTTTAAAAGGATACCGACATCTACTGACGGCATTGGAGAAAATTTTAATTTTGTAATTTCGAAAGTTTTTTGGATTCTTCACGACAAGCCATCTCGACGAATTGTATAAGCAAATACTTAGAATTTTCGTCTCTATTTCTTACGTTTGAATTCCAAATGGAATTGTAAGACTTTGAAAGCCATATAGCACATGAAATTTTGTGTATAGTCTACCAACATTTTAGTATTAATATCAAATTAGCTATATCTCAAAGAAAAATGGGATTTGAACAAACTAAAAACGTTTCTAAGGGCCAATGATTGTACTTTATATAATGAAAATTTTGTGTTTTGTGAGTGCTCTGAAAAACTTGATGTCATGATGTACAAGATTTTTTTTATACGTTGGAGCAGACGAGAGAGATTCTTCTTGGGCTGCTATAAAATGGAGTCAACATAAGAGTTAAATATGTATATGCAATATACATACGTACTAACATTAATTTGTGTATATGTGTGATGAAAAGATGACATGCAAGTTAAAGTTGCTACTTTTTTACAATATATTTTAAACGCACACGTTTATCAAATTCACTGTGTATGCAGCCTTGCATACATTTTAACCCGATGGAGGGCTTAGTGCAGATAGCGGGGGAGGTTCATTGAATTTTTGTACGCCGTACAGTGAGGCAATGAGCACCATTTTAACGACAACATCACACATCACAATATCTGGCATGTGCACCAAGCAAGTTGTAGGGATTTTAGAAAAATAGCTTTATTTTACTTAAACTGCTATGCGTTCAGGTGTAGGTTAACAAAAATACGCAAAAACAACTTAGAACATTTCAGTCGGCTAAGAGAAAATTACATTGTATTAATGAGCTTATAATATCATGTGAGGCTCCTATACATATCGCTCTCTTAACCCTAGAACTAATGTATGTATAAAAATATCTGCAATTTGTAGTGAGCATCAAAATACAATTTTTCAAAACTCTTTTTGTTTTTTAATAAAAAGAAGTTGTATTATATTTTTTTTGTTTGTTTACGAAAAAATAGTTCAATAAAATAAAAAAATAACAATTTATACTGCAAAACATTGAAATAATTAAAGGGTGTTAGTAGGATATTTATCTGTACGTAAAATTTAAATAGCGTTGGCCTTTATGTAATATAAAAAAGCGTTATGGTTCCAGGGTTAATTTGCTAAGACCCTAACATCAAATTTTTCAATATCGAGTTTTTTATGGATTATGATAAAGCGTGTCCACTTTCATCTGTACCGAAAATTTTAGATACCTACACCGAAAACTTACGATCTTTTATTTCAGTTTAAATTACAAATTCTCGAAACAGTACTCCAAATACCAAAATGTTTTTTGCTCTCCTGTAAAATTTGAAAAATGCGTGTTAGGGCTTTAGCAAATTAAGCCAGCGATATATACTTAATACAACTCGATATAGTTGTGGTTTTATATCAAAAACCAGTGAGTGTAACATGAAAAAAAAAAATATCCGAAAAAATTAGAGAAATGTGCAGGAGGGTTTAAAAAAAAACATTCACCTTGGATTCTCAATTCGAATTTTACTAAAATAATATACCCAGCTCCAAGTAAACAGGGTTAAAAAAGTTGCACAAAACGCAGTCGATGGAAAATATAAAGTTAAATATGTGTATGTTAAGATAAAGGAAGGTTTAGACAACAAGAATTCTCTGCTCATTAACATTTTTATAATTAAAAATAAATTGTTAATAAAATTTAAAAACAGGCGTCAAGCAAGCTAGTAAGCTTTTCACACTTTTTGCTCCATTGTGCGTCATCATTATTACTCGCCTTTGAACAATAAGCTTTTTCTAAGACAATGCTCGTCGGCTGCATGTCATATTTTAGTATTTATTATACTTAGTATTTGTCTTTTCATAAATAATTCAATAATATTTATACTTTTCTACTTCCTCTACTCCTCCATAATATCGTTTTATTGTTGTCAGTTACAACTGAATTTATAAAAACGTACATTTCAGTGTGGTAAACGGTTTTTCTTCGTTATGCAAACTTAACTATAAGAAAGTTTCAAGTATATATGAAGGGGAATGGGTAAGAGAAAGAAATGCCATCATTATTAATTCATCTTATTGATTTTTATGTAGTGACGAAACCGAAGAATCCGGAAGACTAATACTTCCCTGTAAAGCAACCAGCTAGTTTTAAATAACCCGATAAACAGGCTTATATATCCTTTTAACTGGTTGATAGATAGTAGTTTTTGGGATAGTTTGTACACTAATCGAATTTTTCCAGTAGTCCATTTAACCAGTAGTGTTTTCAATGATTTGTATTAAAAAAGGACTTAAGATCTAATTACACTGGTCAACGAACAAAATGGTTCGAAAAATTGCTAATAATAATAAAAAAATTCAAATGTAGTGGACAAACCAGAAGCTGTAGAGTAATAGGGCTTAAATTAAAGGCTATACCTTCAACTTCAATCACGATAAAAAAAACTAGCTATGGATAGCTAAGAATTTGAATTTTTTATATAAAATATTTAATTACTTAAAACAAATCGGTAAAAAGCTCATTTAACAACAAATAATTTTAGGCGTTCAAACTTTCCCACTTCGGAAAACCACGCCCATTATTTTTTTTTTTTTTTAGTTTTAAAATCAGTTTATGATTTTTACGCCTATATTAATCAATATCAATCAAAAATTTGGAACTAGAGGGTTAAAAGTGTTTTCGACAGATGCATTTTATAAAATCTATAATGGAAGTGATTAATAAAATTACTTTTATTATTCAGCAGTAAATGATTCATTTTATTTTTATTATTTGTAATAACTAAAGTCTAGAAACTTGAAATAGATTTCATTTCATCATTAACAAATATTATCTGGTAAGTTTTGGGATAAAATTGTTAATTATTATTAGAGAAATTACTGAGTTTAGTGGACTACAGTATAATATATAAATATGTATGTATGTATGTCTTAATGCATTTTTAATTTCCATGTAACTTTAACTTTTACTTACTATCAAAAAGGCTATCACCACCATTTGAACTCTGTATCGCTGCAGCTGTTGCTAATTTTGAAAACAATTTATTTTTAGTCCATATAAAAATCAACATTAAATAAAGCAACTAAGAGAAAATTTAAGCAAAATAGAAGTAAACAGTTTAACCCATCTTGAATATCTACACGATTTTTTGTACAGCAGTTTTAAAAATAACTGTATAATATTTTTACATATACTGGCTTTAAAACTGCGTTTCATAATTTAAAATTATTAGGTTTTACCTGACTAAAAGGGCTGGCTAGAAAGACATATTTTTTTATGGAACTGTTTATGAAAATTTATAAAAGTTAGTTTTTATTTGAAATGGTAAACTTATCTAGATAAAATAGTAAGCTTCATGTTTACAAACTATAGCTGAACAAACGTATGGAAAAATAGGCAAATTTCAGCAAACTTCTAAAATTACGTTATTATAACAAATATTTGATTACACAAAAAGTTTATTACTACTACACCCTTTAAAGCACACAACAAATATTTTATAATACAGTAATTTTGAATTTTGAAATGACATATAGAAAATGTTCACAATTGGATTACGATTTCTGGCACCTACCTGCTAAAATGGGTTAAGTAGCCACAAAATATGATTTTCTATTTTAATCAAAACCAAAACGAAAACTACTTTAATCAAACTGTGAAAATGTAAACGTTCCCATACGGTTTAACGCATTTGCGAATGTCTATTTTGTCCACAAAAAAGGCTAACCAAAAAAGGTTTTATAGCTATTTTTTGCACAACTCTAAGCAGCTCTCTTGTAGGTCACTGCGGAGCAGTAGCGGCAGCAGGCAATAATTGACCAAATGACCTTTTTCAAACAACACATATTTAGGCTTTTCCACTATGTACATATTGTCGGTTGAAAGGAAAAGCTCACTAAGTACAGATTTGGCATTTACTCGGTTTCTATACCAAAACTCATAGTTTGAGACAATCTTTATTAAGAAAAAGCTATTTTAACCTTAGACTCTTCATTTAGGAACAGAATCCGGAAAAAAGGATCAAGTAAAATATTTAACGTAATTAAAAAACAAATAATTTTAAAATTAAATTTTCTATTTTTTAAATATGTTACTTAATAAGTTTTACCTCTGAACTGATGATTTGTGTATGTATGTATGTAGATTTAAATGTGTTGTAGTGACAGTAAGAATGATGCAACCTGTTGTTGCTTTTTATTCGAACGAACGCTTAAATGTGTCTTAAATGTATTAGTGGATTAGGTTATCAGTGCTCACATATGTATGTATGTATGCATACATGAATGTGATTTTGCCCTCAAGAGTGTTTCATATTTTGTGTGTGTGTTTTATGAAATTTTTCCTTTAACTTAAACTAAACAAAAGTTTTTGTTGAAATGTTTGACCACGCATGGATGTTTATACATATGCATGTTCGTATGTGTGATAAAATGTAAACATATGTTTGAGGATGTTTATGCTTTTTTAATGTGTCTATGTTGGTTTTTAGGCTCGATTTTTCGTGTCAATTTTATTGAAAATATGTGGTTTACCAAGAATTTTTGTCATTAATTTAGTTTTTCAAACGATTTTTGGCTCAACATTGGGCAAATAAAAATTTGTATGGAAAGGCAAATGTAATCTACTTATGTAAAAATTTTTAAAATTAAAGCTTTTTAGGAAAAACTGCCAGAACAGTTACGGCCAAGCCCACACTTTAGTGTAAAAGCTCTAAACGTATATCAGTGCTTTATTTATCGACACCTTGGTCCAACAGGACCGAAATTAATTTTGGGTGCGGTGCTCGTCTGTAACCACGCACCGGAGAATTGATGACGATTTTTGTACATCTGATGTATATCAGAGCCCGTTTTTTTTTTTTTTTTTTTTTAAATGATGCAAAGTGTGCAGAATTATTCTTTATGCGTTGCAAAAAAAGCGATTGCTTTGCGGCATATTTGTTCAATCAATCAAATTCAGACGAGCTTGGTGATTGCTGCGTTATATGCAAAGTACCCTTTTCCGGCAAAAAAAAAAAAAAAAAATTAAAGCAGTTTTCATTTATAACAGTTTTTTTTTGAAGTAATTGCTTTTATTTTTCATCCTGTCTTACTTATGTTGATAGTTTGCATTAGAAAATGTCATTGGAGATACCCATATCTGCCATGATTAGTCGCATCCCAGGATCTAGGCCGATTTTTGTGTTGTATTCAGTGTTTCAATTTTTTCCGCCTCCGAAATAAACGATGGCGGGGAATCCGGGAGTCCGTCATCATTGAATAATAGAATTTCTTGGCATTCGTTTAAGCAAATTTTAAATATGTACGGCATTCTGTTTCGCGGTAACCGTTTTTTCATTCTCCGTTTATTAAGCCAAGTTTTTATAGTTATATCTTTCTTTGCAACACTGTAGAGTCAAACTTTTCACTATCACACTTCAAATAAGTGTAGCGGTTGGTTCGCAAAAATTCAAGTAAATTTTCATTAAGCGTATGCACACTAGTTTTACTGAAGAATAAAAAACAAATTTTTTCTGTGTAACAAAATATGGTATAATGAATGAAAACAATGAAAAATTAATTTGCACTAACTTCTTCAGGTTTCTCTACAGTAAGCCACCAAGCACTTACATAACAAGCAAAATATAATCCTTTCTATCATTTTCGTGATAAATATTGTAGTTATATATATATATATATATATATATCTTTTAATGGTATATTTCGAAATTCAAAAAATACGCTTTTGCTATTTTGAATGCTTATGTGCATCCTTTTTAGAACATACAACAGTTGCAGAACGCAAATATTATCATAGTTTATGTGAAGTATACTGCCATATGCACGGGCAGTATTCGTCACTTTCTTGCATAGGGATAAACATTTACTTATTATTTGAAAAAGGAATTTTATTGCTGAAATCTTAAAAATTTTGTAAAGTTCCTGCAAAGGAATATAAATAACTATAAGTTTAACAATACAAAATCTTGCACTTATTAACTTGAACCTTACTTTTTTCATGATGAATTCACATTTTTTCAAAGATTTGCAATAAAATTCTCCAATGGAAAACTATTGAAAAGATTTATAAATATTTAATTTAATGTAGCAATTGAAACAAAGTAATTATCTATTTTCGGATTATGTTTATCTCAGAATGGCAATACATCAAAAAATGAAATAAAATCGACAATGCGAAAACGTCAATAAACTATTTGCGTATGTGACCATTTGGCTTCTTTTACTATTTTGATGGTATTGTCATTGGTGATTTTTGGTTAATTTTTTGCTGGGTTATTTGTGATTGGGAGGGCAGCGGCGTAGTGCTGTAATGATGTCCTTAAGACCAATAAATAATGTAACCACGGTTTTGTTTACATTGT
Organism: Toxonevra muliebris; assembly: GCA_963691655.1. Taxonomy (NCBI): domain Eukaryota; kingdom Metazoa; phylum Arthropoda; class Insecta; order Diptera; family Pallopteridae; genus Toxonevra; species Toxonevra muliebris. The sequence goes on from OY829329.1 coordinate 1,468,053, forward strand.
CCTAAGTAAGGCCAACCTGGGGTGCAGGCAGTGGAGGAGCATAAAGGTATATGTGCCACTATGTTATAGAGGAAAGGTTGTGTGTGCTTGTATGTGTTTAGCAGTTTGAACGATTGTCAAAAAATTAAAGTGATTTATCATCAGTTTTTCCAGTTTTCCAAATGCAATCACCATCACCAAATGCATGAGTGATGATGATGATGACGATGTTTTTGTTTGTTCGTTTTTATTTTGTTTTATTTATTCTGCGTATGTGTTGGTGTATGCGTCTTTTTGTTGAATAAAAGCCTAACGTATTTGTCAATCAAATATGTATGCAAGAAGAAGCAGAAAAGTTTTCCCATATTGGTTCTTTTTTTAATTTTTAAATTAAACCTTTGGTATTTGGAAGATAAATTATTATGTGAAGGCATTAAATATCACTCAGATTACCAAAAAAGTAAAATTGAATTTTTAGAATATATGGGTATTTGAAAAGTACATATACCTACAATTGACAGGCTGAGAGGAAAAGCAGGCTAAAATTTATATAAGAGCAAAAGTGAAATAATTGAAAGTGTCAGTGCAAGAATGGCATAAGTAATACGGTTTAGAGTGAAAATAAAACGTCTTAAAAGTAATAGCAAAAATGGTATAACAATTCTTTCAGAGCAAGAACAGCATAGTTTTATATTCTGAATATATTTCGTTTCACTTTTGCTCTGAACATATTTCGTTTTGATTTGCTCTTAAGTAAAATTATTCCACTTTTTTCTGAACGTAGAAGTTATACCACTTTCCTCTCAGCCTCTCAATTATATCTGTTTTAAGAAACTTGAGTTTTTACTCTTGGAGGTTTGCCATTGGTGTCGTTTAGGATACCATGCTCAGCAATCCACCACCACTACATCACGATAAGCAGAAAGTATGTTGTAATAATTCGGTATTACACCTATTACTCAATAAAAAGTGTATTAAGTTGAAGTGGTTTTGGAAAAGTGTACATGTTTAAGTTGAATCGCTTCATATAAGCTCAACAAGTGTAATGAGACTTCATAGCTTGGCCTACATATTTAAATACATCCGGGCATTAATTCGTACATACAGACATATCCAGCCCCAATTACCTGGTGTGCATATGTATGTGCATACCAATGTATCCAGGAAATGTAAACAACATACTATCAAAGTGGCGCACATTCACCTTTTAATCACCAAGCAGCGTTGGCTGCATAGAGTGCAAATTATACAAAATCTTTTTTTTCGTCTTTTCAAATGCGTCACCAATTCACATACAATCTACTGCAACTCAAATTACTACTACTATGTGTGACTACATAGCACCACTAAAACAAACGAGTGCACACTCCCACAATGAGAGTAAATAATACGATAAAGTCTGATTTTTGTGGAAATACTTAAAGTTGCACTGAAAACTCAATGTACTGCTTGTTTTAAAAAAAGAACGTGGGTTTTTCTCGAAACGTTGATATTCCCTTGTTTTTGTTGTGACATTAATTCTATATATTTTCTTTTTTTAATGAAATAAAAACAAAAATTTAGTTTAATTGGAGAATAGTTAAAACAGTTTCACTTTACATAATAAGGTATGTGCTTTGCATAGTGTTCGTGTTTGTTTTTTTTTTTTTTTAATTACATGTGAGCCATTTAATGATATTTCTACTGTAGTTGTTGAGGCATTACTACTGTTTTTATTGCGGTTACAACTCTGTGTTGGAGCTGATGAACTAGCAGTTATGCTGCTAAGTTTGTGTGACATTAGTTATTTTGTTATTTATTGAATTTTGCAGTTCGAGGAAAATGCCACAGAGGATGGCTGGACGATTATACTGACAGTTCGGAAGATGACAAATATATTGTGACAAGCTTTGTTGAGTTTAATCACGTTCAAATTGAAAGTGAAGCTTAAACTGCGGTAAAATGGTAATGGTAAAATAATAATTAAATTAGTTAACCATCATTTTATACATACTTACAAAAGTGTGTTAGGAAAAGTGATTTCAATATCTCATTGATATTGGACATTTTAGTTTTATTGGGCAATATTTAAAAGTCCGCCGATGGCCTTGGACGCAATCCACACAGCAGACGCGCCGACTACAGCGATATAGCTAACTTACGCACACATACAAAATTAAATAGGCAAAGCAGAACGAGACTTCGTTTTAGGTTTATGAAATTTTCAATTTCACCTTTTCTCAGTTAATTTTATGCTTCACTTTTCCTCTGAGCGCGTCATAACATGCGTAACACACAGACACACCGACAAAATTATGCTTAATGTCAACGTCAACACCAATTGCAGTTACTACGATTGCCCTTTTTGTTTCTGCTAGTGTCTCGGTATTTAACAATATCGAAACTTAAGCAAACCCAATTTAAAAGCAGCTAATTCGCGGTTAACCAACCAAATTATAAACAATACTGATACTGATAGCAGAAGCAATGAAATAAAAACAACAACAACAACAACAATTACTGATGCTGCCAATGAAGCTCACAGAATATCGCCGGCGGAGCAAACTTCTGTTATTTTTATTGAGCGCGCGTGGTTAAAAGAAACGAAACCCAAGAAAAGGAAGGGAAGAAAAGAGCATATTGTGCTTGCTCCACAAACCCACGAAAAAATATAACAAAAACCAAAAATATGAACGGAAATTAATGTAATATTGTTTTTATACACTTGCAAAAAAAAAATAAAAAAATAAAAAAAATTGTAGTTATGTATATAATAAAAATATTATTATGATTGTTGCTGTTTTGTATTTGTTGTCTTATTACTTGGTGTGTATGTGTTTGCCCAATGGCATTGCAATTATTAGTATTTGTTTTTAAATTGAGTTATATTTTTCCCGCCAGGGTATACATGCGTGTCACATGTCAAATACGAGTGTATAGCACTTAGTAATGTGTCGCACGAAAGGTGTTACTTGTAGGTGGGAAAACATTAGTTCTTTTTTATTATTAGGTACATATTTATTATTATTTTAGTGATAAAGGTTTGAGCATAGGAGTGTTTGAGATTTACAGAGGACTATTAAATGAACCTGGACTATAAATAAATTCGAAGTGATTATTTCACTAAGAAAGATGGCAGATTTAGAGAAGGTTGGAAAAGTTAATTGTGAATAATTCCTTTCATACAATATGCTTGTTTAACAATATATATATAATAAAAATTCGTTGTTGAATGCGTTCATACACAAAAGGAAACAAGTTATATACACGTTTAACAAAGACAAATCAATGGAAGAATTTCCGTGGTTTATGAGCCTATGGAGAGACGGGGCTCCCTCATTATTTTCTTGCCGGGGATTTACGGATTGAAAATAATTGAAAAAAAGGACAAGCTCGGACAAAAATTTGGGGGAAACTTGAAAGGGAGGTACGCCCTTTTTTTATAGAATTGATGTCAAAGTTTTTGTATTCATTCATGCTAGATCTACTGATATATAAATCTCGCTATCTAATTTGTTTCCTACAAATATGTAATTTTTTTTAAAGTGAAATCATAAACAAAAATTAATACAGAAATGCTACAGCCTCAAAAAACTTTTTTGTTTCGATTGATTACTTGCCTTTTGCACCATACACACACTTGCACACATACATATTTTCAAATTTAACATAAAGCAAATTTTAAATACATACAAACATTCTAGTCATAAACACTCTACCCAAATCGTCTTCTAAAAAGCTATTTTGCCTTTTTTTTAACGTAAAAACAACAATAACAATGAAAAAATGTTAAAGTAGAGCACACAAATACGAATTTGGTTTGTTATATCCCAACGAAAAAGTAAAAAACCCAAAGCGCTTCTTTACCTACATTGAAGAGCTAAGAGTTCCCTCTTTATAGGCCACCTAATTGGACATTTACATTGCATGTCATTGGAGCTCAGCACTGACTGTAAATATAATATTAATAAAATCAAAAGCTATGATTTACCCACCAAAAAGTTGTGTTTAGTGAACCACGAAAATCTGCCAATACCAAATCAATTTATTTACTTTCATATTAACCATATAAGAATTATAAAGTGCACGTTCATTCATTATTCTTTTCTATTCATTTGAGTGCTTCTCCTAGCCTTCTTTGGAAGCGCTCTTGGAAGCGCTTCAAATTTTCCCATTTAACTACTAGCGCACAAAATTATCCCATGGGGATATTGGTTCTTAAGTATATGCGCACACAAATACAACGAAGGATAAAAAACTGAAGACCCAGATTTAAATTATTTCTGCAAATTGTTACATTTGTGGTTGAAAAAATTAAGTGAGGAGCAGCTATTTAGGCGAACACACATACTACATAGATATGTACACATATTTACAAATGTATGTATGTGTTTCAGAAAATGTTGTATGCGTTTGCTTGGCAGTAAGTTTTCAACATTTGCATAAGTTGGATTGAGTTTAGTTGAGGAAAATAAGTGGCTTTTTTATTAGCTTCGTCGAAAAGTAAGTAGTTTGTGTTTTTTATATTCTTGGATTATTTATATAGGGTCAACAAAAACGAGCAAAAGTGTTTGAATTTTGATTAATTGTGGTTATGGTTTTTCTGGTTTTTCACATATGCAAAGTACATACGTGAAAGTAACAAAGTAACACAGTTATGTATACATACATCTGTGTTTGTGTTTGGTGAAAAGACCAATTCAGAGTTCAGGATTTTAGAGCAAAATTTACATAAGTACATGAATGTGTTCGACATGTCATCGATAATCTTACAAAAAAGAAAAAAATATAAAATAAGATCGGAAATAAGATTTATTGAAATACAAAATGTAAATTTGAGTATTGCTTAAAAAGTTACATATATGTCGTCTTTTTATTATTCGTTGACAATACAGTATTTGCATGAAAAATCAGCTGTTTGTTGTTTTAAGTCTGTGTGATTATTTAATGCGAATTAAATAAATAGTAACTTTAAACTTTGGTATTTAATAGGAATAATTAAATTTAAAAGCAATTAAATTTCAAATGTTTCACATAGCCACATCATTACTCATCATCAAAGTATTTGCTAAGTACCATAATGCTGAAAGCTTAGACATACTTTCAAAAGCCCAAAGAATTACGTACATGTAGCGAATATATATTTATCGTGAAGAAATGATAACTTTTACTGTGTTGGCTGATTATGGCGATGATAAATTATTTTGATTGCTTAACACTTGTTTCCGCAAACGCTTAATTTAGATTTAAAGGCATGAATAATAAATGGGAATCGTAGAATATTTAAGTACGCATACAGTTGGTATTAGTGTTCAAAACCAATTCATTTTCTCATGATTGAGAAGTTATTTAAGTATGTTAAAAATCTCAACGTGCTCATTTCATTTCATGTACACATATTTTTTTTTTTGGAAAACAATCATTGGTTAACCTCTAACTTCCCAGTCAAACTCCCCCAAACTCAGGCATCGCACGCATATTCTCAAAATAATTAATGATGGCAATCACACGGTTGCACTTGAAATGTACATTTTATGCATATCCATAATAAAAGAGAAGTACTGTGTGAAGGGTGGGGGGTATTGATTCCTTCACTCCCTTTTTTGTTTTGTGTATTGGTATAGTTTGATGGATGTTGAAGATAATATGCGAAAACGATATGCGTAATAGATGATGCCTAATGATAATGGTAATATGACTGATAATGATGAGAGTGATAATGCTGATGGTGACGAAGAATGGGCTCGCATAATAATACTATGGAAAATTTTCTATTTCTGATAAAATTACCATTTTGTTCCCATTTTTCGGTTATTGAAAACAAAAGTGGGATACTTTCAGGCTTAAACTATCATTTACTTTTTCCAAGAAGCGTAGGTACATTATTTCTCTCTTATTAGTATAGGTATTTAAGTATGTATCCGTATTTTGTACAAAAAAAGGGTAAAGTGCTTTTAGGCTATTACATATTCATATGCCCTCTTACTTTGCTATTTTATAAATTCTAAAAGGCAGACAGTTTTCTTCTTTCTTCTTTAGTTATCACCCAACAAACAATACGCATAGATCTATTTATGTGAATGGCAGAAAAAAACAATAAAGATACTGAAATCATGCCGTTTTTATCAGTCGGCAACAATATAGGAATCGGATATTTTCGAACATCAGAACTGTTTATTATCTTGTTTATCACTGTTGACACCGTCTTGTTTTTGTAGGGTTTCGCCGTATAAATAAAATAAAATATTCCAGGTTCTTGTGAAGTTTTATTGGAAAAATCGGATCCGAATAAATAGTATGGAAATGGTATAAACGAGATGTTAACGGTTCAGGCAAAACAGAACGTTATTGGATTATGAAAACAGTGTAGAAAGGTTTATACAGGGGGAAAAAAACTAGCGGACTGTATAGACATTCAAGGAGTAAAGCCATAAATATTTCGAGTTGAGATATGTATGATTGAACGAAATCGATCCAGTAATATGTTTGCTGGGTATTGTATTTACATCTTGGCAACCAAATGGTAAGTTGATACTTTTCTTTACATATTTTTTGAGTGACAAAATACACATATAAAAAACAAAAAGCAAAAATTTATTTATGAACAATTTGGGCAACCACTTTCAAAATTGATTTTTCTCAGAAATGATAAAATGCTATTTTAATAAAACTTAATTTTTTTCATATCTGCCTACTTCTACTTATTTTTTGTTGAGAGGAATTGATGCTGGTAATTTGCGAAACTTAATAGCTTAAATTTCATGCCCCAAAAATAGAAAAATAAATTGAAAAACTTTTGTGGTTACATTACTATTTGCTATTCACGAAAATCTGTGTTAAAAACTTTAAATGTCCCAAGCATATTTTTAGGGGTTACGCCTCAAAAACTTTCACACAATACCCGATTTGTTGGTATTTCTGTAGTAATTTGGTTCATCTTTTCAGTTCAGTCCAAATACATAAGCAAATATGATTTTAATTATACAACTCGGTTGACCATCCCTATTTTTTTCATGGTTGACTATTAAATACAGAATTTCTATGACTTTTGCAAATAATGAAATGATGCTCTGAAAAGTATGCCAACCGAGAAATGAAGGAGAATCAACCAGAAATGTTCAAACATTTCACGTCGTTGTCATCAGCGTTGTCAGTCGCGTCGTTGAAACTTTTGAAACTGCTGTAATTTTTACGGTATTTGCTCGAAGTTACATTTTGTAATGTTTGTTTTTACTACTACTACTGCTACTGCTGCTGATGTCACTGCAGGCATTTTACAAAACACTGTAACAGCATAGCCTATTTATTTTCTTCTATCTACTTCTGTTACTTTTGTTGAAATGGTATGTCATTCCCGCAGTAGCTGTCACAATGATTCCACCGTTTGATTTGTAATTACAGTTCAAGTTCAATTTCAAGTTCATTTCTGTACGTAAGTAGTTATACATACATACATTATAGGTGCCCAAAAAATTAAAGTTTCTTCGAAGTTCGTAAACTGAGCATATTAACTTTTCTCTGTATCTAAATACGTCGAATGCAATATTTGCTGTTTTCGGACCTCCGCTGAAAAATGGAAAATTCCTCTGATGTCCAGTTTTCAAATATCAAAATAACTTTCATATATACGTATATGCAAATTTAGGCACCTCTACTAAAAAGAAAAGTTTTACGCAAAACATTTCAAACGCTCTAGTTTTTTTATGATTGCTTGCTTGAATTTAACTAGAAAAATGTTAGCGTCATTACCTCGATGATGTTAGATGAACTGAAACTTTCTACAAAACTATGTTCAACTGACTGAGTTGTTGAACTTTTAATAAGTTTGTTGTTATGGTTTGTAGCAAAAAGTCAAGCTTTTTAAATAGATTACAGATACTTATATTGCACTGCATTGTATTTTTTTAGATAAATATTAATTGCTAGATAACGATATTATTATTATTATTATACATATTATAAGCCTTGACTACTTTGTTCATGTCTTGTTTATTTAAGTAATGAACGTATGTAGTCATCACAGCAACAGTGTATATAGAGACGGGCAAATCAGACGCAACGATTCCTCATCAGTGATCTTATTGCTTGCAACTTAATCAGCCCTGTCCTAAATATTCCTAAAATGAAATCCCTTTTAGAATTTTGTTTCTTTTCCCCGTATTCCAATAGGGCATAATCGGTGACTTAATGGTAGTTCCAGACCTAATAGTTTTGTTATTGAAAATATATGTACACTTTTTAAAACAATATGCGTTCATTCTCTTTCAAATTAACTATTTGGAACGATTTCTTCTTTTCTAAAAATACCAAAAAATCTCCATATAATTTTACACTCATTAGTATTTTAGATATTTGCCTGTTATTTATTTATTACATAAATTCGATGCCATTAATAATATTTTTCATTTTATAATTGAGGTTCCATTCAAAAAATATAAAAAAATATACATTCTTTGAGCTTTTTTGGTTTGAAGAAGGTAGAAGCAAGAAATTGTTTTAATTTGTTGTCCTTAATTTTTTGCCTGAAATAGTTACCCAAATATGTGCTTCAAATATTTTGTTATATTTGAAAAGAGGGTCATTTCAAAAAATTAAATATTATCCATATTTCGCTATGTCCCTCATTTCTCTATACTAGTATCATTTTATATATTTAGGTTAAATTCCATCTGCATTTTCTTAAAATACTCTTTGCTTGCAAACGTATGTATGCTACTGATAACAATATTGAAAATAAATCCACAAAAAATCATATGCTTTGCCATAAGGTGTAATTTTAGGCGTTAGCTCATAACTATAAATTGCGTATTTTCAATTAGACCGTAAATCTCTACTTTGTGGGCTTCCAGTTTGTTGCAGATACAAACGACTAACAAAACGATAAGGAACGTCACTTGGACTTTAATTTGTTTGCCGTTCGTATTAAGCTTATGTTAAGTAAACAAAGTATATTTTTTTGCTCCTTGTCTGTAAATTTGAAATTCTAGTAGTTACCTATGCCAATAATAAATGAAGAGGGATTCTTCGTGCTTACTCGCTACTCGCTTTTGTCTGGCTGTCTTGATGCTGATTTATTATTTGTAGCAGAATGGAAGGAAAGTAGAAAAATTTGTAGAGATAAACCTGAAGTGCGATGTATGCGAATATAAGTAAATATAAAAAAATTGTGGCATATTTTTAGATGCATAAATTGAAATGAAGGAAGGAAATGTGTATAAGAAAATATAATTAAAATAAAATCAATCAGTTTCATATTATTTATTTATTTATTTAAATGTATACAATACATAGGTCATCAGCCTGTGCATCTACATTGTATTTTGCACAATATGGAAGACGTCGGGAATAACGATCAGAGCCGTATTTTTTCAAAATTAGTTGACTCCAGAATCAAAATTAGTTAACTCCAGAATCAAAATTAGTTGACTCCAGAATCGGGATTTTTTATGCATTTCATTTATCTATTTTTTCAATGAGTGAAAACAGGTAATTTATAAATAATTTGAATTATCATAAGAAGATGTCATAGCATTAGGAGTAAAATATTTAATTAAACTATAGTATGAGGTAGCACTTTTAATTTTTATGTTTTTTTTTTTACCATATACTGAAATTGCTTCACTTCTGTTTTCATATCTGTCGCTCAAAAAAGTAATCAACTGGTTATAATTTTTTATTGCATATGCATATCATACAAATTTTGAATATGATGAAATATGCTTCAAGGGTTTAATGAATCAATAACGCAATTAAGCGTAAGAAGACACAACATTGAAAGGAAGGAAGCCATATCCTAATAAAATATCGATACAGTCACTCATAGCCACACATATGTGCACATGTATGTATATTAGAGGTGCCCAAATTTGTATAGAGGAAATTAAAGTTTCTTTCATTTTCGGTAAACGGAGTCTAAAACTTTTCTTTGCGTCTAAAAATGTTGAATGTATTCAGACCAAGTGAAGCTCTCTTTGTTGGTCAATATATACATATATACTAGCCATTCCAAAATGTGACGCATGGGGAAGTGAAGAATTTTTAATATTAGTTGGGAATTTTGTGAACTTAATACATTTTCGACGAAACTTTGAATTTCGTTTTTATAAAATTTACACTTCACTTATCCCGAATCGTCTTAGAACTTTTTTGCTTATTTTTTTTCAGCACAAATTGTTACCATATTTTGTTTTGTAACAATTCCATACCATAAAGCTGCATTGTCATATGGAAATACGGGAGCAATCCGCGTTAAAGGTAACTCAGTTCTCGTATGAAAATACGCAACTACCAAACTAAATGCTGGAAACTTTCTCAATTGTATAAAAATGCATTGGGAAAAAATTTAATGAAATTTCATTTTTGGAAATTGGGGAATTTAAGTATCTAATGTGGAAATTCGGCTAACTTCATATGAGATACATGCATTACTCATAAGCTAAAAAATTCTTTCAAGCATTATACATGTTTTTTTTTTTTGTAATTCAAGTATATAATTTTTTTGCAAAAAATACTTTCTTCAATTTTGTAAGTTTTTCTACAATTGCACGTACTGCATTAATTGTAGAATATTAAGATCAGTATCGTCTTTAAAGATAAATTGAAATATTAGGCCTATATTGAACAAATTTTTAAAAATAGAACAAAACAGTAGAAGAGAGATTATGTAGTAGATTTAATAAGAAGTAAGATTAAACTTGATTTTTGGGGTTAAGTGTGATGCTTGAATTGCGTTCAATAAAGAGATTTCCAGTTTTTCTGCAGCTAAGAGTGTCCAGTTGCGGTCCAAATGATCTCAAATTTTACATTCGGTTTACGAATATTAAAGAAACTTTAATTTTTGGGCATCTCCATGCACATGCCGTATGTGTGTCTAACAAGTCAACACACATATAGCCACACACATAAAAAGAGACACATACATAAACATGCACACGAACATAAATGTACATACATTAATATTAGATTTACCAATTTATATTTAAAATGTTTAAACATTAACTTGATACAAGATACGCAGAACGACTTCATAATATTGCGGATAAACTTATGGGAGTGTATTTTTATTTGGTAGGTTACATCGGCATCGATGTCAAACTTGTGTGAGAGTTTAAGTAAAGTTTGTTTTTATTTCTGTGCTTGTGTGTATGGGTGGTTTTAAAATTTTATTAAAAGCAGCAAAATGAACGCTTAAAGCGCTGCAAGTCGATTGCATACTTATAGGTGTTGAGAAAAACAAAAAGCAAAATATGTTTAGTTGTTTGTGGGCGTGTTGGTTGTTGCACAAATGCCGAAAGGTTAAACCTAAAAATATGAAATGATTTTATGAGTAAAACTGATTTAGTATTTCTCAAGACGCGCAAACGATTTTTTTTCGATGAAAGCTTTGAAGGCTTTTAGCTTTCAACTGTCTTAAGCATGTAGGTTTTCTGGTTCCGCAAAAAGTAAAAAAAAAATAATATAAAACTAAATGATGTGGTATTATTACTTGGCAAATTTTGTTTTTAAATTAATGCTTAAAAAATTGTCATAAAATATAGAATGAATTTGCATATATTTACTGTAAATCGTTCATATATCGATTTATAAAGTTGTGAAGCATGCAAATCCATTTTTAATAATCTTAAAGTAATGTAGCTATACATGCGATTAAAGTTTGCAATGTTTTCTCTATTAAAAGCATACATTTCAAGGACTATCATCGTAAATCCTTCAGCACAACTTTCAGTGGATTTCTGTTGAACTAGAATAGGGTAGAGGTGAGAGGGGAGTATTTGGTAACCTGTTGCTTATGCCAATTCAATAATGAAAATTGAATATTTTTCGTATTGCAGCTTAAGCCATCAACGAAATTGCTGTTTTCCTTTTTGCTTTAGTTGTCAATCCAATGCGCTGTTATTGTTTTGAGTGGAAATGAGTTTTTCTTTTCTGGTGTAATCGATCAATTCATGATTGTGTCAATGTCAAATAAAAATTTCGTTACTGGCTGTTATTGGTATATGCAAAAGTCAGAATTGAAGATTTAATGAAATTGCCAAACTTTTTTAAATGAAAGAAGAAGTTACTACATGTAATTTAAGACAAAAAATATCATGATAAAAACAAAATACGTGTACATATATTTGCTCCTTTCTGTACCTTTGCCTGTTTCTTGCTTTTTTGGAACTGTTGTTGCTGATAAATAAAATCCAAAGCAGTAACTTAACAAAAACACTCCAAAAACAAAAACACACACACATGCAACATAAGCTCACACACACACACATGCAACATAAGCTCACATGTTTAGCAATAACTTCAGTTACTTTTGTTGCTACTGCTACTATTTGAAGCACCGCAACATCATCAACATTAAATAAAAGGACAAGCAAGCCTGTTCTCTCGCTGTATGTGTGAGTTTGTGTGTTCGGGAAATTCAGTGCATGGTATTGAGAAAATTAACCTGCAGGGCAAAATGAAATGTTATTTCGATTTGTGGTTGTTGCTTTTGTTTGTATTGGGGGAAGTAGCAAAGTTCGTGCATACAAATAAATTGCTTCTGGATTTGGTGTAGCCTTACTCTTTGTAATGTATTTCGTATTTAAGCGAGTTAACTAAATGGCCATAGTAAAATAATAACAGCACAGGAGCTATAACAATTATCCATTATAGTTGTTTGAAGTTGATATTCTAGTGGCAAATAAGACTGATTAATAAATTAGAAAACAAATCAAAGCGTATGATTAAATCGGAATGCCTAAAAGTAAACGAAAAAGTTGATTCCACGAGTGTGAATATCCGAGTGAAATAAAATGATTTTATTTATTGCTATTGAAATTTTTAACAATTGCTGACAAATTCAAGATTTATTAACACGAAAAAATATTCAATTTTTAAGGACGAGCTTTGTATATTGCTATTGTAATTGCATTAATTTGCAATATAAATCAGTTTGCTATTTAAGAACACTGCTGCCTTATTGTTGCGTATATGCATTGAGTGGTATGCTTATTTGCATTTCTATATGCAAAGCTTCTGTATATTCTAAAAGTGTAATCAAAAACTTCTACTAGAATTATTTCAATTGACCAATGGTTTAGCGATTCCATTGTCCGTAGTTCACTCATATTATTATTTTTAGCTTATAATGAGCCCCTTCAGCACTAGCGCAATTTTGCCTTTGCTTTGAAACTCATGTCTTTCACGCAACTACACTGGGGCATATTCTTATAGCCGCACTTCAAATAAATTACCCACTTAAATCTGGTAAATGGTATTATAACATACAATGATGCGTCAGCTTGTAAAATACTTACATACTGGTAACTTGTTAATGATAATATAATATTTTCAAAGAAATTTCTACAGACTTTGCTAGAACTCTTGAATTATTCATAGCAGTTAATAAATATTTATTCTAAAAGCTTTTTTTAAACACAATAGTGAGATTTACTTAATCTTATAAATGCCTCGCAGACCGTATAAGCGTGTAAACTGATAAATGTAGTAAACTTTCAAATTTCATAAAAATGTTCATAAGTTATGAGGCATTTATGAGTTTATATGAACTTCACTAATAAATTTTAATGATTTTGGAAAAAATTCAATATGTAGGTATTTTAAAAGCTGAATGCTTCTAATTTTTTGGAAAGCGACTATAGTAATATGCCCCAGTGTACTAGTTGCAAATAGCATCAGAAAAAAGTCATTGACAGTTTGCAAAAATTTTTCTATTATTCATTCGCTTTTAGTTTTCCATTTTTGCATGGGGAATTGTCGTATTTTTCTTTCCAGAGGAGTTTTTTATTTTTACTTTACTTCTTAATGCCTGATTGTAAGTCAAAAGGATGTTTTTGTATGCAAATCGTTAAAGTGAATTTTACCACCTCTCAGAATATCTGCATATTTTATCGTCGTGAATTTAAATAAATTTATTTAAATGAAAAATTACTAAATTTTATTTAATTCGGTGCCACTCGGATTTTAGTTTTTGCATTGAATATTCTCTTGTATGTGGCATACATTTAAATGTCATCATTTCTATTATCTAATTTTTCTAAAATTTTGAAATGACACTGTTAGCTAATGGAAATATGCACTCACAATATATGAAAACATTGAATGAGCAACAGATTGGAGCAGCGCACACGCAATCACATCTCGCTGTTCTTCTTCTTCGCTTTTGTTTGTGGGACTGCAATTGTAATGAATTAGACTGTAGGTAGATAGGGGATATACAAATTTGTAAGTAGATGTTAACATGACTCTTATCGTCAAGCTTGTTATTGTGGTCGGTGGTACAACTCCCACTGCATCTACTGCTGTTGCTGTTGCTGCTGCTGCTGCTGCGGTTGACATAGCAGTACATGCATAATGAAGCAGCATCCTCTACATAATAAACCGCTGTACAAAAAGTTATTGTGTTGCAATGTCATATGCCAAAATGAACGAAGGGAATAGCTCAACAAGAACAACGAACAAACCTGCAACAACAGCCAAAACAATAACAATAGCAACAATAGTAGTTTGTCTACGACAAAAACATGCAACACACAACAATACTGTGTATTTGTGTGTTTCTTTTAGATTTTGCTTTGTTCGGCGTTCTTGTTGCCATTGTTATTGTTGTTGATATACATACATTCTTCATCATATTTTATATGTGACAAATAGTTGACATTCTTTCTTCCTGTCTTATTTTCCTCTCTCCTTCAAGTTGACATTGCCTCTTATGTACCTACATTTATAATAGTGTTGTGCGTTTACCCGGCCCGCATTTAAAAGATTATTGGACGTGCAGGATCACCACGTGACTCTTCCATCAGATTGTTAGAAGAGTTACACTAACAAAATGTATTGACTTTAATTTTATTGTTTTAGTTTTCTGAAGAATAAGCTATCCAGAGTATAAATATATGGCAAATAGCAGATTTTATTGAAGGGTTAACAAACGAATCTTCTATAACCCTTTTTCTACACGCTCCCTGTTAGCGAATTGCAGCCGAACACAGTTTCTGCCGGAGGATGGAATTCACACGATCAGCGACATTGCTCGCGATTAAGAAGAGATTCTGGGCGAATTGGGGCAGGATCCTCCGAAAACGAAAATGCTACCTGGGTAATTAATAAATGTTGGTGTGTGTGTATGCGCTATAATTTTATGCACTCGCTTGCGGTGATGGCTTGTTTGGTAAAATGAAAGCAACTTTTTAATTATGCAAACTATTTAATTATGGCAGTAAGACGAGCAGGTAAAATAAAAGTAGAAATAGAATACGAAGAAAAAACTTATGAAAGTTATCCAAATGCAGGTGCAGACTTTTAGACTTAAAAATGCGTGCACTTGGGACAACTCGGTAAAGTTAAAAAGTTTGGAATATGACTAAATGCCACAAACTAATGTTTAAAATTTGTTTTCATTCCAAAACTTTTGTATACTGGAAATTTATTTGCTAAAATTCAACTAAAACACACAAAAAACACAAATGTGAAACTAGACATGGAACTGTAAGCAGTAAAGACATTGAAAATTAACACCTAGATTTAATTTTCACAGTCTACTAAAAGTAACATAGATTCAACTTGAGTTTTAACTTGAAATGAAAATAAACATACATAAGTATTAAAAAATGTGAAGAAACTATTTATGCTAAACTATCGTGAGAAGATTATAGACTTCTATCGACATTTAAATGTACTTCGTTTGAAATTATTTTCACATAAAAATATTTACAGGTACCCATACACACACTCTAAATTTAATGGTATTAAAATACCAACAACCTTTTAACTTTCATATTTTGATTTTTTGCTGTTTTTTATTATATTCACCTACAAGCCCATCAAAGTAATTAGAACGTTCTACTTTCAAAAATAAAAATGAAAGCTAGGAATGTACACATTCATTTATTTACAAAAAGAATAAAAACAGCGTATTATGCCATACACCATATGGATTTCTCAAAGCATACATTTTGGCGTTCATGCACTTTCCACCGCTAAATTGTGCAGAAAATACTAAAAACAAGGAAAAACTACTGCCCGCTGTTGTTGTTGTTGCCCAGCTTTTTGTATTCACATGAAAAGAATATAAAAAAAATTCAATGTATGCGCTAGCGTGTAAAAAAAGTTTGCATTACAAAATGCTTTATGCATAATGTTTTGAAAACTAAAAACTTGTTGTGATATTACAACATAGAAAAAGTTTATAATTTATTAGTTTTAATTTTTCGAAAAGTGTTGTCATTTTATTATATATGCGCTGTGTATTATTTAAATGCAATACAAGTAGATAAACAAACAAAACACAAAATGACGTTATTGTATAAAATGGAGCGAACACCAAATATATGTATGTGTGCAGATTATTTGTTCCCTTAAAAATTTATAAATTTATGCACACTAGAGGTGCCCAGAATTGCATGGAAAAAACGAAAGTTTTTTCGATTTTCGAAATTCCTTTGCACCCAAATATCTACGTATAATATAAAAATAGATAGTCTCGTTGTTCGATGGTATAGAAATCGTTCATCAACCCGAAAACTCTTTCGAGCATTACATCTATATTTATATATTTTCTATATAACTCGAGTATGCTGATTCTAACTTCATTTACAGAAATTTTCTATGACGTCAACTTAAAAAAATATATTTTAAATATCCTATACTGTTAAAAAAAATAACAGAAAATATCACAATGCTATTTGTAGAATATCTAGAGATGAAAACGCTTAAAATATGGTGCCAGTATCTCTTTTAGGATTGAAGAAATGTTTTTTAAAAATCCACTAAAAATCACAAGTGAGATTGTTTAAAAGATTTGTAAAGAGGAAAATCCAAATTTCACAGAATATATTTTTTTCCAACCTTCGAATATTAAAGAAACTGTAATTTTTTGGGCTCCTCTAATGCACACTTACACAATTTCACAAAATACACAAAATGTTATTATATATTTATGTAGTCCATTTGTATCACGTCATCCCTTGGGGGTAACATTTTAACGCTTAAATTGCTTATACTAATTAATTCAATTAAAATTTCAATTTAATCAATGTAAAAAAATGTGCTACATATCCGTACGGGTATGTTTAAATAATAAAGCATAAAATTTCCGTTTGATTAGATGCAAATAAATTAATAAATATTTGCGGTTTTTGTAACTCTGCCAAATAGAGACATGGCCGTGTATAATCCATTCTGAGATCATGGCCTCCCCGTCTTAACCGCATCGCCTTTGTCGTTATTGTTTCTTATGCTATAAGCTCTGTCTTTTTCATGTTTTGTACTAAAACTTAAGCACAGTATCCATAGTCTGTAGTAGTTTGTTATATGGCGGCACTTGTTAGAGTTGTCATTACTAGCTATTTCAAATAAGTTATTTTTCTGAGGCCAACAATTTCTTTTAATTTCAAAATATTTAAAAAGGCCTGAGACAAACTGTCATTTGTTATTCCCCATCACAAAAGAACAATCGAAAATGACAGTTTATTATGAACAGAAAAAAAAAGGTTTAACAAAAGTAAAAAGCGCTAAATAAAATGTTAGAAATTGTTGAGGCTTAAAATGTATTTATGCAAATAAAAAGCAACAATTATTTTAATTACAATTCACATTTTTGCTGTTCTAAATAAATACAAAATACAAAGTGGTTTTTAGCTATGCAAATCTTGCAAATTACTGTAAGCTTTCGGAAAGCTGCTTTGTTTTTTGTGCAATTTTGTAATTTTTCTTCCAAAATGATATTAGCATGCTTTTAGGCTCACTCGCTTTTCATACTTTTGGTGTTTTCAGTTGCGTCACTCTTTAATGTTGGTTACTAGCTGTTGTTTTTAATATGATTTCTTGGATATTTTTTTGCTTTAATATTCATTTGCATAGAATTGTTCTTTGTGAACATTTAGTTTGTTTTATTTTTTTATTCCGGAGATTAATCTCATAAATCTCGCGCGAAAAAGGGTAAATTTGTATTAGGCTGCATAGCTGGCATGCGTATGTAACGCGTGTAAACAGCAATTAAATATATGGGATACACAGCAAATATGCATATTTAAGCTGCTGTGATGTATATGAGTTTATTTGCATAACCTTTTAAATGCAGATTTGAGTTAAGCTTGCGGGCACGAGTCCCAAGTAGAAGTGGAATAGAAATGTTGAATTTGTACTTGGATGTTATTTGTTGAGATTATTTCGTGGGCAAACATCTGAATTATGATTTAAAGTACAAGTATGAAAATCAAAATTCTTGAAAAAACCTTTTCATTATCATCAACTTTTAAAGCTTATTTGATTAATATCTGCAGTGATTGTTTTTATAGAAATTTGTTGCCAAGCTTAGTTTGTGATAAACTTTGCAAAATTTTTGTTTTGTTACTCTTCAGAAACTTTAGTAAGACATAACTAATAACTTTTCACTTTAATAGGAATAACTTTTTATTGATTATGTTGAAAATAGCAAGCATGTAAATTGATCGTTTTATATATCCGATCGGATTTACTAATGAAATGTTAAGGAACATATTAATTTTAATGACGTTCAATGTCATACTTATTTGAACAGCCTAGATAAAAAAAATTCTTATCATTGCCTGCGTCACTATAAACACACATTAAAAATCAATGCTAATCGCTAAATAATATGCCATTGATTGCGCATACCTTATCATATCATACACGATGACCTTAAATTAGAATCATCCTAAAAATATGCTACAATACGAGCAATTCGTTATAATAAAATAAGTTTGTTTTTTTTTTCTACCGGGTTTTCTGTGTTATCAAAGAGTTGTAGCAATAATCGTAGTGATTAAACTAAGTAGCAATAAAGCATAAAGCATTTAGACTATAACAATGACAATACACACACACACACATAAATTATTTATCAATTTTCACAAATCTACTTCGATAAGACACGAGTAGTGGAAGTAGAGTATAGATTACAATATATAAAATACACTGTTGCTTAAGGGGGAAACTTAAATAGCGAGTATAAATATTCGTCATTTTTCTGATACGATTTTGTTATTAATATCACAGCCAATATTGTTTGTAAGTTATGTTTTCACATGCTTCAATAGTACACAAATTATTTTCAACTTTTTTTAAAATAGATTTTTTGTTTAAAATGTTTATTTATTTATCTAATCAACGGAATACAATTTTTATGGATCCTTAGTTTATCTAAGTACAAAATTAAATTTTAAATTTAAATAAATAAATAAATTTAGAATTTTAACAGAAAATTTGTATGAAAAATGTGAAAATGGCTTTTTTTTCAAAATGCATACACGTGCCTGTTTTTTTTTTTATTTAAAGAAAATATTCAGCACATTGTCCATACGCTTTCATGTTGAATTGTTATAAAAACCATGCATTTTAACCAAAATTCGATAGAGCACTTTTGAGCGCAACGCATGTGCACCACACAACAAACTTTCTGTCAATTTGACTAAATTTATGATAATATGTGCTTGTTAAACAAGTTGATAAACCATTTAATTATAAACAAATACGATGTTATTTGAGACAAGGTTCACTTTGTAACATGTGTGTGGTGGGGGAGAATAACAGCAAAAATCATAAGAGGAAAGCGTGTGTGTTTCATCCACCCAAACAAACAGACGTGTGTGCATAGTACACAGGGGTAAGAGCTTAAAATACTCACATATAGCGCACTTCAAGGTATAATTTGCAAACATATTTGCTAATGGATCTTAAGAGTATAATAAACGCTGTTTATCGTGATCTAACCTGCCAACTTTTTGAAAGAATTTTCCTATTTCACGTAAATTCTAATGAAAGCTCAAATGAAAATCGAGTAGGAAATGTTAATACCTACAATTTTATTAAAAGTTAGGTAAAATATTTTCTGCCATTACGGTATAATTTCTCACCAATTCAATTTACTATTAAATTAGAACTGTACATACATACATACACATGTGCACGCTTTTAAAAATAATTGCAAATGAAATGCTTTTAAGTGCATTATCACCTAAGTTATGCATTTAAATAATATACAATTTACATTTATATCATTACATGCGCACATCACCATTTAGCAAATAAATAATCTGCTTGTCTGCATTCAAACTAAATAAATTGTTGCAGATAAACGTAAATTGAAGTTGCTTGTTTTGCAGCATCAACTTGCCATGGCATACGTATTTGGTTTTCATTTTCCATAAATTTTAAAATATGTCACACTTGCGTATATTCGGAGTTTAAGTTTATGCTGCTATTAAACGTGTTTGCTATGTATAAGTATTGCACAATTTTAATGACCACTTAACAAGTTTTTATACCACGGTATTTAACAGCAAATGGTTATTGATGTCAATTTAGCACTTGACTTGACTTCTCTGCCAATGAAGTCATAAATGTAACAAAGTCACATTTTGGTATTGGCATTGATGTTGGTGTTTGGCATTATATTCGCATAAAGCTTTTGCATGTTTACAGGCGCAATGCACATAAATGTCGATAGCAATTATTATTTTGAATATCACATATACATACGTATATAAAAAACGAAATTACAGTTATTAAATATCATCGGAGTTTTCCGTGTAGCATTTTTTAGTGTATGTCTTAAAGCATTCAATATTTTGCTATTAATCTTCTTCTTTTTCTGCTTTTTATTTGCTATAAATAATACAATATTTCTGGTACACATTTTAAGCTGTCATTATTTTGCTTTTTCTCATTGCATAAGAGAAAGAATTTGATTTTACCAAACTCGAAATATTCGCTTTCAATTTTATTTTAAGTGAAAACGGGGGGGAAAAATATCTTCAGAGCCATAAATCACACAACATAATTTTAATTATTTTTTCTGTTGTGTATGTATGCCTTCATTATTTACTTTAAGGAACTGACTTTTATAGCATACTTTTGAGAGCTTGTTGAATTTTTTTGTGTAGCATTCTTAAAGTTTGTGTATATGGTTTACCCAGAAGTGTTGTTTGCGTATCATTTAAATATTTGCAAACGCAAATAAGAGTTTAGAAGTTTGTAGATTTACTGAAAAGTGTGCGGTGGCATTTGCATTAAAACTTCGTAGACTTTCTATTTGTATGCCGTTCAAAATATCTTTACACATAGTTCTATATTCATATTGACATGGCATAATTGAGATAGTTATGTAGTAAATTAAAGCATAATTAAATTGAAATCATGTCTAGGAAGTATGCAAATTGCTGATGGCTTGAAACGGAACCAAATTTATTATTGAAAATATGCTATGGCTGCTTCA
This sequence comes from Toxonevra muliebris, assembly GCA_963691655.1. NCBI lineage: Eukaryota > Metazoa > Arthropoda > Insecta > Diptera > Pallopteridae > Toxonevra > Toxonevra muliebris. The sequence goes on from OY829329.1 coordinate 1,489,243, forward strand.
ATTTCTTTTGCTTCATCACAATTTTGTTGTTGCCATACATCACACTTCTAAGATTAAACAACACTTAAAGAAGCTTAAGCATAAATCACACTAAAACAAGAAGCTGTACACACTCACGTACGCACAAATATTCACTACCACTTAGTGGAGGCTTAATACCCAATAAAAAGATTTACCACTCACTGCTATAACTGCTCTTCGGCTGTCGCTATGCTTGCTTGGGAACGCGTGCTGTATGTAGAGCATATGTGTGTACATACATTAGACTGGCTCTTATTTCGAATTTATCGATGTTGCTCGAGGAAACTCAAAATTATTAAACAAATAAAAGAAATTATACTCCAGCTACAAAAATGTGACAATGTAGTTTTGTAGAACTGATAAAGGTTAAGGAGAGTATACATTTCGAAGACGGTATCTTGCATATCTTTACCTGAAATGTGCGAATATTTAGGCATTCATAACTTTGAAACTTCACAATGCATCTAAACGGATGAAGTAAATAAGTAATTTAAAATTCTATTTGATATTTTTTTGTTGCAGTGCTTGACTTTCCTATGGATTCTTTGTCGTATTCCTTTGAGTCTAAACAATTTTAATTTTTAGGGTCATCAAATAAGAACCAGTCTAACACATGTATATAAGTGTGTGTGTGTGCGCTGTTTATTTTAAGCGTAAAAGGGAAAAATTATGATAGACATTAATTGAACTAAGTTAACGTTAATAAGCTTGTTTGCCGCAGTTGTTGAAGTAAAAGGCATAAATTAATTATTAAAGCTGTCGTTGTTGATGAAGTTTACTGGTAAGTGTTAATTATTTATTGAACTTTTTGGTGTTGCCAAAGTAAGTAAGATAGAAAAATAAATTGTGTTTTTCGACCAATAATAATCATTTTGTTTTGTGACTGATGTTTTAATTACAATAATTGTTTTAGGGGTATTGAAGGAAACTTTTTCCTGTTCATGCATGCACAATCACATTGGAAACTGTATTGTCTTATGCCCATACATACATATAACTAATACATATGCATATGCGAATCCAATCACATTTAAGTTATGACGTGTGTGTGTATATGCAAAGAGGTTTGATTAAAAGAAAACAATAACAAAATAATACATGAATAAATCTCAATATTATTACTTTTTGTGTGGGTCTGAAAGTTTACTTGATTCTCATTTTCATACTGTCGTTTTTGGCAGTGCACATTATTTATTGCGTGAATAATATTATATTGAATTTTATGGTATTTTGTGTAGATATACATACATAAATATTGTACATATGTATGTAAGTTGTTGTATTTAAAAGCATTTGAATCCTTTTATAGTAATCTTTGAAACCTTTAATGGGATTCTTCGCATTCAAACTTCACTTTACATAAAGTATTTGGAAGGATAGCAGTTTAAGATTAAAATACAAACGTATACATACATATATTTTTGAGCTTCTCCACAGAATGTATATTGAAGAAAAGATTAAATTTGCAAAGAGCGAGACAATATTGTCATGGCAAATGTGCAACAAAAATATTGAAAGTTTATATTTATTTTTAGGCAAAGAAAAGTAGAATTTAAAATTTTACAGGAGAAGCAAAAAATATTTTGATATTTGGAGTACTGTTTAAACTAAAATAACAATTGGTAGGTTTTCGATGTATGTCTCTAAAATTTTCGGCGCAGATGAGAGTGGGCACATTTATCATAATCCATCAAATTAAGGTAGCGATATTAGCTTGTGACTGAAATGCTTTTTAAATTAAAAAAGTCCGGCATATACAAGTTAAAATATTGAATTGAAATTTTGGGAAGGAACGGATTAAAACTGCATAGCCTATTACGTTGTTTTTTTTTACACCTAAAACTATGCAGCAAATATGTTTTTATTATGCAAATACAATGAATTACAATAATAACACAATGATTTTAAACTTTTTAAAATCAATTATAAAAATACATATATAAATGACAGTATTTGCCTACAACTGTAGAAATACATAAATACACATACCAACACAAACTCACATAAATACAGTTGAAAAGTTATTAGCTTTTAGGATACAAATCGAAGGCAACTAATTGTAAATATGCATACATGTGTACATTATGTAAGTGTATGCGCATACAAGTGGTTGTGTATAAATACCCATACACATATGAATATACATATGCATATATAGTATGTGATAAAAATATTTGTTTAGTGTACGCCTAGTGTGCAACAATCTATTGGTATCTATCTAAATTTAATGTGGCAAAACGTTAAAACTACTACACAACACATAGTCAGATGGAAATGTCTGGCAGAAACCCTAAGTTCCCAAGAGAAGTGGAATTAGAAAAAAAATAGTTATTGCAGCTGTGTAATTGAAACATCTAAAAAGTTGCAAATAAAACGAAAAGGCTGTAGTAGAACGCAAAGAAGACACAAAGCAATTGAAACCACAATATTCTATTCTTCACCGCGTTTTCTTCTTTTCTATTCTATTTTTTTTTTTTATTTTTTGTTTTTTTGTAGATGCTTTCTTTCTTTAGTTCATATTGTTTTGCAATAATTTAGCAAACTTTTAATTCCCAAACAATTTTCTTTTATTTTGCCTTTAATCCATATGAAAACTTTGTACGAAAATCAATATTTTCGCTTGATTGGTATTTAAATAGTTTCAGTTCGAATCGGACAAAGGAAACAATGACATGCCTTTTTGAGATTAATAGTTTACGTTTACTAACTACTTGGCTTCATTCAGCTAGCAGTGATATTAATTATTAATCAGGTGTTGGCAACTCCGCATTTTTTTCATTAGAATGTCGTTTGTTGACACATTTTCAATAGGTCAAAGCTATTTCGCAAATACTTGTGAATACTTTAAATAAATCAATATTACTAGTAAATCAAAAGTGAGTCTATAATTAAAAAACTTGTATAAAATGCTCAGGTTCTGGAAGTCACGGCTTGGATTGCTTTACGATTATGCAAAAATAACTAAACTTACTCGTAAAGTTTAATTTTATGCAATGTTTTTTATAGCGGCTGCACAACGATTTATCTGAAAAATAGAAAGAATATCGGTAAAAGAACCACAGTAGCATGCTCAGACGTACCGCGACTATCATTAATTTTCATCAAAATGATATAAAACTTGTTTTTTATTTTGCGTGAATAATGCCAACCCGTTTTGTAAAAAGTGTCACGAGATTTTAAGTATGCACATGTTTTCGGCGTATTAAATATGGATTTTTGTTTTTTGTTTTTGGAAATCAATTAAAAATATTATGAATATTATTAAAAATATCACACATTTCACGTTAAACACATAACATTGAACATATAACAAAAACAGACATTAATGATGTGGAAAATGTAGCGGTGGTAATTTAATAATGAACAATGAAATAAAAACATCATCCGCGTATAAAAATACTTGCAAATTTTTAAAATTCTTTCATGCAAGCGAAAAAGTGCATTCAAAAAGTGTTGCAGATGTAAACAATAAATACAAGTATATTGTGTACGGTGTACGGTGTACGGAGTATGTGTTAGTGTGAATGTGTGGCTGTCTAAAGTGTAGCGAATGAATAAAGTTAATTCAGCAACTCCTGGAAGTTTATTATGGCAATAATTATGTATGTATGTGATATTAAATATTAATAAAAAAATAAAAATATTAAAATTTTTGTTTTTCGGTCAATTTTTAAATAACACGTGTATGCTATTTTTGATATTAATAGACAACTTAAGCTTATTGCATGCAGTTGAGTTGAAGATTTAAATTTGTACATGCAAAAAAAAAAAAAAAAAAGAAGCAACTATCACTGGCAATTCAAAAGCACTTCCGGCTATAATCTCCACTCAAATCATGCATCATTTTATGCCTGAAATATTTTTAATTGCTACGGATGTGATCTCTCACCTTAAGGCAAACAATCAAACTCACTTTTCACCACCTCATATCCATACATACGTACTACTATGAAAAATCTCTACCTTTCTCTTTCCCTCGAACCACTCCAAAAGGATAGCAGCAATCAAAACTAAAAACTGCAAAAGGACCACGAATGAACGAAAATCTTGAAACTGAAATCATAAATCATTGAAGTGCAGTATTTACTGTTCATTCTGTTATCATAGATAGGGCAGTCAAGTGGGAGTGTGATTTCATAGAGGCAATAGTTATAGTCCTCAAATGATAGAAGGAAAGCGGAAAAATTTAGAAGAATAAATGGACATGAAAAAACATAGTGATGATATTGAAAATATTGATGACTATGACATTGATAAAAACTTTTCTCTGAACTCAAGTAGTAGTTGGATTAAAAAAACCGTAATTATTATATTGTATATGTAGGATAATGTGGGATAATGTGAGATGTGGGGTATTGTGAGACAGGGCCATTTTTCGAACTAAACATGGGATAATCCTATTAACGCAACGTATTGTGTTGATAATTTGAAGACAAAAAAGAAGAAAGACAGATAAAAAACCATACCCTAGCCGGGAATCGACCTTGGAATCCCAGAGACAAGAGTTTACCACGCTGCCACTAGAGCATTGAGGCGGTTGATCAAACGAAATACTGCCCTCTGTTGCAGTATCATCCCATTAGTAATTCGATCGTACGTACGCATATTTAGTAGCTCTTCGAAATAGGTTAAAAATGTAATTAATTTTAAGTTTTTGCAAATGTTTACAAAAATTATGTTTCGGACAAACTATTTGTCGCTTTTATAAGGTACTTATTTATTTCTTTATTTCAATTTCATCAATTAGAGTATAAGCTCTTATAGACTACTAGAAAATTTCAGTGTCATAGTTAACAGATTTTTAAATTTACATCTATTTGAATAATTATAAAAATCTATCTAAAAATCATAAAAATAACTATCTAAAGATCTTAATTTAAGAGTAGGAAAATAAAATCCAGTTCATTGCAACAAAGGTGGGCAATCAATATGATTGCTAATAATGCCTCTTACAAACATAACAGAGAAGCAAATATTTACGCCTAACTTCAAGAGATTGTATGCCAAGCAAGAGACATCTGATTCTATGAGATGGCATATAAGTATTTCAGTGTAATTTCTGAATGGCATATCTTGTAAATTTTCTCTGAACCCTATCAATTCTTAACGAATTGAAAAAAACTTTTAAATTTTATAATATCTAAGAGCTCTGCATTGGTCATGAAAGTTCTTGAATTTTGATTATAAATTTTGTATTTTGGAAATTTTGTTTCAAAGATCTGCTATTGCCTTTTATAAAAGGAAACTTAAGTACATAGTACAAAAATAAGTTTTTTAAAGTTTTTGGGTGGTAGTAAAATGTTAATGCACCGACTAATGTCACAATGTTTTTTTTTTTAATTTAATTTAATATGTTCTATTAAACAAGGAAAAAATTATCTTTCTACAATATATTCAAAAAGTCACCGTGAATTCAGTAAAAATTTGTCATAATAAATTATTATTAAACCTTAATGGCGGATTCGACGATTGAGTACCGACGGCACTCTTCTTTAATTATTTTTATATGAAGTTTTTGCGCTCTCAATTTAGGAGAGCGAAAAGTGTTTGTCTGTGAATTCGTCTTAAAAGTTACTAAGTCCAAAACCACAAAGTTAAAGATCAAAAGCTCTTTAGGCTACATGCAGTATACATACATATACACATGCAATGCGGCGAATTCATCAAGCATACGCAAATGATTGGGTGGAAGGAGTGCAACAATAGGCACACTGAGATTAGAGCAAGTGTAAAAAAAGTGGAAAAAAACAAAACTATTTTGAATTCGAACTTACATATTTTTCTGGGTGATTGCGCATCCATTTTGTTTTTTTTTTGTATTCCCTTTTTAAGATCTCAAAAAATTCATGAATATGCTGCACTAACACCTTTATTTAGGCTTTTACACTTTCTTCGATTTATTTTTGTTGATAAATTACTTATTTAAATTATAATATTTTTCACTTTACTTTTTACAATACGTTTAGATTTTTCTCACTTCCATAACTTTTATGTTTCAATTATCAACACCGCGACCGATTTTAAAGAGGAACACAAATGGACTGCGAGTAACGAAAGGGAGAGACACAAAGGTGTTCAAAGAACAATGACCAAATATGAGCTAAGAGATTTTGTTACTCTTTGATTGGAATTGTGTAAATCTGTAGCTAGAAATTGTTGTGGCACTCTCTTTTCATTATTTTTTTATAAAGTTTTTGCGCTCTCAATTTAGGAGAGCGAAAAATGTTTGTCTGTGAATTCGTCTTAAAAGTTACTAAGTCCAAAACCACAAAGTTGTATTTGCCTTGATATAATCAAAGAAGTTTTGCATCACGTGGTATTCGGCGCTGAAGATCAAAAGCTCTCTAGGCTACATGCAGCATACATATATACATACATGCAATGCGGCGAATTCATCAAGCATACGCAAATGATTGGGTGGAAGGAGTGCAACAATAGGCACATAGGCACACTGAGATTAATCGAATATTAGAGCAAGTGTAAAAATAACGAAGTGGGAGTAATGAGAGCGGCAAACGAAAGAGTTAATAGGTTTATCCTAGTGTATGTGTGTGTACTAAGAAAGCATTGGAAAAAAAGACAAAAGTATTTCGAATTCGAACTTAAATATTTTCTGGGTGATGCGCATCCATTTTTTTTTTTTTACACTCTTTTTTAAGTTCTCAAAAAATTCATGAAGATGCAGCACTAACGCCTTTATTTAGTCTTTTACACTTTCTTCGATTTATTTTTGTTGATAAATTATTTATTTAAATTATAATATTCTTCACTTTACTTTTTACAATACGTTTAAATTTTTCTCACTTCCATAACTTTTATGTTTCAATTATCAACACCGCGACCGATTTCAAAGAGGGACACAAATGAAATGCGAGTAATGAAAGGGAGAAACATAAAGGTGCTCAAAGAACAATGAGCTAAGAAATTTTGTTACTCTTTGATTGGAATTTGATAAATCTGTAGTTGGAAATTGTTGTAATAAATGAATAAGTGACGTAGGCCAAAACATGAGCAAAAGAAGAAAACAAACTTTTAAATTTGATAATATCTAAGAGCTCTGCATTGATCATGAAAGTTCTGGAATTTTGATTAAAAATTTTGATTTTTGAAAAATTTGTTTCAAGGCTCAAGGCTCTGCTATTACCTTTTATAAAAGGAAACTTAAGTACATAGAACAAAAATAAGTTTTTGAATTTTTTGGGTGGTAGTAAAATATTAAAGCACCGATTAACGCGACAATGTTTTTCTTTTTTATTTATTTAATTTATTATGTTCTATTAAATAAGGAAAAATGTATCTATCTACAATATATTCAACAAGTCACCGTGAATTCAGTAAAAATTTGTCATAATAAATGATTATTAAACCTTAATGGCGGATTCGACGATTAAATACCGACGGCACTCTCTTTTCATTATTTTTATATGAAGTTTTTGCGCTCTCAATTTAGGAGAGCGAAAAATGTTTGTCTGTGAATTCGTCTTAAAAGTTACTAAGTCCAAAACCACAAAGTTGTATGTGCCTTGATATAATCAAAGAAGTTTTGAATCACGTGGTATTCGGCGCTAAAGATCAAAAGCTCTCTAGGCTACATGCAGCATACATATATACATACATGCAATGCGGCGAATTCATCAAGCATACGCAAATGATTGGGTGGAAGGAGTGCAACAATAGGCACATAGGCACACTGAGATTAATCGAATATTAGAGCAAGTGTAAAAATAACGAAGTGGGAGTAATGAGAGCGGCAAACGAGAGTTAATAGGTTTATCCTAGTATATGTGTGTGTACTAAGAAAGCATTGGAAAAAAAGACAAAAGTATTTCGAATTCGAACTTAAATATTTTCTGGGTGATGGGCATCCATTTTTTTTTTACATTCTTTTTTAAGTTCTCAAAAAATTCATGAAAATGCAGCACTAACGCCTTTATTTAGTCTTTTACACTTTCTTCGATTTATTTTTGTTGATAAATTATTTATTTAAATTATAATATTCTTCACTTTACTTTTTACAATACGTTTAAATTTTTCTCACTTCCATAACTTTTATGTTTCAATTATTAACACCGCGACCGATTTTAAAGAAGGACAAAAATAGACTGCAAGTAACGAAAAGGAGAGAGACACAAAGGTGCTCAAAGAACAATGGCCAAATATGAGCTAAGAGATTTTGTTACTCTTTGATTGGAATTTAATAAATCTGTAGCTGGAAATTGCTGTAATAAATGAATAAGTGACGTAGGCCAAAATATGAGCAAAAGAAGAAAACAAATTTTTAAATTTGATAATATCTAAGAGCTCTGCATTGATCATGAAAGTTCTGGAATTTATATTAAAAATTTAGATTTTTGAAAAATTTGTTTCAAAGCTGAAAGCTCTGCTATTACCTTTTATAAAAGGAAACTTAAGTACATAGTACAAAAATAAGTTTTTGAATTTTTTGGGTGGTAGTAAAATGTTAATGCTTCGATTAATGTGACAACGTTTTTCTTTTTTATTTATTTAATTTATTATGTTCTATTAAATAAGGAAAAATGTATCTATCTACAATATATTCAACAAGTCACCGTGAATTCAGTAAAAATTTGTCATAATAAATTATTATTAAACCTTAATGGCGGATTCGACGATTAAATACCGACGGCACTCTCTTTTCATTATTTTTATATGAAGTTTTTGTGCTCTCAATTTAGGAGAGCGAAAAATGTTTGTCTGTGAATTCGTCTTAAAAGTTACTAAGTCCAAAACCACAAAGTTGTATGTGCCTTGATATTATCAAAGAAGTTTTGCATCACGTGGTATTCGGCGCTAAAGATCAAAAGCTCTCTAGGCTACATGCAGCATACATACATATGTACATGCATGCAATGCGGCGAATTCATCAAGCATACGCAAATGATTGGGTGGAAGGAGTGCAACAATAGGCATATAGGCAAAGTGCATTATGTCTGGAATACCAGAAGATTTCCTTTTATTATTAATGAAATGTCAAAATCTTTTACTATGAAATTTTAGCTCACCTTTGAGACAGAGAATGTAGTTTTTGCATACAAATTTATTAAGATAATGAAATTATTTTTGTAGGCGGAAATAATTATCAAATAATGCTATATTGCCATATGAATGTCTGTAAGGTGTATGCCTTATTTTTCTTGTAATTAATATTAATGAATTGTGAGTTTAACTAAATGGGTTTAATGGAACTTTTTATTTTCTCACATAGTGTCATTGCAGCATAAATACATGTAAAATGGGTGACAGTGAGGCAATGTGAGACAGTTTTAGTGGAGTATTGTGGAGGCACTCCACTAGTGCTACTCTTTCGGGCTTCAGTGTAGAATCTGTCTATTTTAAGTGTTTCTATGAATTGTTTTCGTATGTTTTAGACAGGTTGGTACGAAAATATGCAAAGAACGGGGTCGTAACACCCGCTGACCATGAGAAAGTGAAAATAATATGGAATTCCAAGAAGATTGACATTTTCGACTGATTAGTTGACATGAGAAATCGTGGCTTCTTCACCTGCTAAAATTGCTACTCGAATCGTGATGTTTCCTCACGACGAATGATTTCATTGCTATACATATATTTCTCTTTAATTGCCGATAACGCTTGAAAATATTTGTTTATTTTATTTTATTTTGTTTTTTATGGGGTCAGATAAAAACGTTTCCCACATAACCCCACCTTACCCTAAGGTGTAAGCTTTAATTTTTCACGTATACAGTATGAATAAAACTGAATACAAAAAATATACTATGACGCTTTTTATTTTATAAGATATTCAGCATTTCGCACGTTTTTAATTAAATCTGCACATACATACACATAAAAACTATGCATATTTATTGACTGTGTACATCGTGGAAACATATATTTGTTTGACAAATTGTGCGAGGGATGAATGATATATATTTGAGTTATGATAAATTAATAGATTTTTATTAATTAATTTCAGTTTTTGGAAGAAAGAGTGTTTATGTGACATGCTTTTGATTCTCAGATGACTGCTTTCAACTTTGTATTGAAATTGTTACTAAATTTATAGTGGGCTTTATTCAATATTTCATTTTCATTGTTAACGACTTCACACCATATAGCTATTCATTTTCCATACTCAATGGATATACATATTTTCAAATGAAGCCAATTCATTGTCGTGTTCACGTCACTAAAGCGATAGTGATGGTAGCACCACTTTCAAATTAACTTACGCTCACTTGCAACAACAACGGTGACAACAGTGACACCAACAATAAATATGCACGCAACTTTTGAACTTTATTTTAATTTATTGCATTGTCATAGGTCAAAATGCGCCATCACTTACCGATGCCTCTCTACCTCTCTCTCTCACTCATTCTTCTGCGCTGGCTCTTTCCATTGCCGAACACAGTTTTTTCAATATTCCTCCAGTTTTCCTCACTCTTCTTTTCAATAATTTATTTAAGCATTTAATTGTGTTTGTGTCATAATCAATAACGAAAAGTAACAAAAAAACACGGACAAAAAAGAAAGAGAAAAAGAAAGCGAATTACAAACGCAGAAAAGTATGCTGTGGAAAAATATGGAAGAGCGTAGAATATCATGAGAATATTTTTAACTGACTTTGATGACAGGCGCGAAAGGCACACTTTACCCATCCGTTGATTCCAAATTAATTAGTTAATTAAATTGTTGTTTTCTTGAGGGTTATCTATTTGTCTGTCTGCTTGTTTGATTGTCTGTCTAAATGCCTTGGCATAAATTTACATTTAATGCGTTCAACATAAATAATGTTTAAATTTTTGCCTCTTATTTTCATATAATTACAAATTCAAGAAGCAGCGACAAAAAAATATTATTTACTGTTGTGTTCAATAAGAAAACATAACGTCGATTCATTTCAAGTTTTTTGATGTAAAATATGCCAAAGTAATCAATATTATAGTTCAATTATTTACTTGTGGCTTACGATGTCAAGTTTTTGGTATTTTTTATTTATTTGCGATTATCTTTTGCTGTCTATAAATAGAAAAAATGTGATTAATTTTCCATTATTTTCTTACTGTTTTTTTTTTTTTTAACTTTGAGTGTTTAAACTTTTCGTTCATCAACTTCTTTAAAATGTAATATTTTTTGAGTGTAAACACAAAAATCGCATCAAATACTGTAACCGCAATTTTGTTGCTGTGCAACAAGTGATTACACAGAATACTGCTACTATTGGGGCAACAAGGAAATGATGAAAACCACAAATGCATGCAAAAATACAAATCGTAATTCTATAGAGCGTACTACAAAATAAGAGGTTTGACTATGGGAAAGTAAATGTAAAGTGACTGTCGTTCTTTTTAAGCCTCACACTTGAATGCTACATTAAACTTTGTTTATGAAATCTGAGAATGAGGGTGGATTCGAAAACTGTAGCATTGTGGCATAATCGTTTCTAGTTGTTATTGTGGAATTTGTGAATTTCAGGCTTGTACAACTTCGTTTTTGAAAATTTTCCAATTTTCATATTTATAACTAAAATTTCTGCCTCAAAATAGTAGGTAGTGCATGAAATGATCATAAAACTGTCATCACACTATGTTAATACATGGTAATAAATCATCATCAACATTATTGCCATAATACGGAAATGACTTCAAAACCTAATTAAAACAACCAATGCAATGTTTACAAAGTAGCAACAGTTGCTACTGTTATTTCTGAAAAATCCGAAAGATCCGAAAGTTTAAACAAACAAAATAAGAAAAACCCATTTCACAATTCATTAAACAGAAGCAAATCGCAATGAAGGTGAAAATTTTCAACTAACCAAAAGGCCCAAGAGAATATTAATGGCAATGTTGCCATAACTGACAGCTAACCGCAACAATAAAACAACAACAAGTAAGTGAGAAAGCAAAAGCAAGAAAATTATGTTGCCGATTGTCGCACCTAAATTTAGGCTTAATTAAAAATCCTAAATAAGAACTGAAGCAACAGCCAGTTTGTGTTTTTGTGAGAGTGTATGTGTTGAGCTGCAGTGGGCATTTGCTATTCTTTGGCATCTCGGTAATTGTTCTTTTGTGCTTATAAGCATGGATATGGAGGTGTTTGTATGTGGGTAGACTCTCATGAGGAACATTTAATTTTGTTCATCTGCCAGCTTAAACTAATACCATAAATTTCATCAACTAGTTTTTGGGAGCAAAAGGTTTCAAAATGGTAGGTATCCTCAAAAAGGAAATTGCCATTTTTTCGATATTTTTTTTGCTGCATTTTTCTGCCACTGCTTTTGTCAGTTAGTGTGTGAGTGTGGTTGTATTATGTGTACATATGTGTATGTGTTAGTTGTGTTTGTGTAACAAACAAAATGTCAACAGTACCAATTGCAAAAACAACAACAAGTCCCGCCTGTCCGCTTATATTGCAGTTAATTGTGTGGAAAATTATATCAAGCACTTAATTAAGCTGTTTGTTTTCTTTTTTTTTGTGCTTTTCTTTTTTTCTTGTTTACTCTTCTAAACATACATATTTTTGTGTGTGTGTGCTTTTTTTTGGCAAAGGTTTGTTTGTCTTGTTTCCTATTTTAGTGCGTGTGTGTTTTAGCTTGTTGATTGCTTGTTTGCTTGATAGCCGGCGAACTTTCTCCCAAATGTGTCTTTGACATTGGCCGGAAGCCAAGCAAATGCTACTTTTGTTTCGGCAATTTGCGGTTAAATAGACTCATGGGACGTTTTACTCGATGTCTGTCTGCTGCCTCTCTCTGTTAGCATAGGAATGTGGTTACACTTTCAAATTCTTAGTTACATATGTAAATAGGTAGGGTGTGCTTGAATTGTGATTTTTTAGTTGATAAAGTTGGGAAATTTCGGGAACTATGCATATTTTTCAATCTACCCCAACCAGTTTCAGTACTATTTGTATTTTATCTTCTGCTCTCAAGACATGGTGCTTTGTATTTCTAAAATTAAATTGAATTTGACCGACAAATTTCATTAAAAATACATATTGCTATTAATAAAATATATAATACATAAATACATTTTTTTAAAGCATATTTTGACCTTTTATAGCCAAATTAAACACAATTTCTCCCATAAATGTTACTTGCGAATAAGAGAGTGTTTAGGTAACACATTGCATGATTTTTAGATTAAAATTTCAAATGTGAAACTAATTTAATTTCATCTTACAAATATATTTAATTATACAAAATTCAGCTATGTATTATAAACATACGTAGACACACAACACAAACTCATATGCATGATTAATGTAGCTAAATATATGTATGCACATATGTACATACCCTACAAATGTTACAGGCATTATCATTTTGAAGCATTATGAAAAGCATGTCATCACCTGTTGATTTTTTTCTGACATGGCTGCCTGCGTATGTACGACTGTGCGTGTGCACCAAAAAGATGTTTTCACTAGGGGTTTGCTTTACATATATTTGTCTATGTTTGTATGTATATGTGTGCCTATGAGCTGGTATATTTTAATGAAATTTTGTGGTTTTTTCAAGGTATTAAACATTTTTACTTCATTTCATTATGTTGCCTTTGAGAAAGCAAAACCATTTTCATTTATGTATTCTTACATCTTCAGTTACTGAGGCGTATGAGTAATGTTAATTTTATGAAAAATATGTATATTTGTGAAATAGAAAAGTAATATGAATGAGGTAATATGTATATTTATTTACTCTTGCTTGATATAACAGTGCAAGACATTTCTCACTTCAAGGGCGGAACGCAACTGTAAGAGATAAAAAAAATTTAAGGCTTCCGTGCGTATGAGTGATTCTCCAAAATGTTAATTATATAGGATAAAAAATGTAAAGAAGTGATAACAGATGAAATAAAGTGCGACTTTGCAAAACATATTTTGCTGTTTAAAGAATTTGAATTTTTGTTACAGTTACCAGTTGTTGGAATATGGTCTAATTTCTGTAAAATATTTACCAAAAAATAATGCTTGCCATCAATTCATCAGGCACATAATTAACAAGTTTTATGTGTTTTGTTTGTTTTTGAAAGCAACTCATACGTCAAATGTATTTTTTTTTTGGACTTTGAAACTAAAATTAAGCGTGGCAGTGCATTTTCTCACATTAATACAAAATAGGGAAACTGTAATTATTGCACATATTCACATCAGTTGCAAATAAATTAATGATCGCAGTAAATGTCATGTGAGCTAGTGTATGTTTGTTGAATGCAAATTTTGGCATTTACTCATTTGACCAATACAAATACACACAATTTGCTTGCTTCGGGGTAAGCCACTGCAGCTCAGCATTGTAATGCATACAAACAGATATGCATGTATATAAATATTAATAGTTAATTGTAGAATATACTTTACATGCGGGCATATAAACATAATTGTAATTAGCATATTCATAATGTTACATTTAAATATATGCCAGTAACAAAATAACTTTTAACAGAATTTCAGATCAGAGTTTAAAAAGTGAAGTGATTTCTTCACTAGATCATTTATCATCTCCACTTGAAAAGTATATACCTAACAATATAAAACGTGAAATATTTTTGATGGTAGCCACATTAATAAAGCGATACCGAAGATTTTCTAGTTGGCAATAAAAAATTGTTTTTTGTGGGTAAAATCAAATGGCCTCTGGACTGGTTTGATTTCCCAAAACAGTCCAAAAATTTATTTTTAAATAAATTATCTTGTAATTATACATTATATCAATCTCAGTTGAAAGCGGAACTTCCATTGGATATATAGTGCTGTCATCTGTTTCGAAGTCACCTATAAATAGTAGAAAAAGGGCAGAGGTAATGAAATTTAGGATTCAAAGGGGCTTTCAGCAAAGCTCTCGAAGTTGGGTAGGAAATGATATTGTAGTTAAAATAGCCATCCAACGAATACGCTCTCTGTTTTAGAAGTACAACAGTTTGGAACTGGAACAGGCGTCTATCCTAAATTATTACAATACAATAGAAATCAGTAGGACTCCTTAAAATATCGTGAAAGAAAAATATCGCATCCGTCCTAACTAACAGATAAAAATGAAAAGATAACGCTGTTATCAACAATAATGAATCGCAATTCTAAACCAACAGTTTCAAGATTAAAGAGTGTACTTACTCTGGGGTCTTTTGCAATGCAATAAAAATCACAGTCTTACAAAAACTTGAATACTTTGGTGCATCAGAGACTATTCCTGTTGATAAAGCTGATAAGGCATAATCAAAAGAAACCTCGATTTTATAGACAACACGAACAAATAAGCAACACCTATCCAGTAAATGCTATTAGGTTCTCGGACATAGCAACATTGAATGGAGCGATAGTGCAGGTGAACTACCTAGAAAGAGAACAGTTGAAAATGTACTGTTTTCGATAAAAATTTCACTAGTGGAGCAGAAAGAAAAGGAAACAATCAACAGATCTTAGCAAACCAGTAATGACTATATTGGTGAAATCACATGCTGTCTTTTTTGGCGTCGTATCCTTTAATTTGTCATAAATTATCTCACTTCTCATACAAAATTATACAACATTATATGACTGCTTGCGAGTTGGCCATATGTATCTATTCTAAGTTGATGGCCATTTATTGATAAGAGACAAACACACAGTCTTCTTCGATTAAGAGAAACAGGCTCGAATTTTTGCCACACTAATATTGAACAGAAAGTAAACTGGTTCAAGGGAAATCAGTGTATAGGGAAATCCTATTGGACCAATTTTTGATCCCTTGAATGCTAAGATTTTCTAAGTTTATTTATTTATTTGAGCAATTCAACTAATAATACTGTATATTACAAGCTAAATAAAATGTACAGAAGCTATGGCAACAAGGCCTTAAGCTTAATGTTTTTTTTTTATATGCATGTTAAATACTATCGTATAAGTTAGTTAATCTAAGGAATTTTGAGATTAGGATGATGGATTCATAGGATGGGAGGGAAAGCAATTTTAAGGGATAAGTCGTGCCAAAGGTTTGGCTTCTCAGTCGGGCAAGAAGGGGACAGTCTGCAAGAATATGGCAGATATTGATATTTATTTTTGGGTTGCAGGAACAGGGGGTAGGGTTGTTATTAGTCGTTAAATGTCCGTGTGTTAACTTAGTGTGTCCTAATCTAAGTCGCTCGAATTTAATGACATCTAATCTGTTGATCCTGTCGTCATTTTGTGTTAAGAAGTTTTTGATGTTTAGCTTATCTTTATTTACGGCCTTGTACCAATTGTTTGTTGAGGTCCATAAAAGTTGGTGTCTCTTTAAGAATTGTTTTTTAATATATTTTTTTATGTCATTGTAATTAAAGTTGTCGGTTGTCTTTAACTTAACCTAACAGAAATCAATTATTTCTGCTGGGATATATATTGACAAAGATTTTGTTGCTATTCCTTTGTATAATTATAATTGGTGGAATTTTTTTTTTTTTTAAATGAAAAAAAAACACTTTGTGTTTGCAACAAAATATTTTTCAAATATAATTTGATATAATCATGATTATAATAGAGTTAAAGCAACAAGTATCTTAAAAAACCTCCCACACACACATTCACTTTGACCTCACAATTACGTTAATGTGTAATTGTAAATAATGTCATTAGAAGCATTACAACTACTAATTTTACAAGGTTCTTCTGGTAATTTGAGCTGTTGTAATAATATAATAATAATATATATGTAGTCATTATGCAAATCGAATATAAATACAGTGAGCATAATAAAAAGAGCTTTAAGGAATTTTTTATTTTTAAAATTAATTAATATACCATATTAAGGAATTTTTGGTGTTTGTGCGTTTTTGTGTTTTTTGGTGTTTTAGCAACAAAAATTACTTAGCATATGGTGTGTCCTAGTTACACGCTCATCCCATCTTATTTCTCTGTTTGTTGCTTTCAGATTTCAATAGCAAGGACGCGTATATATGGATACACCTCTTATTTAATTAAATAATAAATAAAATGTTGTGCATACCACCTGTTGTTGCTAATTGAATTTCGTTGTTTTTGTTGTTTTCTCTAGGGAAGAGTAAGTGCAAGAGTTTACGTCGCTGTAATTTATAACAGCAAGTTAATTAGCGATTTTTAAATTTAAGTTATTTCTGTGGTTTTTCCTACAATTTATTTCTATGTAAATTCATAAGTTTAATATTGTTTAAAGTGAAAAGTATGACCGCCATAGATAAATCTCTTTGAATTTTTGCTTCATATTTACAATATCTCCTTTGGCAACACAACTTTTTAAGCTCAAGTTACTTACTATCAACACTACCACTAGCGCCACTGACATCATTGGCACCATAATCATGCTGCTCTTTTCCTTAAAAACTTGGTTTCTTTAGTTCGTTTCTCTTGTTGCTTTAACTTTTTTCCTCAAGTTTTCCTTCTCCATTCTTCCCTTTATTTTTTTCGAACAATGCGCTTAAATTGGCTTATTATGATTTTGTCTGCAACAATTGTTGAAAATTAACCAGTTTGTGTTTAGCTTCGGCTTTATGTTCGTACACACAATTTCAACATTCCATAAACTCACAAAAGTAGAGTTACTTGTCTAGTCTTATTATATTTCGCAGAAAAATAAGAAACAATTCCCCGATAATGCCATAAATATTATGCTAGAGTATTTTCATCACTTTTAGCGGTATGGTTTCAAATTATATGCTTAACTTTTTTATTTATTTTCTCAATTTTTCGTTTGTTCCCAACATGAACAAATGTTGGCGACGAAGTGATTGTAAAAGAAAACCATCAAACGTAGTTAAGTTTCATTCTCATTTGTATAGTTTGTTGTTCCTTTGAAAAGCAGCAATTACATTGAAAAATTTCGTGAAATCATGTGTGTATGTGCAACTTAAAATTATGTGCATGAATTGAAGGCTATGTGTACTTATACGTACTAGTCTCTTATTAAAGCTTTATGCTAAATAATGTAGAATTTGCATATGAATAGGAGTATTAAACGTACAAGTGTGGTGCAATCTGCACAAAAGGATATTATAATATTTTTTGGCAATTGTTTGTGTGTTGGTTGAATCAATGTTGAAGGCACTGAATATTCACGAATTGGTATTGTTAATGACCTAAATCAATAGAAAATTTTTTGCTAATCCACTATTACATTTTAAGTATGATACAACAAACACAAGGCATTAGAACGATATGCACCGCAAAGAAATTACTCTAAATAGTTTAAATACTTTTTATGGAAGTCCTTAAAAATCGAATTTTTCTTTTAAAGGCTAAATATGCAAATTAATAAATTGATTCTACTTCATTTTGCCTAAAGATATAGATAATGTAGCATCTTCCCAAGATTTTATTGTACGCACGTACATACATAGAGTAGAGATTGCGACCGATTGATAATATTGTTTAAAGAGCAAAAAATAAAACCAAACCCACTTAGTAAAAAGATAATGTAACAAAAAAAAGAAGCAAACACAAAAAATGCTACAAAGATTTTTGCATGCGTCATTTTAACTAAGATAATATCTCATTTTACTGCATAGAGGTTGAAGCATAATTTTATGAAATTTTTCCGTGTTTTTGTACTTAATAAAATATGCTAAACATTGAATAAAAAGAGAAAAGTTGAGCTTGTGAGTAGCGGAAACCCGAATGATTTATTAGGTACTAATGTGACTTTCAAATTTTTTAGGCATAATATTGTCTACAATAAAGCGCAAATGCTTCTATATCTTAAAAGAGAAGTTTACTTCGTTATTTTAATTACCAATACCATGCGATTAGAGAAAAAAATACATAAACAATGAAAATACTTTCATTACGATTGCCACTTTATGCTATTGCGTGTTTTTAACCAAAGTGTGCTACTGAATTGCTGAAAATAACGTAATAAAAATTACAGATAGGATAGCTGTCAACATTCTGTTTAATATTAATTGAAACACTCTCAGTAATAAGTATTAGCATCCAAATGAATGGAATAAAAAGCTAATGGGTAGCAGAACCGCGGCGCTCTGTCTGGCATCTGATGCACAAAATGCCAAATAATGTTAAATGAAAAAAAAAAACGCAATAAATATGCATGAAATTGGTGATGAAAATGCATTTACAACTTTGAAGCGAAAGTCTAGCATGAGTAAAGTGATGTGTGGTGGTGGTTTATGCGTGTCCGAAAGAAAATAATTGCCAGCATTTGTGCGTACTTAGTAGCAAATTTTTTTGCCGGACAATTGGCATACATACATTTGACATATTGTATTGCAATCCTTTTCAGTAAATATTCTTTTTACTTGGACTGAATAATTTAATGGAAATCAAGAGCATACCACTTGGCATATGCTTTTTTTGTAAATAGGTAAATAAAGCACAATTTAATGCATAAAGAGAGCATTTCTCGCCATTAATAAAATATAGTTTTCTTACTTTCCTTTAGTCTTAACAATATAAAGCAATATTAATAAGGGTTTAAAAAATTATTACATACTCCTAGGCTTTCAAGCAACAATTCGAATTTCGTAAGTCCAGTAACCGAACGATATTAACAAAATAATTATTCTATATTACAAATTGATTGCAACTCTATAATACGAATTGAATGTATTTAAATTTTTGTATACCTTATTTCTAAAAACCATCCAGCAAAATACCCGTTGCATTTCTCTTTGGTTTTATATTTATTTACACCTTTATTTCGGGTTTGACATCTGTGAATTGAGAGATTCAGAAATTGAAAATTCGTTTGAAAATGTCGTCAACTATTCGTGTTTACTATGAAAGGTAACATTTGACGCTTAAATCCGAACTTGGGCTTGCAATCAATTATTCTGATTAGCGAGTGCATACTCTATTTAAGTTGTCTTAAATAACACTTGAGCAATAATGTATAGATTCAAAAAAAAATAAAATAAAACATCCTCACATGTGAATAATTTGATTAATGTTACTTTTAGAACGTTATTTTTTATGAAAAACATAAAAACAAAAGGAGATTTATTCAATTTTCAACAAAACAAAAAAACAAAAAAAAAAAAACAAACTCAATTTTCACAGCTATATACAAATCAATTACTTAATTAAGTGTAAATAATGATGGTAAATTTATTTTATTGTAATTATCAAATTAATTCAATTTACTTTCTCCCTTTTCCCAATAAAACATAGCAATATAGAAAATTGTGTAATTTTTATTTGCACCAATTCACAATTTACAATTGCTGCTTATTTTGGTGCAAAAAGCAAAAAACTTTTTAATTGTTGTCAACGCCTTCATTTTGACGATTCTGAGCCAACTGTTTTTTGTTTTTTTGAGAGAGAGCGGGAAAAACCGTGAAAGTAACCGCTATGACGGAGATAGAGTGAGTTTTAGTTCACAAACTCTTTTGACCCTCATAATTTCTATGAAATATATTTTAGTGTTTTTCTACTTTTATTCATTTTGTATGTGTGTGTGTGTCTCGTAACTTTACGATTTTGTGTTTTTTACAAATGAGTTCATATTGTCGCCAATCTGTTGTTGGTTGTTACCGTCGCTGCCGTCGCTTGTGTTAGATACAATACTTTATTTGTGGCCAATGTTGTTATCAACAATTTATGAACGCATCATTAACTTCTCTCATTAATGAAAATCAATAATAAAAGTTATTTTTATAAAAAAAAGACATTTCTTTTCTGGTTTTTTGTTTTTTTTGTAATCACAAAAAGCAGACTGAAGGAGTACCTTGAAACCATATCATCGGCATTTTCGGTAGTGATATTATGTTGTGTAGCAACTTACATTGAAATGCTGATATTTTGAAATAAAGTTAAATTCATAGATTAATGAAATATGGTACACCAATGAAATGAAATTTATGCAGAGATGGAAAGCAAAATTTCTTTAACAAAGGGGTTTCGGTGGTTCGGATGGCTTCATGCTAAAATCAATTTTGGAAATTTCTAATGAATAAAGATTTTCTCATCTCGGTACCGCACTGCATTCACTGTTGGAGTATCTTGATTTCGTTTGGGCAACAGCGAAAAAGGCATAAAAGTTTTGCAAGATCGAATGTCTCCTGAACTCTCAAAGATAAATTTTGGACCTGACACTTTGCCATGCGTCAAAGATTGTGGAAATATCCTTCGTTGACCTCGGGGAGCCATTTTGGATTGGCCTGGTGATTCGCCGATTCTCAATCCACAATCCATACAAGGCGAGACTCAGAAAGATGGATTGTACAAACAAAATCAAATTAATCGAACAGTGAATTAAGTGTGGTAGCGAGATGAGAAAATCTATAACATCTACAAATTGTTGTTAGAGTATATTGCAAAACGTATTCAGATGATGCTGGGAGCCAAGGGTGGACACACTAAACAATAATTAGTTCGATTTGTCACTGATTTTATTTTTTATATAAATTAATCACATTTTCATAGAAAAATTGTCTTGCCCATATTAAATTGCACAAGGGTGATGTACTCATATCTATCTGTGGTTGTGTGCATTTTAAAAATGGTTTAAACATTTGGCAACATAATATTTGGGAAATTACTTTGAAAAAACTTAATGCCTGTTGAAGCTATAAACCGTGATTTCATGGCGAGTCTTTGTAAGAAGGTATTTTACGGTGAGCTTCAACTGTAACACGAAAATAAATAAAATTTTACGTTAGAAATAGAGAACCCTTTCGTTAATTAATTAATCTGGTTTACTAACGGGATTTTTTTGAAAAAATGTTTCCTGTTGAAACTTAAAAACTCGATTTATGCCCTAAAAATTTGATTCAAGTCATAGTTTTTTAGAATCAAAAGCCAGGTCACCTCAGTGGCCTGGTGAATGAGTGCTAGACGGGAGTATCAGCTGCCTCAGGTTTGATTTCGATTCCAAGATAAGGAGTAAATGCTCTAAAAATGTTTAAATAGATTGTTGTTCTCATAGTTTTGAAATTTTTAAGTGCACTTTCCTTAATCAATACTTGAACCGGTTATGTACACTTATTTACAAATATTTAAAATACAAATATGTATTTGTTTTGTAAGGAAATTAATTATTTCATGATTATATGTATGTTGAAATGTAATGTTCAAAGGACAAATAAAAAAAGGGCAAATTATACAATACAGCTAATAGATATTAAAATATTTTATATTTATGCATTTCCAGCTTTCTGTGTATCGCAATGCATACAATGTGTGCACATAACTATGCATATTTGTAGTATTTATTTTTTTATTATTCTTACGACTGTTTCACAATACCATCAAATTAGTAAAAACGCAATAAATACATAGTCTTTAGAAAAATTACTTACCTGTTTGTAAATTAATTTAAAAGATCTCGAAAACCTTTTATTTCACAAAATGTTCACGCGTTACACGAATATATACCGGGAAGAAAATTGTGTGAAGTTTTTCAAAATGTTTTTAGCACCAACCAGAGTAAATGAACAAAATACAACTTAATTAATTTTGAAAATTGTCACAAGTGTCTTTTTGAAAAATCTTACAATTCACAAATAATTTGCTTGTTGTCTCCCTTAATTGTGCGCCACCACAAGAAAAATAGAACAAAGCTTTTAAATGCACAAGTTGTTGAAATTACTGAAATTGTCTTTAGCAGAAGAAAAGTAGTTTTGTATTTTCTCCTTTGGCAACGGCGGGAAAATTTTTCAAAAATTTCTCAAATCTGATTGTTCGTTTGGCTGCTTGTTGCTTTGCAAGCACGCGATAAAAACGAATGTGGAAGTGAAGCGCCATGCCAGCGTATTTATGTTAATTTTCCTCAAAGGAAAGTTGCAACCAGCACCCGAATAATTGTGCCGACTTCGGTGTCGGTAATGCTCGTGTGCTGTAGCACTTCGAACTTCGTCGTCTTTGTAGCTTTTCGTTTGCCAAAACTTTAAAAATGGTTCTGAACACAGTTTGTAAAAGGTTGTCGTTTTTGCTAAATGAAGCCTACGCACATTTTTCTTGTAAATGCTGTTGTGTTGTTGTGATGTTGTGTTTTTTGTTGCTGGCATCCTCTTTGTAGAAATTGGCATATATGCTCTTAATGACGTCACCACTTGATTTGCCACTTTAAGCTCATTCGTCAATTTGTATTGTATTTGTATAACACCTACACACACATACAACTGCAAGTGTATACGCATTTAAATGGGCGGTGCCTTGACGATGTGCACCTTTATATCTTTTGTGTTTCTAAATATCTTTCCATATTCTGGCATATTATTTCACACTTTCGGGGTTGTTTCTTATTATTTGATGAGGAGCACGGAGTGTGATATTCATGTGAGTTGATTTTGTTAAGGACTTTGAATAAATTATTGTAAGAATGTGTAGGCTTTTAAAATGCTAAAGAAACCCAAGGTTAATGTTCGCCGGCGAGCCAGGCTTCGTAGACGAATTCTAAGCTACAGATAAATTGAGAGATTGTAACGCCCATTTACATATGATTTAGCACCTAAATGGAAGGATTTAAATGAGAAATTGAGCCCACAAACATATTTCGCCCGACAATAACTGAATTACACATACTTAAGCTTTCTTGGTTGATAGATTTCTTAAAGACTAAATTTAATTAAAACATATAATACTTTAAAGCTATAACGAATTCCACATTGTAAAATTTAGCATCCATTTTCAATTAATTTTCATCAAATGAAAATTGGCATAATGGTCATCATAATTCATTTAAATTGTGACATGATATCCTGGCTTTGGTTGGTAATTAACTACTTTTGTGTAAATAGAAAATACACACATGCAGATATTTGTTTAGAGTTTTCATTTGTTGGTTGCTTTTGACATTTGAATAAATTACGTCCAGAAATCAGCTGCAATGGCGTCAATGTAAATTTGTAAACAATTTTTCAAATAAAAAAATAGAAATGTGAAATTGGAGCCTTTAGTATGGCTTACTCGGTGTCGGACAGACTTCAGTATCTATCTTTTTTGATTGCTCGATGTTAAATGCAGAACGCACCATAGTATTCGATGAATACGTTCAAATATACACCGAACGAGACCTGCATATGTACATATGTATACAGTGTTTTGATTTAAATAGAGCCTCTATATCGCCGTTGTCAAACGAATCTAGAAAATTTGGTTACTTTCTTATATTTATATTTGTTTATGTACACTTTCTTATTTCTTTGATTAATTAATTAAATCAACGAATATGTATGTTTTTTAAGGTCTGAATAGTACTGGGTACAAAATCCATACTGCACAGCGCGCCAAATAGTTAAAGCGACTTGGATTAAAAGAGGAATAAATCCTTCCAAAGATTTTGCCCTCATATGATTACAATAGTGTAAAAATATTTTTGAAAAAGTTTTGGAAATAAACATTGCTCTCATAATGGTACATGTGAAAGTTATATTAAAAATATTATTTTGAGCCAACTTAATCAGAAATATTGCTCATAAAAAATATTGAAAGCCGGGAACAGGGAGCTATTCTGGGTAGGTTAATGCAGAAAAGTTACTATTTTACTCAAAAAACATTTTTTAAGTGAAACTTCTTTAGCGAGGGTAAATCGAAAATTTTGCAATGGAAGTCGCTTTGTTGTTGCACTCATACAAAACTAATAAGAAACGAAGTTATGCTGTTGTTAGTGTTTACCGAACGAAGTCAAATGGGGATCGGCTGCATTCAATCATGCAGAGAGTCGACTTCTTGCAGTTTTATCTCATGTGCTTTAGTGACAGAGCTTTATTGCACATAGCTAAATATTCCTGATTTATTGTAGAGAGTATCAACAGAAAAAAGCTTCAGAAAATAGAAAGAGGATGAGTGCAAAAGCTTCAACACCAACGGTCACGTGAAAAATCGCGTGTTTTTTGTTGCACTCTAACAAAACCAGTGAGACACGAAGTTATGCAGTTGTTATTCGGCTACATACAATCAAGCAGAGAGATGATTTCCCACAGTTTTGTCGCATATGAGAAAGTCGATATAGAAGTCTCGGCGTGATTCCATATAGCTGAACTTTCCTTTCATGTGTTATATACGTGTACTAAGTCGTGTTTGTACCGATAAGTCTAGGGAGTATCAACAGAGGAAAAGCAACAACAAAATAGAGAGAAGAATACTGCAGAAACTTCAACAGAATGTTTTATAAATGTTTTCTAACAATTCTCTAATAAGCAGCATAGTTTCATTTCTACTGTGAGTGCTTGCAGACACATAATTTTTAATAAAAGTTCGACAGAGAATTTGTTAATATATATCTAGCAAATCTTCGCAGTGCTTAAAGAATGATTTCAGTCTTGGCCTTAGACGTGGAGACCGATTGGCAAAGATAGAGAAAAATTCCATGGCAAAAGCAATATTGTACATTTCACGGACTGGTGGTTTATTCTTTTCAACTCACCTGTAGTACTCTTCAATTATAGTTGTTGCCAAATTTTGATTGTATTTTTCCACATCGTCAAACGATACTTCAAGGGTACAACGCTCCGGTGATTCCAAATCAACAGCAGGCTTAATATACTTTATTTCACCATCTACATTAAACCTAAATGAAAAATTTTGGAAAATAAGTAAACATTTCTAGTTACGTATTCATTTTCTCTACGCACTCTCTCAGAAAATCTTGAAACAATTTCTGCCAACGTATTTCCACTTCATCGTTTATACGCAATTGACCATTTGTGCATCAGTTACAGCCACTTTGAATTATTTGTAGTTTTGAAAGAAATTTCAACAATAAAAATTAATTATATATTTTTGTGCATTTACACGCACACACACCAAAGTCAAATGAACGAGCGTACTAAGAATGGATTCGCCGCTATTTGTCGATAGATGGCACTACATAAAATAATTGGAAAAATAAAAGTATAATTTTCTTTAAAATTTCAATAAAATCAGGCCTGTTCTGATATCCGAAGCGGAATTGCTTGGGAAACGGAACTGAAATTCGATTCGGATTCAAAAAGGTATTCTACATTCAGAAGAAGAAGGAATTGAAAATTTCAAGGGGTATGTTTAGTGATTTTTGACATTACAATTGTTTTGAAGTTTAATTAATTAAAAAATATAGCAAGAAAATAAAATAAAACCAATAAAAAATGTTGCTTTTAAAAATGTAAAAAAACACACTTTATTTTTATAAAATATTTGTAAATTTTGTAATATATATAAAATATTTTTCTGGTTCTCAGCTAAAATTACTGCCAAAACTGCAAAGCTCATTTTTATCAACTTAAAATACTGGAATTAATAAACTTTTGCAAAAATAAAACAGTATTTTTTCTCATTTAATTCTTTGTTTTTTCTTTGACAATTCCACAGACTCTTAGCTGATCGGATTGAGTCCGATTGAAATTTCATAAAATCGGATGTCAGAACATCTACAATCGGATTTAATCCGATAGAAATTCCGAAAATCTGATTGCAGAACACGGAACATCGGAATCAATTCCGTTTCCGAACAGAAACGGATTTCAGAACAGGGCTGAGTGAGTCAATGGAAACCAACGTTTAATTTTCGCCATTTTTATGTTATGTTAATAAATCTGTGGTCACAAGGCATAACAGCATAAGTTTGTTTTTTTTTTTTAATTTTACAGGAAAGCACTTCAAAGATTCAAATTCTAATAGTAATTAATGTGAGTTGTGCTATTTTTTCTTTAATATCTCATAAACCACTGAACTGATATTCATAAGATTTTGGCACAATAAGTCCGTTCCCGTACTTTTTGGGTAAAGTCTGGCAAACTGAGAGTAAACGAATAATGCTCTCTTTGATACACAAAAATGCACAAAAGTACGGGAAGTACAAAACCACTTTTCTTGCACGAAACAAAATGTCAAATTTTAACGACAGTTAAATTCAAAAAACAAAGTTTCTGTGATATTTAATAAAATAAAAATTGTTAAATCTTACAAGAAAATAAATAAATAATGAAAAAATTAAACATAAATTGTTCGCCTGACTACTTTTGTAGAATCATCTGGTTCACAATCACCATTTGCATTATTTAGAAATAGCAGAAGCTTCTACAGCGTCAGAAGTTGAACAGACAATTGCGTCACTTGTGGAGAATGTAGTTAAAAATTAAGTAATATACTATTAATTAATTTTCAAATGTCCTTTAAACATTTTCCATTGCAAATAACACTTATTTTTCTAAAAATTCTTTATTTATTAATTTCAAATTTTGAATATATTTTCACAAAAGCAAAACAGCTGATTGTTTGACACTTTTAACATTTTTACCCGAAGAAAAAGTGCAGGCAATTTCGTGCAAGAAGAAGAAGACAATTACTCTCTCATCTCTGCTTTCATTTGCAAGATTTTTGAGTACGGGAACGCTTTCTGGGCTGTTTTGGGCGAACGCGTTCACCCGCGTTGTTGTACAGGGACGGACCTAATATGAAATCAATTATGATAATAACTCGAATTCGACAAAACTCGAGTTGTGTTGTTATGCCTTGTGGCCACAGAAATGCTTGATACGAGCTATGCAGCTAATAGGGTAATGGGAGTGAGAGGTTAAAGCTTGTTATGTCTACATTCACAACTTAATCTGGATAGGTTTGCTCTTAGATGAAAATAGAGAAGAAAATTATACTTTTATTCGAAGTCTAGTAATAGCCATTGCTTTTGTTTTTCCAATGTTTTTTTTTGGTAGTGGCATCTATCGACGAATAGTGGCAATTCCATTCTTAGTACGTTCGCTTTATTTGACTCTCCGAAGTAGAAAAATTCCCGCCAAAAACATATTCAAGTGTCACATCGAGTGTGTTCTTCTGCTTTGTTTTCTTTGGCGTGTGTGTGGAAATACACAAAAATACAGATTTAATTTTTTATTGTTAAAATTTCATTCACAAATACCTATAATTAAAAATGGATGTAGCTGATGCACAAATTGGTCAATTGCGTGTAAAAGATGAAGTGGGAATACGTTGTCAGAAATTGTTTCAAGATTTTCTAGAAGAGTGCGTAGAAGAGTAGAATGAATACAAATAGAAATTTTTACTTATTTCACAAATAATTTTTCATTTAGGTTTAAAGAAGATGGTGAAATAAAGTATATTAAGCCTGCTGTTGATTTGGAATCACCGGATCGTTGTACGCTTGAAGTATCTTTTGACGATGTGGAAAAGTACAATCAAAATTTGGCAACAACTATAATTGAAGAGTATTACAGGTGAGTTGAAAGAATAGACCACAAGCCCGAGAAATGTACAATGTTTCTTTTCTTATAGAATTTTTCCCTATCTCTGTCAATCGGTCTCAAATTTCGTTAAGGATCGCATTGGCTTGAAGACTGAAAAGGAATGCTACGTAGCATTCACTGAGGTGCCCAC
This sequence comes from Toxonevra muliebris, assembly GCA_963691655.1. Classification (NCBI taxonomy): domain Eukaryota; kingdom Metazoa; phylum Arthropoda; class Insecta; order Diptera; family Pallopteridae; genus Toxonevra; species Toxonevra muliebris. Next base: position 1,517,506 of record OY829329.1, read on the forward strand.
GCGTCATAAAGTACGTGATTTGACCACATCAAAAATCGGCACACTTATACGCATATCTGGTCAAGTTGTGCGCACTCATCCTGTCCATCCGGAGCTTGTGTTTGGTACATTCATGTGTCTTGATTGCCAAACTGAAATACGCAATGTGGAGCAACAATTCAAATTCACTAATCCCACAATTTGTCGCAACCCTGTGTGTGCGAATCGGCGTCGTTTTATGTTGGATGTTGAGAAATCGGTTTTTGTCGATTTTCAAAAAATACGCATACAGGAAACACAGTCTGAACTCCCACGTGGATGCATACCACGTTCAGTTGAGATTATTTTGCGCTCGGAGTTGGTAGAAACAGTGCAAGCAGGAGATCGATATGATTTCACCGGCACTTTAATAGTGGTGCCAGATGTAGGAGTATTGAATATGCCTGGTGCTAAAGCGGATCCTGGTTCCCGACACAAACCAGGTGATGGGCCCGAAGGTTTAACTGGACTTAAAGCGTTGGGTATGCGTGAGTTAAACTATCGCATGGCATTTTTGGCGTGCAGCGTACAAGCGACATCGGCTCGCTTCGGGGGCACAGACCTGCCCATGTCCGAGGTGACAGCAGAAGATATGAAAAAGCAAATGACTGATGCAGAGTGGAATAAGGTCTATGAAATGTCAAAAGATCGCAATTTATACAGTAATTTGATCAACAGTCTCTTCCCTTCGGTTTATGGGAATGATGAGGTTAAACGTGGCATATTGTTGCAACTATTTAGTGGTGTGGGCAAAACTACACATGAAAGTGAGTACCGTAACAACTGTAGCAAACCATTAATATATTTATCTATTTCATATGTGGAAATAGACTTAATTCCATTTCTTTTGCAGAGACTACCCTTCGTGGAGATATCAACGTTTGCATTGTAGGTGATCCTAGCACTGCTAAATCACAATTTCTTAAGCAGGTTGCCGACTTTTCGCCGCGTGCGGTATATACTTCTGGCAAGGCGTCATCAGCCGCTGGTCTCACGGCAGCAGTAGTTCGTGATGAAGAAAGTTTCGATTTTGTAATAGAGGCAGGAGCTCTTATGTTGGCTGACAATGGCATATGTTGTATTGATGAATTTGATAAGATGGATCCACGCGATCAGGTGGCCATACACGAAGCCATGGAACAGCAAACCATCTCGCTAGCGAAAGCAGGTGTGCGCGCTACTCTTAACGCTCGCACCTCAATTCTGGCTGCCGCTAATCCTATCAATGGACGCTATGATCGCTCGAAAAGTTTACAGCAGAATATTCAGTTATCGGCTCCTATTATGTCTCGTTTCGACTTGTTTTTCATTTTAGTCGATGAATGCAACGAAGTGGTTGATTACGCCATTGCACGCAAGATTGTCGACTTGCACTCGCATATCGAGGACACCATGGAGCGTGCGTACACTCGCGAAGAAGTATTGAGGTACATTACATTTGCACGTCAATTCAAACCCGTCATAAGTCAGGACGCAAGTAAACTTCTGGTTGAGAATTATGGTCATTTGCGACAACGTGATACTGGAATAGCAGGGCGCAGCACCTGGCGTATAACTGTGCGTCAGCTAGAGTCGATGATACGCTTAAGTGAAGCAATGGCTAAGTTAGAGTGCATGAATGAAGTCCAAGAGCGTCATGTGAAGGAAGCCTTCCGTCTGCTCAACAAATCAATTATACGCGTGGAACAACCCGATATTCATTTGTATGATGAAGATGTCTATGATGCCTTCAGTGGTGATGTGGAAATGGCAGAAAATAATGGAGCAGTGGCAAATAGTGCCGATGGTGCTGATGTTGGCGCTGATACCGAGAATTCTCATGACGTTAACAATTCTGCTAACGGCGCAGTACTGCAGAAGAAAAAATTAACTCTCAGCTTCGAGGATTATAAAAATCTATCAACTATGCTTGTGTTGCATATGCGGAACGAGGAAGGACGCTGTGAGGTAGATGGTTCCGACACAGGCATGAGACGTAGTGATGTGATTACTTGGTACTTGGAACAGGTGGCCGATCAAATTGAATCGGAAGATGAGCTCATTTCACGCAAGAATCTAATTGAGAAAGTTATCGATCGTTTAATCTATCACGATCAAGTTATTATTCCATTAAAGACCACAGAGTTGAGGGCGCCAAGCAAAAGTCCACGTCGCAGTATTTCAGAGGCAGAGCAGCTGGAAGAGGACGACCCTCTATTGGTAGTACATCCAAATTATATAGTAGAATAAAATGTTTATAAATGCTTCAACACGAATAACTACGTTTTTCTTGAAATTTTATCGTTTAAGGAGTAAAGCTAATGTCTTTGTTAAGTCTATATTGTTCAAGTTTATTGTGCTTAGTGAATAAATGCTGATACTATAAACATTTCACCATGATTACGTTGTAGGAATCTTTTCTCCTCCTCACAGAATATATTTGAAACATACTTGTAAATTGTACATCTGATTACATTTACCGCACTTTATTTTTTTTATTCAATTCATTCAATTAAAAAGTAAAAAATAAAGAAAGCATTATACTAAAATTTAATTTTATTTCTTAAAATGATTGAAATGTTTTGTTTAACTCTCATCGTCTTCGATTTTCGGCGCCAAGTAATAACGAATGTGACCCAAATCGGGAATGCGATATTCAACAACCAACGGAACATCGGCTGACATCGACAACTGCACCTGATTTGTAAGCGGTGTAGCCTTGGTAAATGCGTTTAGGTAGCGACAGGCGAAAGTCAGTGTAACTGGTTCTTGCATCTCAATGACGACTGTCTCTTCCTCTTTTTCCATGTTAAAGGATTGAGCCAGTTTCACATTGGCCGAACCTACATCACCAGAAGCTGAGAATTTCACGCCCTCTTTGGTGCAGCAAATCACAACCGATTCACTGAATTGTGCTAAATCACGACAAATGCGAGCAAATTCGCCGGCAGGCATACGTACAACACACGAATAATCTGTTTCTGGAATACCCAAATGCTCTTGGTCGAGATTCATAAGCTTCATTTCATAATCGGAAACTTTTTCATGATTTTGTGATTCAAACATGAAAGTGACTGTGTCGGCATTATCCTGTGCTTTCATTGTTACAGTATCATTGTTGTTCGCACATTTGAATATCTTAGCCATGCTGCCCAGATTCATTCCCATTGAGAGATTGCGATCGCAACGAAATTTATCAAAACCATCAGAGCGTAGGGTAAGTGAAACTAGCGAAACGTGAGAGTTATCCATGGCTTGTAACTGCAAAAATTTTAGCATTATTAGAAGCTATGTGGATATACGATGCATCTTCAAACTTGGATGAAACTTACTTGTATACCCGAGTCGCTACAATCAAAGGTGCCCTCATTCAGTAAATCTTTGATAGCATCCAAGATTTTTTTTATTATGGTGGCGTCGTTTAATCTTGCTTCGAACATTTTTGCAGTTTACTTTAATCTTGTTTTATATATACAATAATACTTTCACGTTTGATAAATGCTTCTATAAATTCAATTCCAAACCTTTCCCCAACCACTTTAATTGACGCACAACTTTAAAATGAATATTCCGCAAATTTCGTCACAAATTGACAGAAAAATGCTGTTTTTGGCGCCAAGTGTCAAACAGTTTCACAAGAGAGCGGGAGAGACTATGGCGCCAGCTAGCGTAGAGTAGTAACAATAGAGCTCACAGATAACACTTTTAGACGCAACTAACAAAATTGTGACAGCTTGAATGAAAATTGTATTTTGGATACGACGAACACGAAACATTTTCTCCCGTTCTCGGCCAAGCTGGTTACATTGAGCTCGTTGCAGAGTTTTTTTTGTCAAAATATACTCGTTTGTTTAATTATATTTTATTTGAAATGATACTGTTGTGAAAAATAACTCATTGCCACCCTGAATACTCGGAGTGCTCGGTCTGCAATACACCGAGCATATCGTGTTCGGTATGAGAGTGAGTAAAGACTCTCTCTTTGTGTTCGGTGCAACAACAATTTCATGGTGTTCGCCGAGCATACTCGCAATATAACCACAGCCTAAGCGCCTGGTTATATTGGTGTTCGGTGTTCGAAGAACACAAAACATTTTCTCCCGTGCTCGGTCAAGGTGGTTATATTCAGCTCGTCGCAGAGTTGCTTTTTCACAAAATATACTCGTTTGTTTAATACTATTTTGTATGTAATGAGACTGTTTGCAAAATAACTAATTGTCACCCTGAATACTCGGCGAACTCGGTGTACAATACACCGATCATATCGTGTTCACTGTGAGAGTGAGTACAGACTCTCTCTTTGTGCTCAGTGTAACAACAATTACATTATGTTCGCCGAGCATACTCGCAATATAACCACAGCCACGGTTGCCACTTGGTACAATTCTACCAAAACTGGTAAATTTTTTTCCATTTTTCAGCGCTTGGTACAACGGTACATGTTTTTAAAATTTGGTACATTCTGTGGGAAAAGTTAGCTTTTATAGTAATCAAGAATTGTAAACATATTGTCGAAATACTTTAGAAATTAGAATATTGTTCAGACTTAGTAATTTTTTAGCAAAAAGTAAGTTGTATTAAAAATGGAGTAGACGAAATGTGGTTTGAAGAATTAACTAAATATATTCATGTTAATGAGCCTTCCTCATAGCTTAGCTGCTGCTAAAAGAAAATTTTTTGATTTGAGTTCAGTAAAAAAAAAATAAAGGAATAAATTAGAATTCAATACTCTTAATAATATAAAATAAATATAAAATGTTTTTATTAAAATTATTTATTCTATATAAAAAATTGGTAAATTTTTTCCCTATTTGTTACATTTTTTGTAAATATTGATACAAAATAAAATAAAGAAGTGGCAACTGTGACCGTAGCCTTACGGTTGTAGATATTTGTATGTTACCTTGCAGCCACACATATAATGTTCGAAAAGTTCGAAAATTACTGCTTCTCAAATGTGGAAGCTATATCTCTTCACAGACACCAATTTTGCCCAAATTACTTTATTTTTGGAACCGTAATGCAAATGTTAGCACTATATTATACCTTAAATTAAGGATCAATCTGAAGAAAATTAATACCAACTGTGAGAGAAAATTGCTTCTTAACTTTTTGGACTGACTGTAACGATTGAGTTAGTTGAGTCTGAAAGGGTTAAATGCCGTTTTGTACTTTTTTCGCGTTACTATTTCTATCTCATTCTAACGAAATCTCAGCTGGTCATTGTAGCTGTCAAGCAAAGTATTCGTTCATATTGGTAGAAGCCGCAGAATTTTCACATTTTTTATTATGAAAAATCTATTAAAATTGGCATACATATAGTTAATACATAAAGTGTTTCAATACAAAATGCTTCAATTAGCTTTTATATAGCTTAGATATAGCAAAAAAAGGAAATGTCAAATGAGTTTTATAGCGCCACTGGAGGCGCAGGTAACTCCTCACGCTGGCTGACCGAGGAAGTGTTCAAGCTAATCGATATGGTGCAAAGGGATGAAGCAATATACAATCCACGTCACAGATATTATTTTTGTCGACCGTATGTGGAGAATTTCTGGCGTGAAGTGGATTTGAAGTTGGAAAAGAATCGTAAGTCGTTGAAATGCATATCAATAGAAATTGATTTCAATACTGTATATACATGCATCTTTGTAGCTGGCGCCAGTTTAGCCAAATGGACAAATTTACGAATTTCATTTCGACGTGAGTATACCAACTATTTGGAAGAGAAAGTGCCACCTTGCTGGTCGTATTTCGATCGTATGTTCTTTTTGCATCCTTACTTGAGGAAGTAAGTAAATAATCTAAAAAAAGAAAGAAAAAAACACAAAGTCCAATATACTTTTTTATTTACAGAAAACATCAACAGCCCAAATCACTCGATTCACAAGTCCAGGATGCACTTGTGCAGATCAGTTCCCTGTCAAATCGTTTACAACGTGAGCGCGCTGTAGCAGCTGCTGCCAGTGCTGCTGCTACTCTGAACACAAACAACAATGAAAGAGATGCACGCACCCACAATCCACACTCACAGCAGCCTTTGGACACTTATTTGGAATATTTTGATGATCCAGAACAGAATAATTCCGAATTGGACGACATAATCGATGATGAACCACAACCACGATTTCAAAATCTTGAAACGCATTCACTTAACAATGATATCAAGTCGGAATGTGATGAAAATGTTGAAGATTATGATGCTGAAGCTAGAAATGAAGAAGATGATGTCGATGCTGAGGCAGACGCTGATGATATGCATAACTTTGTATTAGATACACTGAATTCACATAATTCGAGCTCTTCTATGGCGGCGGTAACACAAGAAAAACGTCATCAAATGCGTTTGCAACATTTAAATCGCTTACAAACACGTTCGTATCATGAAGATTTACGTTCAAAGCGACCTCGTTCACAAGAAAGCATTAGCAGCACAGGCCAAGCGAGCAATAATGCAGCGCATACACAACGTATACTATGCTCTAGCACACCAGCACATTCAAATGTCTCATTTGTGCGTCCCACATTTGCCAAACCCATGGAATTGGTAAGTACTTCTGCTTGCACCGTTGCAAATGATAGTGGGGATTCTAGTAGTTCAGCGAATGCTAGCACTGGTGCAATACAGTTGCAACCATCAACCTCACATGTAACGCATCAGCGTCATTTGCTACACGGGCATCACAATAATCATCGCTTAGAAATTTCATCTATTCATGCTGCTAGTAGTGGAAACGCCAATCCGGCGACAACTACAATAGCTGGTGTAGCAGCAGCGGCAAATCAACTGGTTACTTCGCCTGCGGCAAACCATTTGGAATTGTGTGATTGTAAATCCGATCCAGATGCCATGTTCCTTATGAGCCTTTTACCCGATATACAAAAATTAAACGGACGTGATCGTGGTAAAATTAAAATTGCATTTCAAAATATTCTACAGGATTATTTATACCCTGATTGAAAATCTGCTTAGTTTTGAGTTGATTTCCTTCATATTTTTCAATTGTGATCTTTGCTTAAAACAAATTCCTTCTACATTTAAGTTTTCCCATCAACCATTGAGAAATAATTAAAATCATGTATACTTACTTAGAAGTAAAATTGTTAATAGAATTGAAATTTTCTGAAATGTTTGTATCTAATGCAAATTGTCTGCTTTAGGTGTGCTTTAGTCGTAAGCTAATAAAATACATAATTGATAATCGTATCAAAAAATATTGATTAATTTTTATTCATTACTCTATTTTCAACAAAGTTTTATCCACGTTATCAATTATGCTTGCTGTTTTACTTATTTGTATAGTTCTTAAATCGATGCAATTAACGTTTGAATGTGCATCAAAAATGCGAATTAACAATTCCATTGTAGATTGTAATGTTACTACAAGCGATTGAAAGCAGCTACTGTCGTTTGTTTCACATTTTATAGTTTGTATATGACCAATAAGTTTATGTATCCTATTTAAAAACTCGATAATATTCTTGCGCTCGATGCAACTGTTCAATTGATTGAAAATATCGCATATATGCTGAATAAAATTCTGTGTAGATTGCGCGCTTTGCTGTTCTAAGCCGCATTCAAACAAATCTAAATCATCATACATTTGAATACAATCTATAGTCAAGGAACTAAACAATTTTAATGAGCACGCTATATCGAGAGTATGATCACTATTCACACGCAAGTGCTGAAACATAGAGTCATCTAATTGATCATCTTCAGCTCTTTCCAGTATTTTTTTAATCACATCATAGCTTATTATACCGCCGTCACATGGTACAAACAATGAATGCTGCAAGAAGATCGCATGAATTTGGCGAAGCAACTGCACACAATCAAATATTATATATATTTCATGAATTACTCCATTTAATTTAAAGTGGATAATATTTTTTCGCGTTCTCATATCGAAACCGAGTACATTGAAGGCTTTTATAAAGGACTGATTTTCATGTGTAATCATACAATCAACAATGTAGCCAAGTTCGTTTGCTTTTTTGATATGGTCAATTAGATCTTTGACCAGATCTTCCTCTTGTGTGTCATCATTGTCCTTCATCGCGGAGTAAGATATTAATTTTTCGTATTTTTTTAAAATGCCTTGCAGTGTAAATAATAGGATCCGTTTCTGTTTGTCTATTTCTACTTCGCTGAGTATTAATGCACATCTTCTTTCAGCTACGGACATTTCACAAACATTTGATTGTAATGAATTCGTTGTGGCTATATCAAATTTGACATTCTCATTTACAATTGCGGGACACTTATCTTCTTTTGCAACGTGTTTAGCTGCATTTGTCTGAGTGCTGTTGACACCACATTCAGTAATCACGATATTTTCATCGTCTGCTTCTTCCCCATTAACAATATTTAAGTGGAAGTGTGTCGTCGCTGCAGATGCGATTTTACTTTTCGTACATTGTGATAAGCCCCTTATAGTAAATGACAAAGAATCAGGTGACGATGAGCGTATATCGTTATTGTTTGCGTTAGGGTCTGGATTCCTTGTGTATAAACATGATTTATGAACTGGAAGACATGGAAGATTCTGTGTTGGAACAGCACCTTTCAGCAACCTCCTGTTGCTCGCGAAATCGTTGTTCTTAATAAAATGTTTTTCGCATATTCGTGTTCTTGATTTTATATCTTCTTCTCTCATATTTATGTTTTCTAGCCAGAAATTTCGAAATAAACTAGCGGTGGGTAGTTTAAAAAATTTCACCTTTGAAGTGGAGTCATCACTGGAACAGCCATGAATGCAGCATTTTAAATAGTTTCCGTAGTTGTGATTCGTCATATTGTTTTGATTTGCAAGAAAATGTTTACTAAATAAAAAAAATAATGCAATTAAGTAATTTTACAATTAAACATTTGTCTTGTTTTACCGGTTCTACCCTACCTCATAGAATATTATTTTATTACAATGGTAACTTGGCTGCGATAATTAAGAATGATTTTAGCAGTGTGGCCAACTCAGCGCTTTTCCCGCTGATTTTAGTGCTTTTTGAAAGTTAAAACGCGGAAAAAAAAGTGATTTAGCTATCAGCACGTTTTTTCAATTCAAAATATCTTCGAAAAATCGAAGAAATTTTCATTGACTAGAAGTATCAGATGTGTGCTTATATAAGTGAAAAAGTTTAAATGTATTAAGTTTTCTCCCACTTTTATAAGGGAAAAAATGTAACGCTTTTTAAAGTTGGCCACACTGGATTTTAATTTGACCACCGTTGCTCAATGATGTGCTTTTTGAAATTACAACCCTACAGTTCCTCATAAATTTTTTTTTTAGTTTGGCCGCAGCTGAAATTGTAGAAAATTGTTAAATTAAACTCAAAGTGTCTAAATGGCGGATATGCTTAATAAATATTTTGAAAATCAGCGTTCGATATTCGAGGATGTACTTAAACTCAAGAATAGTGCTGGCGAATGTGATCGCTCGGATGAATTGGCCGAGAAACGCAAGTACGCCTCACTTCTGTTTGTTCTTATAAAGAAGTTGAATCGCATGGTTAAATACAGCCTGCGTTCCGGGCGAGAAAATTTACATCGTGAGAAGGTTCAAGTTGACAGCAATCGGTTGCATCTACAGAATCTACTCTATGAAGTGAATCATCTGAAGCGCGAGATCCGCTATTGCCATAAATTCAAGAGTCAGGATGAAGATATCGATTTGGTACCTGATGAGGAATCCGAATTGGAACAGATGGACCTGCTGCCATACGATGCAAAAACCATTTCCGGTCATGCTAAACATCTTTCACGCTTAGAGCGAGAATTGAATTTGCGTAAGCACTTGTCCACTCAATGCAAAGAGTTACTGAACTCAAAGGAACAAGTATGCCAAGATATAATCTCGAAAACGGAAAGGCTTGCTTCATTTGGACCATCACTTCGCATGTTGCTTAAGGCGACTCGTCCATTACAAGACTCTTTGCAGGTGCCCATGGATCGTGAGTGGAAATTGCAGCAGCTTGTGCAACTGTTGCCACAACCACTTTATATAGCTTATATGAATATACACGCTTTGGAGCAGTCCAAAGAGTGCGATGTATACGTTGTGGTTATTGGCACAGAAGAGGATGTGCATCAGCTAGAGGTGGCAGCACAGTCAATGGAGATGCTCAAAAGTAGTACCAGTTCCGACACAGACGAAGTCGACATAAATTTGAAAAAACGTAAAAGTTACAGCGGAAATTCAACAGTTAATATTTTGCAAGAGCAAAGAAAGCGTGTACTGGAACCACACCCACTTGTAGTGCGATTTACTATTGGAAATACCAAAAATCCAGATGACTGCATTGTTATAAAGCTATACTATTTTCAACGTTTGGGATTCATCACAGCGTCAACGGTTATAATGAATTCGACAAATGATAATGACGCTGTATTAGGGGAAGCAGCGCAATCCCAACACATCCTCAAATATCTTTACGATGATGATTTCGGTGATGCGACTCCCGTTTCGGGCGCTGAATACGAGCTGAAAAATATAGGTATGTCGCAAGAAGAATGCTTGGATTACTTGAATACAAAAGATTTTGGAAAGCCGTATCGTTGGCTCCAGCGTATGTGTTGTATTGCGGTTTACAATGACCTTGAGCCACAGCAGAAAAAGAATAAAGGCGGGGATGCCAAATTGCAAAAAATTATTCCAGAAACCATCAAACGTATACAGCAAGTGTGGAACTCTCGTTTGAATTTGATAAAGCAAATACGAGCGCTAGTAAATAAAAACACTGACTTGTACTTGAAAGATGAAAAGCTGCCAGTAGTTAAGCCATCATGTAGCCTTGTACAATGGACGGCACTCACATGGGAGGAGTATCAAATGAATGCGCCAACGACTGCCAGCTATATTCAGGCAGATTTGGTCAACAGTAATCATATCTTTTATCGTGCTGTCGTTGTGCGTGGTTCAGCGAAAATGGAATGTTTAGTCAGCATTTCTAGTAAATTTCCAGCAGATAGTCCGCTATGGGTTATAAGCGTATACTGGAACGGGGAACATGATGCATTAAATAGCGCTGCCATCAAAACCATGGAATATTGGACAAATACGTTAACTCAGGTACAATTGCAGAACCAGTGCGCATTGCTATCTGCACAATTGGCACGCACCATGTATAGTTTTGATATATTTCTCGAGACTGAGGGACCACTGTACAATCCGGTGGAGTATAGTAAGGAAAAACATTACATTAAAGCATTCTCTAAGCGCATACGTGCAAGACCTTATCGTTTTATTGAAGGAGGTACGGTCAATTCATTCAAACAGTGAAATGGAGTGAAGTTTTACTTTCAACAATTATTTTTTTCATTTAAACAACATAAAATTTTATTCAATATCAAAAATACAAACATTTCATACACAGACAAGTTTTTGTTTTTCGAATCATCATAGGGCAAAAAGTGAAGAATCTTGAAGAATAGATAAAAGTGCGTTGGAGGAATTTATGTACGGCTGAAACGGAACTGCTCATTACCGCGAAAACATTTCAAATTTTTAACGAACATACACCACATTTTTTGTTGACTTTTTACGATAAAGGAATCTTGAAAAATGAGACGCTGAATATATGTATGAATGAAAGATAATTTTGTTTTTTTTTTTTTTAATGTGTAAATAGTTTATAATAAATGTTTATTGATATAATACATTCGCAACAAAGTGTCAATATTCAATTAAAATTATACTATAATAGATAATAAATATTGCAAAATACAAAATTGCAATATGATTGTTGGATTATTAAAAAAAAAAAAAAAAAACTCAGTAGTATGGCATTCCCCATTTTCAGTAACAAATCACCACATGCGCAAAATATCGCTCTTATTTACAAGATAAAATACATTCAAATTTACTTCGTTTTTTGAAGGTGTTTCAGGCTCACGCATTTAATAGGGGCACACTAAACAAGGGTTCCCATGATTGCCCAATCGCATTCAGACAACTGTCGGCATTTTCTTTCGTCTCGAACGTCAATTTCCATAGCTCGTGTTTATTCTGAGTTTCGTCAAGGAAATTGATCGTAAAAACATTATCACATTGTCGATCTACCTCCACCAGATTACTCATATATTGTGTCATGCAAATTTGAACGTCTGACTCAATATCAACAGGTGCTTGCTGCAGCGAGAGCCATGCCAGCTTATTTGAGGATATACACAAACGTGTATCGGTGGTTAAAAGACCACAAATATTAAAACTACGTTTGGCATTCTCAAAAGTCACTTCGCAGCTATTCAAAAGGGAACACATTTTGAGCTTCTCATCCACGACTGCATCATTTAAACGTTTGGTTATTTGCTCGGCAGGTTGATATTTCAATTCACATTGCAAAGGCAGCGAATTATCTACGAAAATGATAAAAAATTGAGTAAAGTGTAAGACAGACACAAACATGTGTTCATCCGACAGACATACTTGCAAAATACAATAATAAACTATCGGTTCTTAAAATGTCCTGCAGAAGCAGTAAAAATCCACCCCAACCACGTAGATTAAATGACAAACCGATTTTCCATGGCAGCAGCTGTATGATTTGCAAACGATCCACCGTTACACTCATTATGTGCCTCAACCATTTAGTGACATCATCATTCTCAGTGGCATATGCTTCCATCAAATAAATCTTGCAAGTGGACATTACCACAATACCATCGCTCAGTGTGTGCGTGCTCTCATTGTAGATACGACCGCGAGCAATCCACTTGAAGTGCTCGCCATTCTCTTCGAATTTCGATTGATAAAAATATAGTTTCAAGCGATGGTCGATATCATTGAAATCGCTGTAATTAAATTTATATGATTTACACAAAGAGGACGAATTTAGTTCCGACTTCGATGGTGTGGGTGGTATTTGTCCGGATTGTATGGGTGCGCTTGCTTCGGCGTCGATAAATTTCTTTGAGCTAGACATAAGAATGTTGGTTGATTGGAAAAGCGCTGAAAAGAGATACATAAATACAGAAACAAAAAACATCAAGAATCACATTGATTTAATTTACCACCGAACATTGATGATATTCCGGTATCTTCTCTCTTCATAGTAGTAGCAGCACCAACATTTGCTGTTTCTATAATTTTGCCGTTATTTGCATTACCACCTTCGGCTACCAATAAATTCTGTATAATTGCATGTGATTTTTCAGCTTGCTCGTAAGCTGTACATACACTATCCGTGACTGATCCAGATGAGCTACTTTCAGTGAGATTGAAATGAGCAAGTGGACCTGTTGCTGTTGTATTTGGCTTTTCCTTTGTGGATAATTGTTTCGCTTCATTGATGGTGTCTTCAACATTGAGCTGCCGTGGTAAAGGTAAAGTTTCATCGTTTTCGCCACCGCTAACCGCAACACTACCAAATTCACGCTCCAGATAACTTTGCGTATAACTATGATCGTCGATTGTTTCCAGATTGGGTATCTGCGAAATTCGACGTTCTTCTGATGTTTTACGACTGGAATAATGCATTTGATCTAGCACTTCAATGCTCGATTGACTGGGGTTCGAAAGTATGTCCACATCACTTTCAACACCGCAAGTTCTGAATTCATTATCACGTTCGGTATTAGAGCTGCCCGCCACTGACTGATTGGAATCGAATGAGCTTTGTGAATTGCTAATTTTCGAACAAGATGACGATTCGTTGAGAGAATTAGCTGAACCTTTGTTGTTTGGAAAAAAGAGGCGATTTTGTTAATATGGAACCAAAGATGCAGGTAGGCAGAGAAACATTGATCATATAAGTGATTAGCCTAATATACTCGAATATATACACTGCATTTTAAATGAGATAGATGATTTCGATTGTCATAAATCTATTATGAAAATTTTCACAAAATTTGGTACGTGATCAATGCTTCTTATTTGTTTAAGTTCAATTAATAATAGTTTTAATAAAATGAGATATTAACTTTTCAGGGATTGCATCAAACTCCTACTTTTTTGTGTGTTAATAGCATGAAGCCTTGATGGTCCTTTACCTTGACACCACCACAATTTTCGTTTAATTTTTTGTTTCAATATAAAAAATGTAGAAATACACAGAAAAAATAACATTTTGTTTTGAGTTAGTTTTGATTGTTGCGCATGCAAATGAAAAAAAAGAAAAACAAAAAGAAATTTATATAGAAAACAATTATTTGTGAAAATTAAAAAGTAACAATGAAATTTATTATAAAATGCACCAACACCATTACCATTATTAAATCTATATAAATTGTCTCGCAAGAGCTTTTTGAAAGTTTTGCATGCAGCAACAATTTCCACTTTACCTATACTATTCGCATCTTCGGCGTTATACACATTGTAACTATTTGAGGGTTGCACTACCAGCGGTGTTGTTATCGGCGATTCTTCAACAATAGCAGCAGGTGATAATTTTATGTCGCTTGATTGCAATTTCTCTAACGACTTTGGGATATCGTGTATTTCTGCAATAAAGGTGCTCTTGCAATCAGGGCATCGTATTTCTGCCAAAACAAGGATACAAATGTTCAGAAATAACTACAGAGGAGATTTTAGATAAATTTTACCTCTATGGTGCGCTTTATATTTGTTTTCACGTGAAAATTGGCAGGCGCAATTAACGCAACGATATATTGTTTGATTCATTTCGGTGAGATCACGCTGTGAGAGAATATCACGCAATTTCTTTTCAAGTTCCTTTAAAGTAGAGAATCATAACATAAATGGCTATTAAATGGATTGAAAGTAATAAAAATTTATAAATGTTTAATTTATTTGTATACAACCATATTCTAAAATCCACTCTCAATCGAGTCGTCAATCGCTATGCCATTAATTGTGTTATGTTGCAGTTTCAAATTCAATCGAAAGTGTCTTTCAGTACATGGCCAATATATTTTTTTAATTACTTGACACAATCCATCTTCCACTGCATAAATACGCTCCTGTTTGTCTACTTTCACAGTATCGAAATTAATGCGTAATGTGTTTGATTTAATGCGATCACATGATTCTAATATTTTTAAGCTCCATTTCGTTTTAGTCCTGCGGAACGAGAAGTAGAACAAATTTCAAAATCCCACTAACATGATTTCTATAAACAATAAACAGTTATAATACCTTTGCGTTAATGTATCTCTTTCACGCAAAAAGTTGCATGAAATCGTTAAAAAAATTGCTTCATTACGATTCGAGGTATACACAATATACGTTTCTTCATCGTCTTCAGGTTCTGAGACTGCAAAGATAAACGTTGTTTTGTTATTGTTTCAATAAACTCATTCACAGTACATACGTTCAGGTTCTTCATCCTCTATCGAGGAATACACATTTTTCAAATGATACGCTTCATTGTCGTCATTATTATGACCCTCAATACCAAACGTTACTGTTTTGTAGATCTCATCTTTCGACTGGCTTTCAGCTATCGATTTGTAAATGGTTTGATTTTTAGCCTCAATACCATCATTGTCACTGCTGCTGCTATTCACACTCACATAAAGCGTACTGTTATTTTCCTGGGATGATTTAATTGGTGAAATGTTAAGCTCAGGTTTTTGCGCGTTCGTAGGGCAACTTTCATTGGTTGGAGTTGATGAATTAATAGAGCTTAGTTCATTTGCATTGGAAGTTTCTGGTTTGACTGCCTCCGCCGAGAGTTCACCAAGATAGTCATTAAAGAGTTGGCGTGATATGTTACGTTTTTTATTGATGTTATCGGAATCGCTAGATGATTCAATTCCTGAAATAAGAAAGAACGAATTAAGAACGAAATGTTGTAGTGTCCATTGCACGTATAACATACCTAAAACACTGTGCATCATTTCTGCATTGCCAGTCTGCAGCCATTCCTCGCCATACTTTTCACGCAATGTTTCGATTTGTTTTTTCGCTTCGAGATGTTCATTACTTGCTTCTATACGAGACGTGGAACGGTTTGCATCTTTTGAATGCTTTGCTGCATCAATTTCCGATGAGTTTGCTGGCATTGTTGTGTCATTCTTGATATCTAAGGTCTTTGAATTCAAATTACCGACGTCTTCTTCAATTTCCACAGTGCGAATTTTGGAAGCACGCTTTTTAACGTTATTTGATTCTACTTGCGCTTGTAAACTTGCGGATGGTTCCGTCTCCGAATGCGAGTCATGGAATTGAAAGGAACGCAATGAACCAACACTGGATGCAGGCGTATGTGAGGCTGGTGTTAACCGTCCCGAGCTGATTGAGGCCGTTATCGACTTGGTAGCATAACGATTTAGTGACCCAACTTTACGCAACTGTTGAGTACCCGTAATGGCTTTTTCACCCTTCGATAGGGGTTCAAAATCAAGAATAAATTTGACGGTAGCACTATTTTTATGCAAAAATTGAGCCGTCGCCAGACGATGCTTCGGGTGGCAATGCAACGGATTTCCATAGAGATTAAGAAATTTGAGTGTTATCAAAGCGCTCAGCGGCAGTAGATTCGAGTGATCGAGTAGGCAATTATCGGATAAATCTAAATCAGTAAGAGCATCCAACTTTGCTATGCCCATTAGATCCTCGACAAAATTATTGCTCATATTCAGTGATTGCAATCGTTTGTAAGCCTCCATATGAAATTGAGGTACGCACTGCAAACAATTGAAACTCAAATCCAACGTCTTTAGATGCGGTAACCATTTGATGGCTTCCACGCTACGCAGCTGATTATGGCGTAAATTTAAATGTTGCAAAAATTGTGCAAATTCCAGCGATGTATCGATGGTTTGCAAATTATTATAACTGAAATCGGCGATCTTCAGTTCATTCCAAACAAATCCATTCGAGTTGTCGCCCCCACAGCGTGTGATTATATCGTCCACGCTGCGCAGACTCTTCACACATATGAGCTGTTGCAGATGCGAACGAAGCGGTTGTATTCCTACAATTTGCCGCACATTTGTCTTTTGAACTTCGAGTCGTTTGAGTGCGCGAAATTTTCCAATATCGATGGTACCCTCAAAGTAATCGTCGGCTGGGTAGTGTACAATACAAAGCAACGTCGTCTTTTGCACAAAGTCATAGATGAGCTGTAGATCGCGGAAGACGGGAGATTTTGAATTGATTGGTTTAACTACCTGGAACGTGGTTTGTGCTGCTCCAAGTTCTGCTGAATCAGCGATGAGCGTGAAGGAGTCATTGAGAGCACACAGTAAGGAACCTAAGGGTGAAGAAAAAAAAAGTATTATTGAATATGCATAAATGCATAATACTTTTATTTTTTGCTGTCTTTATTAATCTTTCATGTTATTTCAGTTTTGAATTCAATCTAACAAATACGAACTTCAGACTAAACAAAATGTAAGAACAAAACAAGAAATTAATAGTTTTTGTTTAGTTTTCGTTGGCTGATCTAATTTCATAAAATGAGATTGCTCTAATCTATGATCGTGATAGAAAATGCATACAAATTAAAAATTTAAAAAAGTGAGTCATCAAAAACATTGGTTATTTAGAATGCAATTAGGAATCATTTGAGATATAAATTTTAACATTGGTAGATTTTTTTTGTATTTAATCACTTTCACCAGGGTAAAAAAAAACTTAAAGAAAAGAAAATGCAAAATAATAACAAAATATCTATAAATAAATGATAAATATACATGCACACACTCACACCCATACGTACATAGAACTGTTTACGTATAATTTTGAAATATGTAAAGCAAAAAATTTCAATGAACATTAATATTAAATATACGCAATTAGTTTTCACATGTAACAAATTCTGTTTACCTGATAAAGTTAATGTAAATTCAGAATTTAGGATTTTATCACCATTGTTTCGCAGTAGTTTTGCTAATTCTGTAATTTTTTGTGGATCCATAACTATTACTGCAGGTGTTTATTTAATTACTGCGTTTTTTAAATTAGTGTGAGGACTATAGGAAATGTTGAAACTGTTTGCAGTCTGGTTGCCGACGAGGGGGAGAAGTAGCAAATAATAGTTGGCACTGTCTCTTTACGTTCATCTAAATTGGTTGCTGCTATAAACAATTTGCATAAATTTATTTTGAAACTAGCAAAAGATGCGCACAAAGAACTCCATTCGGTATACCTTTTTGACTTTGTTAATTTCGTTTACGATTGCAGAAAAATAAAAAAATGTTATATACGATCAGATACGAAAATTAACAAATGGCCGCAACTTCTTACACAGTTTCGAGATTTTTCTTGAAGCAAATTTATTTTTTCTTTTATTAACTTTATTCAATTTCAAAGCAAACTCTTTTTTTTGTTACACATTTGTTTAAATATCTTGAAATTGTTATTAAAACTTAATTACTAATCAGTTTGCTTGTGTGGGCCCACCTAATTTATTGTTTTTGTTATTGCGTTTTCCTTTTTCTTTTACGCATTCTTCGCTGTCAAATACAGCTGTTTTCAGCACAGCTGTATTTTTCGTTCTAAAACGGGTGCAGACAAATCTGAGGATACACAATCGGTTTAAAACTTTAAATCATATTTATGTTGTCAATGGTCGTGTTCAAAAGGTTTGGCCGATTTTAGACGATTTCAATTTAATTTTTTTTATCTAAATCCACAACCAGTAATTCAAATTTTTATCTGGCAACTGTATCAAAACAAAATGTCCCAAAATTGCAACTATACAGAAAGGTTGTTGTTGCAGTGCAACGGTTGTCAGCTTTCAAAAAATAACGAAAAACTTTGTTTGATCGATACTCGAGAATATTCCAAATTTATAAGTATATTTTTAAAAATTAATCAAAAATTTCTTTTGGAAATTTTCAGAATTCAGAAAATATTTAAAAGAAAGGTAATTTATAACAAAAAATAATAAAATAAAACGAAACAATATAAACTGCGAAGAACACCGAAATCATGGCACAGCACAGTGGTGGTACAATCGTCCAACCGGTGGTGAGACAAGAAATTTCTGGGCTTAACCGTATTACAAAAAAGCGCTTACGCGAGCTATGCAAAAAAGATAAATTGTATCAAACGCCCTCACTAAATGATGTCTTATATCTGCATTATCAAGGTTAGCTGTAACTGCACACAGTGCATATATAGAGAAAACTACATAAAATGTTTACTTATTTCTTTCAGGCTTTCAATATATCGAAAGCTTAGAGGAATATACGGAATTGAAATGTCTCTGGCTGGAATGTAATGCCATTTCTGGAATTGAGGGACTTGAAAATCAATCAAAGTTAAAATGTCTCTTTCTACAAAGTAATTTGATTAAACGTATCGAGAATTTGGAATGTTGCCCAGAGCTAGATACTTTAAATTTATCATCGAATCATATAACAAAGATTGAAAATTGCGGCAATGAAGTATTGCCACATTTGAATACCTTGAATTTATCGTCGAATTATTTGAAGGATACCGAAGGACTTAAGGAGTTGGAAAACTGTACAACTTTGTCCGTACTCGATTTGGCTAATAATCGCATAGATGATATCTTAGTGGTTAAGGTATGTCAAAAATTTCACAAAGTTTTCTCATAAGCACGATTGTTTTTATAGGTTTTCGCGAAAATGCCGCAACTGCGAGTTTTAGTATTGCAAGGCAATCCTATAGTATCGAAGTTGCCACAATATCGCAAAACTTTGATATTGGAATGCGTAAGTTTAAACCCAATTTAACTTGTATTTGATATAGGATACATTATAAAATATTTACATTTTAGAAAGAGCTTACCTATTTGGATAGTCGTCCAGTATTTCCAAAAGACCGTGCATGTGCTGAGGCTTGGTAAGTTTTAATAAAGTTTGAAGCTGCTGGGTAAATAAAGTAAATAACTTCATTATAGGAAACGTGGTGGCTATGAGGAGGAACGTAGAGAGAATGAGCGATGGAATCGTAAGGAACGCAAAAAAATACGTGACGGTGTAAATGGTTAGTTTCATTTTCAACATCATCATATTACACCAAATTGAAATCTTGACATTTTTACAGCTACCATTCGTTTACGCAATAAATATAGAGCGCCAGATCAGCAAGATGAATTACTCAACACTTCTGATTCAGAAGATGCTGCTGAAGAAGCTAAACGACAACGAAAGACTGAAGTGGATGCAGGTGTTAGCATGGAGCATGGTTTATGGGATGAGATCGAGGATAATAAATCGGAAACTTCATCGGATATGAATGTCAGCTCTTCGACGTCTGTTATTAGTACAACGGACTCAAATGCAAATATATCTTCGGATTCTAAAGCAAATGAAACGGCAGAGATTCTAAATAATACTAATACCGAAGAGAAGATTATGAATGATTCACCTAAACGTAATATTAAGGTAATGGATATTGCTGAGAGCGGTAATATTGATACTATAATGAATGTGGTGAGTGGATCAAAATCTGATGATAACTTAACAACAAAGTACAATGAAAATGAAAGCCAATTCTCCAGCGATGGTAGAACTGAGCGAAAAATTCCATTAATTCAGGGGATAAAGTCTTGTGACAACGTGACAACAAAGTACAATGAAAATCACAATCATCTCTCTGGCAATGGTAAAACTGATCGGACGATTCCATTGATTGAGGAAATAAATGAAATTATAACAGAAAACGTTGCGATTGCGGTAGAGAAATCAAATTTAGTGGCTGATATTAATTCAGATGAAGAATCAAAAGAGGATTATAGTGAAGCTGTAGATGCTATATGTAAGATAACGATGAATGATTTGTCAGCGGCAGAGTCACCAAAGAAACGCGTTAAACTACAGATTGAAACTATGGATATCATTGATACTTTCCAAGACAATGAAGTCAAAGAGCAATCACTACCGATCATTGATAATCCTAAAATTGAAATGCTACCTAAATGCATTGAACTTGATAACACAGAAGTGAAGAATGAACGAAATGATGAGGATATCCGAAGAGAAATTAGTAAAAGGGCCGAACAACTCAAATATGAAAAGGAATGCGAAGAAGTAAACAACAAAGTTGAAAAAGATTTTGAGGAGCTAGCAACAAATATGGATATTTTTATGGTAGAACTTCAGAAGAACAAAGAAAACAGGAATGCAGATCAGGTAGATGTATTCTATAAAAAAGGAGAGGGCTTAAATGATAGTACGGCCAGTAGTGAAACTGATTCAGAATATATTGCAGAATATTCACAGCAGCCTAAGTTATTGGAGATGAGAGATGATACATCCGTCCAAGATATTGTAAAAACAGATGAAGTAAAAATTGGTAAAGAGGCAATTTTAGATGAAGAAATGTGTGGAGATTGTATTCAAGAAACTAAAATAACTGACCCTTGTGATAGTGTGGCTCGTCAATATCATTCCGATGAAAAAATTGCATGTGGAGATCATGCGGAACTTCATACTGTGATTGCTGATACTCAACACCGTGAAGATAAACTATCAACAGAGCACGAACTGGAAAGAGATGCTGAAACTTCAAGCCATAACACTGCTCTTACAGCTTTTGAAAAAGAGGAAAGAGAGTTGAGGGAATTATTGCAAAAGCTCGAAAACGAAAATGAAAAGCTTTACGATCTTAACTGCACTTATCGTAAAGTTCTAGAGGAAGACATCAGAGAAGAGATAAAATATCGTGATAAGGAAAGTGATGAAAATAGTGAGAAGATATGTGAGGATATTATTGAAGATCTCTTGGAAGAGTTAGACTTACTAGAGCAAAAGCCTAAAAATTATGAATTTGCTGACTTGGAATCGGATGAGGAGTTCAGCTATTCGGATCCACCGAAACCTGAAGAGCCGCCAGTAAAGACAATACGTGATGTTTTAGATTCGTTTAATGAACTCTTACAGGAAATAGCTCGGAGGAATCGAGAGGCACAAGAAGTTCAGCTACGCAAAGATCAAGAGCGTGTGAAAGTTGTTACGACACCGGAAGAGAAAGCAGCAAGTTTGCAAAATTTGCTACAATCAACACATTTACAAGAATTTAATGCAGATACAAGCGAGAGTTTGGATGCTCAAATAGAAGCTGCAAAAGAGCAGGAAAGTAAAAAGGTGAAGAAGATGGTCGAACGTGTTTACTCGCAAAAGGATAAATACGATGACACCTTGGATGTCGTAGATGGCAAACTGGTGGTGATTAAAAAGGATACAGGTGCAATAGAAGATATACCTCAAAGAAAAATTCATTGGAACGACAGTGACGATGATAGTTATGATACTGCTCAGTCCGAAGATGAAAATGAGCTCCATTGTATTGAGCGTTCTTGGGATACCAACAAACCGACTGATGTGTGGGCTATGCCCTACAGACCGACTATGCGTCTACCAGCAGGGAAACTCGTTCAAGATGCTTTGGATCGCTACGAAAAAGAACAAGAAGATGCACAAGAGGATGATGAACAATTTCATTCGTTAGATAATGAGAAACCGAATGTTTTTCGTGACATTGACGAGGAATTCCTAAAAAATCTTGATCTTGATAAAATAAAAATGGAGGAGTTTGATGAAAATCACATTGTTGAGTGTGCGCGAAGCTATGAAGAATTAAAACAATATATGAAGAAAGGTAGAGGTGATCACACTTTAACGGAAGAGGAAAACCAACTTCTTGAGAAAATGTTAGAAAAAAATGAAGAGAAGTCCAATTCGGAATCGTCCATTGTAAGCGCCAAAACAGAGCAAGAAAATATTTTGCTACAGAAAATGGTTGAGCGAACAAAAGAACTTGAAAAGGAAGATAAATTGAGTTTGGGTGCAAGGAGCAGCAGTACCGGCCTCCAAAGAAAATGGTCACCTGAAATGGTGAGCATTTTCAAATACGATGGACGCAATAAGGAACATAACTCAAGTGACTCAGTAGAGCCAGTGCAGCAAGATGATTTCAATTTAAATGATATACCATCGGAGTTCAGACAAATGATTGACGAAGATTATTTGGGAGTTGAGATGGGAAGAAAACAGAGAACTGTTAAACCCATTGTATCGAGAAAGGAAGAGTGGACCGATGATGACGACGATGACAACGAAGAAAATCTTGATGGTGCGTTCAAAGACCCCATTGAGTTAACCAAGGAAATTAAAACTAAAGTTTATGTACAAGAAGAACATGAATCTAAACAATTTGAAACTGATTTTAAAGAAGATGAACAAATAGACTTTAATTCTGAAAAAGATAATACCGATGATGATGAAAGCGATAAAAAGTCGATTGAAGAGAAACATGAATGTAGAGATGAGAGTCGTGAAAATATCAAAAAGCATGCTGCTACATTGGAATTTGATTTAAACAGCGAAGTGGCATGCAGTGCACAGTTTGGAAGTTCGGAAGGTAACTCCAAAAATTTGGAAGATATAGGCAGCTTAAAAAAAGACAACCAGTTGTGCTTACAGACAATGACTAGTAATAGCAACTATAATTGCAATGACAGCTCTGAAAATATCAGAGACACTGAGATATCTGCTGAGAAGTATCCACTTGAATATTGTACACTAAATCTCAGTAAAAACAATGAGTTTATGGTTGAAGGTTCTGAGAAATCTAACTTTGAAAATCCTGATATCAATGATGCTGAAAATATTGAATCAGAATTAAAAGACATTGCATCAGAACTAAAAAATATTGTATTGGGTTTCGAAAAAGACATAAATTATGAAGAACTTTTTGAAGACTATAAGGAGTTAAGATTTCAATCAAAAGGTAGAAGACTAGTTGGAATAACTGATCCTGAAAATACTAACGAGCGAAGTAAGCTTCCTGAAACGGTTGGTGACGCAGTTGCAAAAGATGTAAAGGAAAATGCTGAAAAATTAATTGAAAACTACCTGGAGTTGCAACTGGGTGTAACTGAGAAAAAATCAATTAATTTAGGGAAAGAAGATATTGAGAAGCCTCAGATAACAGAGCTCCCTGAGGCTGCCGATTTAATGATTGCATGTGCATCAACGGAAACCTCTAGACAGTTATATGTTGCCAAGGGAACTTCTTATTTAAATGCTAATGAAGAATACTTTGTGAAGCCCTGTGAGCTTACTGCTCATGGAAATTTAGTTGATACAGAGGAGATTGAAAAATTGGACGAAGATAATCAAAAATCCATACAGGAACTTAATAAAACAGTTCCTCAAGAAGCACCGGGTAAGGCTACTGAGTTTGCTGGACCAATGCAGGAAGATCTTCATTTAGTAGATGAAATCACACAGCAGACTGCTGATATTAACTTTCTTGAATGCAATTTACAAGTAATCGGGGATGATGGTGAACTAATTAATGAAATAACTGTCAATGCTGATGTAATTTACGATGATTAAATTTTAAATAAAAACTAATTTCATATTATATTATTCTTAATTTTTCAATTCATTTGTAAATATGCATAGCAAATGAATAAATAAATGAGAAATATAATATTATTGCAAAATTAGTTGTACTTGTATGTATGAGGCATGGAATTGAGAACTACCGCCAGCCATCATTATCAGCTGCTACGATTAGTATATTGAACTTTTGAGGGCAATAAAACGAACTACTTAGAAAACTTGTTATGAAATTTTTTGAACTGGATTTCACTAGTTTATGAAATTCAGACGGGGCAAAACAAATATTAATCAATAAGTACAAAATAATCAATCGTTTAAAAATATGGCGGGTTAAACAAAAAGAAAAACCAAATCAAAGTAAAACCATATCAAAATTAGTGCACTGAATAACCACTGTAAACTAGTTTTATTTTCATTAAGATCTGGTACTATGTAAATTTGGAGTTACCTCGTTTTGCAAAATAGCCAGAGTGCCAGTTTTCGGTTGGAAACTTTCATCTATTTTCACACTAAATTGTCACCAACCGCAACATACAAAAGTTTTTTGTTAATATAAAATTTAAGGAAAATAATAAGAAAAATAGGTGCAAATGTTATCAAAATGAGTGACTTCACACTTGTACATAGAAGAGATTTTGAATACATATTTATTAGTATATTATTGAGCGTACTTGTTGAACATCATGTGTTTTGATATGATCTTGAAACTGCCATGAAATAACAATTGTTGCTTTGGTATTTTAAGAACATGAGATATGAGTTTATTTAATAAGATTATAAAAACCTAAAACGTTAATAAAGTTTCACTATTATTATAAGCTCAAACTTTGCTTTTTAATTTGTCTTAGAGTTTATGACATGACGAACTTGTTCTGGGTTAGGGTTACATAATTATGTCGACTAGTTCTTACCTATGTATGTAAAATTATAGACGTATTTGGTATTAAATAGAACAATATGCATATATTTTGATATTTCCTTTTATCCACAAAAATCAATAATTTTATTCTATTTTGGCATATCTTACTTGAGTGTGTATTTTTAATTAATTGATTTTTGAAATAATATAGTATTTGCTATTAATAAAACACTTTAATCTACTCATCAAAATCTGGATGCATTCATTTGACATTCAATTGGCAACCGAACGACAACCAACTCATTAGTGAAAGTGCAACTAACTTGCGGTAAACAACGAGCAGCAAAATGTTAGCTGAATTACATATATTCTTAAAATATTTTGCGATCCTTGGACTTTTACCATTCTCGCGGAAACGCCAACAACAACGATGGCAAAAAATATACACGCTTGTGATTTTAGCAAGTTACATGACAGCTGCCATTTATGGCATAATCAACACACCATTGAATGATCATTTAATTGTTTCTAGTTTTGTGAGCTACATGGTTTATTTCAGCGAACATTCCGTATTTGTGATGGTTATGCTCGAGACGATGTTTTCATATAAGAAATACTTTTTATTCTTACAACAGTTACAAGATATAAAACGAATCTTTCAGCAAGAATTGCATTGGCGCATATGCATGCGAAGCTTGCGCCGACATCAGATCAAGAAGTACACGTTCTATGTTATTTTTGCTTATGGCGGCATAATTGTTTCGTCTATAATAAGAATTATAACTTATCCCTATGTTTATTACTGGCAAGAAGTGATAGCGATATTGATTTTGCGCACACGCTGCCTACAGGCAATCTTCTACATGGACTACATCTGTTTCTACATGGACATGTTGAATGCTCGACTAAGAGCAGTGGTCAATGCTAAAATGCAACAGCAACAGCGGTTTCTCGATGTTAACTACAAAATGCTGGAATCTTTCGATTATCTACTTAAATTGAAAGGCGCTTACAATGCGATTTTTAAATTGGTAACAATATTTAATGATTTTTTTGGCTGGAGTATGTTCGGGTTGATGTCAGGCATATTTTTGGATCTTATTATAAAAGTTTATTGGACTTTTTTAACATGGGTCGATGTATATCCAAAGGCAGATATTTATTTGGTACTATCCGTATTAATACCGTTATTTGTTATAATTGTACTGATGTGTTTCGCGTGCCACAAGTGTCAGCAACAAGTGAGTACAAAACGTATCAAAATTGAAATTTGTAAGTATATGCTTACATATAACTATAAAGAGAATAAATTTTCTTATTGTATTAATAGGGCCAACAGAGTGCACATTTAGTGCAGAAACTTTACAATCTTACGTGCAATGACACCAACGCAAGGATCTTCAATGATTTGGTCGATGAATTTTCTATGCATATTATGCAGAGTCCAATTACAATTTATGCAAATGGCTTTTATGCTATCGATTTGAAATTGTTGATGCAGGTGAGTACCAAGTTGCCGTAGGTGCAGGTCAAATATCATTATTAACGATCGATTTGTTTTAGATTTTTACCACCATGGTCACCTATTTGGTTATCTTAATGCAATTTCGTTGATAATACAAACATTGAGATGCAAAAATGTAGAGCTGTGGCGAAAATAACACTAAAAAAAAAGAACATAAAATTTTATTGTGAATAATAGATAGAAGTCTTAAATTACTTTCATAAACCATGATTTGAATGGTAAAAAAATTGCACAGCATTATGGGGCATATAAAATATCTGGCTAGACATTATTCAAAATTATGTACATAATTCTTCATACAAGTAAATATTTTTCAAAATATTATAATTTCAAACCCATTATAGATATGATTGCGAAATTAGATATACTGTTAGATATTCCCATCACCATTAACCTACCCAAAAATAGAAACAATTGAAATTTGTTTCACTTTATTGCTTTTTCACTTTTCAAATAAATGTTCGTTCTGTAGTTCGAGTATTTCTATAAAAATTTAAATAAAAAGTAGAGTAGCAAATAGCGGTAACTAAATATATTTTTTAATGTGTTTGGAATAAATTGCGCTTAAAATTTTTGACTTTCAAACAGATGGGAAGCTGTGAGAAAAGTTTTTAAGCTTCTTCCGAGGCTTTGGGACAATAGTCCAGCATTACTTTTTTAAAATAAGTGCAACTAAATTTTAGTTAGTAATTAATGCTTAATGTTTGATAACTTTAGAAATAAATAAAAGAGTTTGATTACAGATTCATATTTGTTTGTAGATTCTAAATGTTTTCGATATTAGAACTTAACGGCTGGAATAATCAGGTAGTCGCCGGATTTAAGTCTTATAGAGCACCTCTCGCATATTATGAAACTGAAATTTGCTCAAAACATGCCAAAGAATAAAAAATACCTTGTTAGAGTTCTGGTATTAAAAAAATAACGAATGATATCCTTAAAGTGCATGTCGTCTTTATGCCATCAAGAATAGCTACCATAATAAAGTCTAAGAAAGGGGCAACATCATAATATAATCACAATTTTGTTTGTGATTCTAATATAAAACAAATTAATCCCAGTTTGCATCTTCAAAGAATACCAAATATTTTTATTTTTACACACTTTTAATTAATACCCTCAAAAAAGTTAACTTTCTTCAATATTTTTGTTTTAATTAAAAAGTAATGAAATTTGTGAATAAGTTTGGTGTTTCTTTCGCACTTTTGTTCATTTTGCTCCCAAAAATAATAATAAAATAATAAAAATTACATAAACTAAAATAAAATCAGGCTCATTATAACAAATAGGTCTCATTATAAAAGATTTTTTTTAAATTGGTGCGTGATGCGGTTTTCAGGACCGCCCGTATATATTAGAGATGCCAGTTCCGAAACACTTTTTGGGATTCGTGATTTTCAGGATTAAAATTTCAATCCCAGGATTGATAGTTTTATCCAACATACAATCAAAACTAGAAAATTATTGATAAGATTCAAGATATAAAATAAATTAATGTTAATTTTATTAGAGTGGTGCACTTTTACAATCATAGTATGAAAACTATGTTTTGTTATCTTTCAGTAAAAAAAAATGTTTTCCAAATCGCTCATTATTTGCCGACTTCGTTTGTGAGAGTGTATTAATAAACTATTTTCTTTGCTTTACGAAATTTAGACGGGAATGCCCAAAAATCGAAATGAATATCGTATTCTTCTGACAAACAAAATTTTTAAAGATTCAGAATTCTGATGACAAAACTGTACCTTCTCCAGAACCCCGGGAATCATTCCTGTTAATCATGTGATTTTTGTGTCTAGCTTAGAGTAAATCCAAGGAACACGGGATTGACATCCATAATACACATATATGTAATGCAAAAAACATTTGTGTTTTTGTGTGCAATCTGGATGAGTATTATCAATCTATACTCGTACATATGTATCATCATACCTACGAATACAAAGGAGCTTACAGATCTTCAAAAATTGGTTTCACCCGCTTTTACAATGTCATATCAAATATGCAGAAACTTTCAATGTGCCCCTCTAAATTAATGGATTCAACTTTAATCACAATAAAATTTATGAATAATTTCATATATTGCTCTCAATGCATCGAATATATGAAATCAACTCTCACTCTCTTTCTATTGTGCTGTGGTCTCATTTATACCTGCCTCTTGCTCTCCCACTAACAGAAATAATCGAAAACAATAAAATTACGGTTATGCAAGATAAACAAAATGACCAACACAAAATGAAAAGGAGGAAGCTTACATACCTATGTATTATAACAACAACATCGGCAACGACAACAACACGAAGAAGAAGTAACAAAGTTAATGACGATTTTTATATTGAAACAAGTTTAAGTTTTCAAACTCGAGAATTGAATAATAATGATGACGTCGAAATGAAACTTGATACATTTTCACGCATGCATACATTTTACTACGAATATGCACAAATGAAAATAAATAAAAGTGTAATATTATGCGATCGAGAGACAAAGGTATGTACGGGTGCATGATACTTATTATATACATTCACACATACATACAAATAAATATGGTTTCTATGTGCTAATCATTTAATTTCATTGATAAGAACATCAGCTATAAAGTTTAGTTTCTGCTTGAAATTTTGTATATTTCTTTACTGTTTGCTGTTGCTGGTGATAAAGCAGAAATGCGCGTGTCATTATAAATAAAACATACATATTTTTAATCTAAGTACAAAAATATAAGGTATTTATGTACGGTTATGTATGGTAATATAATCTCTTTTTGTTTTGTTTCAACCAACTGATTTTTGCTGTTGATTGAGCGGTGCAGAGCGTCGGAGCTTATGGTATAAATATGTGTCTTTCAGCTGCCGATCAGTCAATAGTGCTTAGTTTTTTGACATAGAAAGTTGTTGCACAGATAGACACACACGATTTAACGGAGTGGAATAGCGATCTCGATTTCTAATAACAATATTGAAGAAAAGTGTAAAAAAGTTTAAGCAGTGGAAAATAATTTTAAAAGTGAAATTCAATAAAAAAAAAGAACAAAAATGGCTGTTAGTATTTGAAATTTCAAATTTGATTTTTACTATACCCATAAAAATATGTATAAGAAAATATTTTTCAAAAATTCGGATTTGAGTTTCTACGAAAAATAAGATAAAGTGAAATTACGTTTATTTACTTTTACTAATTTAAAACAAGTTTACAAGGGGGGAAATGAGAGTAGACTAATTCCCCACAAATAAATAAATAAATCAAAAACGTACGTTATTCACAGGAAGGGACAATTTGGATTTCATGTATAATGTAGTAACTACTAATTTGCAATTTAAATTTAATACAATAATTTGCAGTTAGCAGCAATTAACTTCATTACGGTGTAGCACTAGAACAAAATTATAGAGAAAACATTCTGAGATGCTATATACCTACCGTGACCATCTGTTTTGTATATTTGAGGACAGTTTTGCAGCCTGCCCACGACCTACTATTAGTTTGAGTCTCTCATTTGCATTTTATGATTTTACATAACTCGCCATTTCGTATCATAAAAGACCGGGTAAGTCAATGCTTTGCCTGCGAATCAGACACGAAACAACAACAATTTCATTTGGGCGACTAGCACAGCATTGACTGTGCAATAAATAGTGTTCTAAATACGTTATCTTACACTTTTCTATTTGGCAATAATTGCTAACCATTCTTTTGAGTTTGTAGATAAGGAGGGAACAAGAGAGAGAGGAATAGTTCAGCGAATATTAATATAAAGGTTTATTTTTTGCTATTTGTACGTTGTAATAATAACTAGTTTTTTATTGTCTTTTATTTTGCTCCCAAAACTATGTCCACCGTGTATTTATCCGTACCCGTCTGATCTGATACGAGAATTAAATCGAATGTACATAAAAGGAATAATTTTGATATTAAATTCAATACTTATTTTATTGTTAGAATAGGTAGTATTTAGTAGAATAAAGAAATGAGAACTACTACAGGTTAACCCCCATCAGCTTATCTTAATTACCTCTTAACAGTACCTAAATTCTATTTTCATTTCTCATCTTCTTGTTTGCTTCTATTTTTACCTTTTAGAATAGTTTACGCATAGCTATTATTGGACAGAGCAATTTTGCGGCGGATGTACTCGAGTTGTTGCTAGAGAAACAATACAAAATAGTGGGTGTCTTCACCATACTTGACAAGGGCAGTCGTGAGGATATTTTAGCGACAACTGCGGCGCGTTACAATATTCCTGTATTTAAGTTTGCCTCATGGCGAAAGAAGGGTGTTGCCATACCAGAAGTGTTGCAACAATATACCTCAGTGGGCGCTACGCTGAATGTGCTGCCATATTGCTCTCAATTTATACCGATGGAAGTAATTGATGGTGCTGCATTGGGTAGCATCTGTTATCATCCGTCGATATTGCCAAGACATCGTGGTGCTAGCGCTATTCAATGGACACTGATTGAAGGTGATGAAGAAGCTGGATTTAGTGTTTTCTGGGCTGACGATGGTTTGGATACTGGTCCAATTTTGTTGCAAAAACAGACACCTTTGGAGCCCACTGATACTTTGGATACTATCTACAAACGATTCTTGTATCCGGAGGGTATTAAATCGATGGGAGTCGCTGTGGATATGGTTGCCGCTGGTACAGCTCCTAAAATCACTCAAACTGACGTGGGAGCTACATATGATCCGGCAATGTTCAAGGAAGAGAATCAGTTTGTTGATCTCAGTCAATCTGCTGAGAGTATTTGGAATTTCGTGCGCGGTCTAGACTCATCACCGGGCGCAATTGCTGTGGTTTTGCATTTGGATGGCACTGAAGAAAAGATACGTTTGTTTGGTGCTCACATCTATTCGGCGGGACCCGTTAAAGATCCCGCAGCGGTGCAAATGAAAGGCTTGAAGTCGCCTGCCTACGTGCACGATAATGGTCTTCTTATGCAAGGTAGCGATGGTAATTTTGTGAATGTACGTCGCATTAAGAAGGGTACGAAAATGATAAGTGCTTGTGATTGGTTCAAGCATGGTCAAGTCCAACATATTCACGATTTTACTGAAGATGAGCTTGTGAAAAAGGAAATGTTACGTAATGTGTGGCATTCGATCCTCAAGTGCACTATTGAGACTGATACTGATTTCTTTGCTTCGGGGGCTGGTTCCATGGATGTGGTGCGTTTGGTTGAAGAGTGCAAGGATGCCTTCGATGTACCACTCGAAAATGAGCACGTTTTCATGGCACCCGTTTTCGAAGAGTTCTTTGAGGAGATTGTCAAGTGCTTGCGACAGGGCAGCTCCTCATCCGGCATGGAAGTTGAATTTGATGGTTTTGTGCTGAAGGCTAATAAACGTGAGATTTCAGTCCCGACGCAAATGTTTATCAATGGGGAATTCGTAAATGCTGAAGGCGAACGCACTTTGGATGTTGTCAATCCTACGAATGAAGAAGTATTGTGTAAGGTGGCTTGCTCTACCAAATCGGACGTGGATAAAGCTGTGCAAGCAGCACATAAAGCTTTCTATGGCTCGTGGAAGCAAGTTTCGGCAAGACAACGGGGTCAGCTTATGATGAAATTGGCTGATTTGATGGAGCAACATAAAGAGGAGTTGGCCACAATTGAATCAGTAGATTCGGGTGCTGTTTACACATTGGCCCTGAAAACACACATCGGCATGTCGATTGATGCTTGGCGTTACTTTGCAGGATGGTGTGATAAAATACAGGGCAACACTATTCCAGTTAATCCCGCAAGACCTAATAACGTGTTAACTTTTACAAAAAAAGAACCTATTGGGTAAATGTTACATATCTTTTGTCTATTTCTAAATATGAAGATTTTTAATATTAATTTACATAGAGTCTGTGGCCTTATCACACCTTGGAACTATCCGTTGATGATGCTTTCATGGAAGATGGCTGCTTGCATTGCTGCAGGCAACACTGTGCTTATCAAACCAGCTCAAACTTGTCCCCTAACTGCTTTGAAATTTGCTGAGCTCACAGTGAAAGCTGGCTTCCCACCAGGTGTGATCAACGTCGTACCTGGAAAAGGTTCTGAAGCTGGTCAAGCAATTGCCGACCACATGTTGGTACGCAAATTGGGATTCACAGGCTCGACACCTATTGGCAAGACTATTATGAGGTCTTGCGCCGAGTCAAATATTAAAAAATGTTCTTTGGAGCTTGGTGGCAAGAGCCCGCTGGTAATCTTCGCTGACTGCGATTTGGATAAAGCTGTGAAACATGTAAGTTTAGAAGAAGACAGTTAATTGTTTACATCATTTTTATTTGCTTTCTGATTTTAGGGTATGTCATCGGTATTCTTCAATAAAGGTGAAAATTGCATAGCTGCTGGGCGTCTTTTTGTTGAAGATCGCATTCATGATGAGTTCGTACGACGTGTGCTTAAAGATCTACGCCATATGACCATTGGCGATCCACTCAACCGCTCTACTGCACATGGACCACAAAACCATCGTGCTCATTTTGAGAAACTCATTGACTTCTGTAAGCGCGGCGTGCAAGAGGGAGCCACACTCGTGTATGGTGGCAAACCAGTACCGAACATGAAGGGTTTATTTTTCGAACCCACCGTATTTACCAATGTCGAAGATGATATGTATATAGCGGAAGAGGAATCATTCGGCCCTATTATGATAATTTCAAAATTCAATGGTAGTGATGTGGATTCTGTGTTGAAACGTGCCAATCGCAGCGAATACGGTCTAGCCAGTGGAGTCTTCACAAAAGACATTACCAAGGCTTTGTCTTTCGCAGATCGCATCGAAGCAGGCACGGTTTTCGTGAACGTTTACAATAAGACTGATGTTGCAGCACCTTTCGGTGGCTTCAAGCAGAGTGGTTTTGGAAAGGATTTGGGACAGGATGCGCTGAATGAGTACTTGATAACCAAATGTGTAACTATTGAATATTAGTTAATGTATCGATAAGAGTCTTATTTAAGCGTTTTTACCTTCTATGTACGTACGAGTACGAGAAATCTCTCAGTTATTAATTTAATAATAAACTTAAAATTTTTTTTATTACCCTGTATTATTCGTAGAATTCTACTTTACTTTCTACCAAATTACTCCATATCGATTTTCTCTGTGCCACACAACAATTGAATATTACTTTCTCTCACATACGAGCAGCAAATAAAATTTTTCCTACCATTTAGTCAACATTATATACCTTCGAACTTTTGCCACCCGCAATAAAGTGGGTCATCTTATTGGAGGCCTGTTTGTCCGTCCGTTCGATAGTCTTGGCATTTGTTTGTGCTATTACAATCTACTTATTTCTCGGATATTGTTCTGCCTCTGTTTTGCTTGTCCCTCGAACTGAGAAATTTTACATTTAAGTAAGCTTTGTGTTGGCCTTTTGGCAATAATTTAACGATAAAATGGTAACAATGTTTCAGGCAATAGCAGAAATAACAACAACAGAAATGGTAAGTAACACAACTGGACATATATTATATCATGACTTTTCTAGATTCGTTGCCTTTTTTCTGCTTGTTTTACAAATTTCTTTTGGATGTTGGCATGGGATATGATATGTTGACAGTTGAAAAGGTCGGTTTTCGGTCAACATATGGATTTACACACGGCGCTATTATTTATGAAGATATTTATTTTAAAATATTTTTTTTTAAATGTGTTGAATATGAAGCAAGGAAGAAATATTTAATGCTGGTTGTGAAGCTTAGTTTGCAAAGACCGTGCACGGACCGAATCGAATTCACACCTTTTAAAAGGACTTCCCGCAGTTTTAAGTTTGGCAATCTAGCGATACAGAAAAAGTTTGCATAATTTTCCTCTTAATGCAACAGGTCTAAAAAATTCGTTGAAAGTAAGATCTCCCTTCCCAGAGCTTTCTAATGGGGATTTAATTCCGTATACTTAAGGAACTCAGCCCATGAAGTTTCACACTTTTTGCGGATCAATAGAAATGGAGATAATGTTTTCCATTAGTTCCTTTTAATTTTTTCGACATCTTTTATTGCTGTCTTCGGTGTGTTCAACATTTTAGGTTTTGTCATATCGTACGTATCCCATTGTAAGCATGTTATTGTACATATATTGGGCCTCCCTCGATGTTTAAAAAAAATCATCTAAAGTGTATTCTTTCCATTTCAATCGATTTACTATTTTCAATGTGAGAAAAAATTACAAGTGATTTTCTGTCTGATGTATGATCCCATTATTCCGCCAGGCTAATTCTTCGGTTCTGGTGCTTTTGCATGACTACTTTTTCCGCCATTCGACACGATTATGAAACTAAAAGTTCAGACTGTCCTTAAAAATCAAACTCAGACATTTCAATATTATTTCATGTGCATATTGCAGTAGTTACCCACACAGCAATTACCAATCTACACTACATTGCAATTATATTCGTACACACTTCTGCTTTCAAATAATTTATACCTACTCCTCCCATTCCCACAGTTACTAAAATAAATCCCAAACCAAGCAGAGCGGCAAGTAATAGCCAGAAAATAAATGTCAAATGTTGGTTTTATCTTAATTTGCAAAGAAGGAATATAAAAAATAAAGAGGCAAAAACTTACAAACTTTAATGGAGAAAAGAAAAAATAGCTTAACTATCTAAAAGAAATCTCTAAAGAAATAGCGTCAGCAAAGTTGTACAATTTAACAAAAGAAAAGCAAAGAACAATGCAAAAAAATACAAACTCATTACGGCACACTAGAGAAAAATGTCCTTCAAAGCAAGAGAAAATTCAATAGAATGAAGAGCACATAGAGCAAATTGAAACTTATTTGTGTAGAGAAAGCTGAGAAGTAGAGAGTTATTTAGAGCACCGTCATAAGAGGTAATCATAAATTTAAATTCTGTCCAAAAAGAGGAGGATGCAGCTTATAAATGTTGTATAACAATTGTTGTACCAATAGTTTTTGAGTAACAGCTGAGAAATGACGTAACTCCGGTAGGGGCAATTGATTTTTAAAATCAGTATTGGTTTGATGCTCACAGTATTTAGTGTGTGTGTTTGTGCGTGCGTATATGTCACGTGGTTTCCAACAAAATCTTTGTGATTTTTCAGGAGAAATATTCAACTTTCATTGAAGATTTAAGAAAGAGTATTTTTTTTAAAGGAGACTAAACTCATTGCATTGTTACTATGCAGAAGTTTGTTACACAAATTGTCTCTTTTTTATAGTAATTTTTTTAATTTATAGTTAGTTACTTATGCTTCTCTTGTTTATCAATTTTATATATACATACATATGCAGATAGATATGCATTTATTATTTATTAATTATTGGTTTTATTGTATTTTCTTGATCGCTTGTATAGCTTATATTTATATTGATTGATTTTCAACAACAGCTTGCACAATTGCTTTTTTATTTATATCGGTTATATAGTCAATCTCATTCTCAACGTTTCAACGTTTAGTTTACATATGTTGCTTTTGTATGTAGCGTCAAAAATACTTTTTGTCTAGATATTAAAAAAAATTAAGGAGAACTAACTTAATTTTTTTTACTATCTTTCGTTATTCTACTCTCTTCATTTTATTTAGTTATTGCACCTTCATATTCAACGAAAAAATCAGGTTAAAAAACACTTGAATTTATTTTAAATTCTATTATTTCAAAACTTATACTCTTCCTCATTCTCTTTTTCTCTTTAGGTGTACACGCATGCGAGAATATTATTGCTCTTTTCGGGTTCTAGTTTTCTCTTTAGTCAAAATAATCAATAAAAAAACGTGTAATAAAATGTTCATATTTTTAGGATTTGTCTTGTAATTCATCAGCTTTTTTGCTTTGTAGCGAAATTCGTCGCATGCGTGCTGATATGAAATGTAAAAATGCCATTTTCGGAGTCATTACTGGTAGAGCATGACCGCTATTTCGTAATCTGAAATGTGGTGTTTCCAATAATTTCACATAAAATGGAATTTTTAGTAAATTTAGTACATGCGACTGGAACTGAGTTTACCAATATTTATGTAAATGGGAAAAAGATAATTTAGTAGAAAAATATAGTTGGCAAATACAGAAAAATCCAAAAATGTACTAGATTAGTATTAAAAATTTCGAATTTATGAATACAGGTTTAAAAAACATTGCTATGAAGTATTTGCATTAACAAAGGCAATAATATCTAATTATATTTCATTAAAATATTTTTATCCATGCTATGCTTATGTCTATTTGCATACATATAACCAAAATAAAAGCTCATAAAAGCGTTATCATTAACCGCTAAGTCACTATTCTCTATTCCGACCCCCAGGCTGTAACTCTAAGCTCACTCACAGGAAAGCTTTCAACTTGTTTGTAGCTTTTTCTTGTTTTAGAACTTTTCCGAATTTCAAAAGCAACACACCAACACCATCGCAAAAGTAAGAGCTGTTGAAACACACAAAAAGTTTTCTCCTTCAGTTGCAGCAAAGACACTATCATTGGCGTTTGAACTGCGGACGGTAGCTCCTCGAATACGGATTAAAAAACCTTTCAAAAAAAGTATCTTGTGTGTGGTGTTCCTAAAAAGGCAGCCAAGCAAGCAGAGCGAAGAAAAAAATTCAACACAGTTTTTTGAATTTTCCGCCTGAAATACGTGGTGCAGCTCACAAAAAAAA
This sequence comes from Toxonevra muliebris, assembly GCA_963691655.1. NCBI lineage: Eukaryota > Metazoa > Arthropoda > Insecta > Diptera > Pallopteridae > Toxonevra > Toxonevra muliebris. The sequence continues at coordinate 1,554,732 of OY829329.1, forward strand.
TTTAATATAAATCTGAATCTAAAAAGGTGAATTGAAAATAAATAAAAAAACTGATACAAATTTTTAGAAAGAAATGAATATGTGAAAACTTTCGAAGAAGAAAAAATAGAAAGAAGAAAGAATTTTCTTTTGCATGTGGTGTGGTGAAAAGGATACAACAAGAATATCCTTGTAATACTTATATACATACTGAAATTCGATTTTTCAGAATTTTTATCTAAATGAAATTTGTGTTCAAAAAATAGAAGGTTTATTAAAATAACTATAAAAAAACATAAAGTCAATGTTTTTAAATATAACATTAAAAACAGAAAATACTAAAATTTACATATTTGAAAAAAAATTTTAAGGAACTTTGAATAAAAACACGTTGATTTGAAGGCACATGAAACATCTACAAGTGTTTGTGTTTCACAGAAATAACTTCTTTAAAAATATAAAACTATTAAAAAAATTTCAAACAGTTCTATGAAAAAGAAATTTCTGGCGTGATTTTGTAATAGTTTCACAAAAAAAAAAAAAAACTGAAAATGAGCTAGTATTGGTGTGTGGCGTTTTTACCCGTGTATGTGACTTTGAGCATATTTGTGTGAGAGTGACTCTTTTAGTTTTCCATTTTTGTTGATATAAGTATATGTGTTCCTCATTATTTGTGAGTGCTCTCTTCCTCTTCTTCGGTTCCTCTTTGTGCCCATCTTGCGCAATCGGAGCGCTCTAAGAGAGAAAGTCAATTGGAGAGAGTAGAACTTTTATATATGAAGCATCTTATGCCTTGAGCAAGTTTTTTAATTTTTCATTTGGATGCCGCCTAGAGACATTGAGAAAATTAAATAACATGCAATTTTTCAATACTTAAATTATTTTTCTTGGTTTATTTGATAAATTAAATAATAAGACCTAAATAAATGGTCTGCTCCCTTTCATATTTTGGTACCATATACTTTAAACTAACGAGATTAAAGCTGAATATAAGTTATGAGGGGTATTTTTCCCTCATGAACGAACTTTTTTGTTTTCGGGCGATCCGCGATCATGTCACTTTTTGTGCTTTTTTTTGTGTTGTCTAAACTGTCTAACCAAAGTATGTTATCACTAGTACATTTCCTGCTTACTTTTAGTACCCTTATTTATTCCTTAATTCCAGTCCTTTATATTTCATATTTTTTATGTAATTTTCTTGGGAACAAAACCACAAAAGCAAGCAATAGTAATAAGTGTTACTATTAAATCAGTTTTATTTCTATTTATTTGCACTTTTCAGCAAAAGTGTACTATTTTGCTTCTAAAAATGGATTATTGGAAATAATTTCATAAGGTAACACTGTCCCATGATTTGGTTATGAAAACCAAAAAATCCGCCGACCATGCTGGTCAAATTTAACTTTCTCGCCCTTAGCAAAGATAATCAATTTAGCAAAAAGTCTATTTTCTAAAATCGAACCATTAATGAAATAATTGACAGAGATGGTTTTGGTATTCTCGATGCACCTACTTCAATAAGCTATATAACAGTAAGGGGGGTTCACACCCCTGATTGGCTGGCATAACTATCCCACCTTTTTTAACCCATTTTACGACATAGTTGATCTAAGACAAGTTTCTAATAAAAATGATATTTGGTGCCCATGGGCAAAGGCACCATCAAGCTGATAATATCAGGTCCTAACAGCTATGCTGCAATGAATAACAAATGCAAATTTCTTTGATTTTTTGAAATAATAAACATTCATAATTATCGTTCAGCTACATTTGTTTTAATTTGTGATTAGAGATAAGTTTCTAACTATTCAAAAAAGTCTTCCATAATTTTATTGCTCTTTCTCCTTCTCAAGTTTTTCATATTATTTTGTGTCCCTCCCTAATATATAAGTATCTTAGGTATTTCCCTGTCTCCAAATATTTTTCGCTTATTTAATCAATTTCTTCTACATTATCATTTTCTTTTCTTTTTTACGCACATACTCTTTAAACTTGATTTTCCGTTTTCTTTCAACATTTCTGAAATTTCCAATTTTCTATGGCTCTTTGTATTTCATTTTACCGTTATTTTCGTGCACTTTCCATTCCATCCATTTTTAGTACACTCGCGACTTCCACTCATTCTGTTCCTTCTTGTGCTTATTCAATTCATTTAGTACAATTTTCATGTTTTCGTGCCAAATGGAAAATTTTCCTTTTCTTTTCGGTTTGTGCACGGTTACATAACTGTTGTGTGTGGCAGAAGAAAAACGCGTGAAATAAAAAGTTGTAGCCGTATACATTTTTTTGTGGTGGAAATCCCTCATTCGCTATTGTGTGTGTGTGAAGTAGAAGTAAATTTAAATTTGTTCTAGTCGTAATTAATTTGTGTAATTTTTATTTTTTTTTAACGATAACTGTAGGAAGAAGTATAAAATCTTAAATAGTATGGAATAATTTTGGCGACAGTTTGATTCTATCCGCAGAGAAAACAATTATGTGATTTTCAGTGAGAGGGAAAGGGATGCATAGATGGTATTTGGGAATTCTTTTTCTTGGAATACTCACATTTGTATATAATCTCAATTTACATAAGAGCGAGCGAAATTTTTGAAGATATTTTCAAACTGGTATGCGCCATTGGAGTTGAAGTTGTAACGCTTCAATATAACAAATACCTAAATTTTTTAACGCCCTAAGATTACTGCTGAAATAAACAAATTTCATAGCAGGTAAGAGTGAAAGATGTCTGAGCCTTTCTATGAAAGCTGGAATTTTCATTTCCAACTTGTGTAATTTACTTTGGTTAAGAATGTAGAATAGTTAACCAGGTTTAAAAAATCGTGCTTAGTTAGCCAAGTATGGTCCTGATTTGAGGGGATTCTTCTTCGACGGGAGATTCAAAAACAATCTAACAAGAATACATTTGAAAATACTGCGAAACCAAAAAGATTGAAAATTGCTACTACAATAAAACATTTTTTCCTCAAATTCTTTCTAAACAGGTGACAACATCTTCAATTCTGAAGTAAACGAATATAAGTAACATATAAATATACTAAATATATACATAAATTCACATCCGAACATTCCAAAAAGGAAAAGCAGAAAATTAAAAATCAATAAAAATGTTTCAATGCAGTTGATTAAGAAATAAGTTTGTTAAAAACAAAAAAACATTTTTAAATAAATTATAAAAAAAAATTTATTGTTATACGGAAAAACACATAAAAAGTTAAACATTAAATAAGCTTAAATTATAGTTTAATTACAAAATAAATAGTTTAAATAAAACACTTTAAAGAAGAGCCCCCTCCCACTTAAAAGAAACTAATCTAAAAACTTACATATTTATAAATAAATTTAAAAAAAAGGAACTAAGAAAAACTACAAAAATGGCTGATAAAAAAATTGGTGAACAATACTACTCGCCACCGCCAAAAATGGGCAAATGGGAGGGTTTCAAAAAATTCCTGTGGAACAGTGAAACTAGCCAATGCCTTGGACGAACAGGATCCAGTTGGGGTGAGTAAATTAAATACACATATACTTATATATGTATAGATATAACCTAATTAACTAATACTTATAAGTACTACATACATACTCATGAATTTTGTATTTATGTATGCTTGTACTAAATGTTTTGTATGTGATCAATCAAATCAATCAAAATGCGAGTGGGTTTATTTAAAATGACAGCTGCCATTTTTGATGTAACCAACTGACATATTTACATGGAAAACAATGTGCAAGAAGGAGAAACATCATCAATAACAACATCGAAGTACAAAGAAATTTAAGTTGCATGGAAAATGGTTACTGAAATACGAAACCATATTCGTAGTTAAATGCCAAAAATTATGCAAAAATAATAATTTAAATTTAATGACTATAAGGTTAATGGACCGATATTTTTGGTTTGTGGTAAAAAATTGGTCGAAACTGCATTTAGAGGTTTGCAGAAATTGAAATGCAGTCAGCGAAACCAACAAAATATTCAAATTCATTACTCGAGCTTGAAAAAGTTCAGCTTCGTGCAGAACTTTTTAAAATTTTGTTTTGACTACTTAAAAGTATGTGTATAGCAGAAAATTAAGAAATATAATTTAAATCTAAAAATAAAACACTTAACAAAAAGAATTAATGTGCAAAAGTCACGTATTTGAAATATTTGAAATGGCTTTTAAAAGTATTAAAAAATCTTGATTATTTTTCTATTGCATAATAGTGTCGCATTGTGACATAGTTTCTTCTTCTTTCCTCTTTCACCTTCTTTTCCACTCAATTCATAATTATATGTATTTTGTATTTTATACTGGCGACAAACTCCATTCTAAATACCTTAAAAGAACTTCAAATAAAACGGTTGGGAGGCGGTTTTTCGAGAGGGAAAAGAAAAGGGGAATGACGTCGTGGCGTTGGATTGTTAGGAGTACAACTTTCGCATTTGATTTCTTTTTTTTTTGGTATTTATATACTATATAAAAGTAATAAAAGTAATTTTCTCTTGAGGATGACTAATCGTTAAATGTTTCGTGTGCGACAATATAAAAAATATTAATGGTATTCGATTTTATTCTTTACATAATTTATGTATTTATTATCGAATGAATGCATGTACATAAGAGGGGCTATTTAAGCCCCCGATGACATGATGGAGGGAACATTTATTTTTAAAGGAATGTATGATTTTTGTGTCAAAATCCTCACCCTGGATCCGCCTGTGCATATATTTATGTACTTATGTAAAAGTAAATGTTTTTCGTTTGGCTTCTTTACTATATCATTAATTTTATAAATTTCATAAAGGGAATTTCAGCAGTTGCGGTTTGAGTGTGTGATGTGCAAATTAGTATTGAAATTGAAAATAATGAAGTAATATAGCAAATTGAATGGGTAGAAAATAAATTATATCTTAATTTTACTGAATATTTCTAATAAATTAAGAAATACATATACCATATCTCACTATTTTAAATTTATTTGGAGTACACAATTCGGAAATTTATTACGCACCTTAAAATATCTATATTAAGTATTCACAATTTTTATTAGTGCTAACAATATCTGAGGTATGTATTAGTACTTCTAAATATCTGGTACTTTGTAGAGCCGGATAAAGGATCAATTGGATCCTGACATTGACAAACTTTGCGAAGTGACTGTCGAAACAAAATAGAAGTAGCTGGCCGCAATTCATAAGATTTATAATGCCATAATTACCGCAATAAAGATAATTTACTATTTACAATCCCAATTTTTCGCCATTATCTTCATTGGGTTTCACTAGTGTTTTCCGGTGATCATTTATCAAAATGTTTCATTAAAGAAAAAGTCAAGACACGGTACTTAAATTTTTAAATGTTGCTAATATTTAAAAAATATTTGACAAAAAACAAATTAATTGGAATAAAAACTCAAAATACTTACATTTGAGTATTTAAGTTTCAGTTCTGAAGTATCCCAATAGTCCTAAGTATTTGAATACTTTCGTTCACAGAAATCCTGGTATGCGGGCAATATTTGAATTATTATTGACCCTTTGACGCTCGAATTCCAAGGGGCTTTATGAAATCTTTTTTTTTTTTTTTTGAATTCATTACTAAGGTTTTCCACAATCATGACACCAAATTTTATGCTTCTGATTTGTTTGTCTTTTATTTAAGGTTAAAAAAATAGTTATGTAGCTGTAGACAACCACTAGATAATTCGATTCCTCCAATTTGATTTTCCTATTTAAAATTTCCGCTTAGTAATAATTAAACTTTTTTTTTTCAAAAAATAGTTCAAAAGATTTTAATATTTGCATTTTTGCACTTAGGTTTTTTACTGGAAATTTCAAATGTTCGGCAATCAGCAAACGAGAAGAATACCTAACAGAACCGAATAAAAAAAGCGTTAATAGTAAAACTTGTTAAACATATTATTTATGCCGTATGAAAGAGTTAATAATTGAAATGTATTTCAATATGTTTCAATAAAACATATTTAAATGTCCAAGACTTGAAAGACTTGAAAGAAAAGCAAACATTATTTCAATATTTGTATTAGCGTTTCTAAAAATTCACAAAGAAATAGAAACAAGAAATCAATTCAGTTCTTTCTTATTTAAAGGCACAAACAACTTCTTTATTATTCGGATACAACGATACAAACACAATCACATATTCCCTTAAATTCACACCAACATATCACACAAAGCAGAAAAATCAATTTTAACCTTATTTCATAGTAAAAATAACTTTATATTTGGTATGCCATTACAGCTAGAGACAATACCCACTACTTGTTTTTGGAGTACTCTACACCAACATGACTAAAACTGATTTTTCCAACATTCTAATGCAGTGTTTTTCATTCATCAGTGTGAGTGCAATGTGTTTGTGTGTCTTTGCCGCCTGCATCACATTTCGTTATTATTCGTGTTGTCCTATCAAAGTAAAAGTTTTATTTTTTTGCTTTTTATACGATAACATAAACACAATTCGTTTCTTGTTTGTTTCCCGTTACTATGGCAGCACTGTAAAAAAGGACCGCTCATTCACTTAAACATATGCCTGCAACCATTTTTTATGGCGGAAGTCCTTTTCCACGATAAAAAGATCGCAGCAGATAAACATAGGGTAGCTAGCTGCCACCACTACCTCGAGTTACGTGGATTGGTTTCTTTTTTATTTTCATTTCATTAATTGCTTTGTTTTTCGGTAAATACTATTACTATTCTCAGAACCAAAATTATAAAAATTATACCAAAAACTTATTAGTTATTTACAAAAAAGGACAACTTGAGTATGCTTATTTTCATTATTTTTTTCTCTGTCGACAACGCAGACACACATATGCATATATAAATTATTGTAAAAATAATTTGAAGCTGAATTTTTAATGTATTTTATTTTAACTTCTCATTTTATTTCTTTGTGCACGCTCATGGCAAATGCTGTGTACTCATCTTGCTGGCACTAAAATTTTGAAATTTTTAGGCTGCCATTGCTTGCTGCTGGTGTTTCCATAAAAAACTTTGCATTTTATAATTACTAAACTTTTATCGCACTGTTTGCTCTACTCTACCAACTTGACTAACTACTTTTTTTCGAGTGTATAATAAACAACAATTTTTAGTAATTTTAATATTTGAGCTAATTGTATAGTGTAATAAGTACAGAAATCTCTCAGTTATTTATTTATGCAGTTGTAGCCATGGGTGTTACATTTAAAATTATGATCAGGAAATATTACTACTATTAAAACCTATGGAGCAAGCCGCTCTAATGGTATCCACGTCATCAAAATTACATTGGCACAGAATAGCGCAGTTCACCGTCGAGCCCATCGAATGTACATGTGAAGGGATGTAAGTCTAAAGGGTCTAAGTAACAAAAACATTGAACGAAAATATAATAAAAAATAAATATTGATAAATACATATGTGCTAAAAAACTTATCTTCTCTCAACAAAAAAAAAAAAAAAAAATTTGGCGCTTAAACCCTTTAGATTTACAACCCTTCAATTGTGAAATAAAAGCGAAATTTGTAAAAGTGAAGCTGCACAAACAGGAGACATATTATATAAATAAAAAACCCTGTTTTTTACATCTGGAACTAGCAATCATTTTATAACTCCTTAAGTGAAAACAAAATCCAAAATATTTATGTTACAAGTTACAAAACACAAGCTTCCATGCTTAATTTAATTTAAAATAAATAAGAATTTGTTTAATATCAACGAAAATCTCGTGTTTTATTTAAAATCAATTTTACGATTTCTTCAAAAACACAATTTTAAATCTTAAATATAACGGTAATAATATTTCGCGCGAAAGTCTTAATATCTGCTTACATACATCGAAAAAAATGCTTTAATAAAAATAATTTAAACCGAAACCCAGTTCTTATTGAATATTGGTATATTTGTAAATGATTTTTTTTTTATTTTTTTGCATTTTTTCGATAAACATCAACTCACGCTAACAGAAATACCGGAAATGTGCTTTTTACTATGATGATAAAAAAACTTAATTTCAAAATGTTGGGCAAAGCGCAAAAAAAACAAGCTGCATCGTTGTAAAAATTTTATAATATATAGCGAACAACGTAATTCCATTTCTGTGCTCAACATACCAAATAATTCAGTTATTTTGCAATCAATTTGTACCAATTTTTTCAGTTTTTTTTTTGCGTATGTCGATGCTTGACAACATTTGTTACAATTGTAATTGAAGGATATCGGAAACGAGAATTGACATAACTTTTTCATCACCGCTGCACAAATAAACGAAAAGTTGATTTAAAATTTAACAGAATTTAAGTAAAATGTGTACAGTGTACAAAGGAAAAAAACTAAAAAAAGGGTTTGGATCAAACTTTAATAATATATTGCGAAATGTTAATCTTATTGTACTAATGCTTTTATACTTTTTTAAATTAAATATAAATAAATAATAAATAATTTAAATAATTTTGGTGTTTGTTCAGACTTTCAATGTTCGATGTTGTTTTAGTTCCCATATACTTGAAGAGCTTAGATATCTGGTAGTACAGCACCCCATGTCTCGCATCCATAAAGTAATGTCGAGTTGACGTTAAAAATAAAATTTTGATACAGAGAAAGAGAAGTGGTGATTACTATATAGTGTTTAGGTGACTAACGATTATTTCAGGTCGCGTGGTTGGTTTGGAAAGTAAAATCAAAACGTAAATGGAATTGCCTTTTTTGGATGTAGCTTCAGTTCAGAAGTTTTCACGAAATTAACCCGAAGTCATAATAATTAGTAGTAGTAGTACGAAGAATTTTTATATATATCTTTATAGTAAATGCGTTCTCTTTTGTGTCTGATTCCATAACAGTGCTAAGAAAAATGTTAAGGTGTGGTATTCCCACCTAATTTTCAAGGGTTTTCGGGAATTTTTCAGCATAACAAAATAAAATACAATAATTTTATTTTTTTATGTTATTATTGACATCTTTTACTGTACGGTACTTGAAGTCATCTGAAACAACAAATTTAAATAGATTATTATTCTGTGGGCTTGTCATTTTGGCGGGTAGTAGATTTAAAAATGTTTATTAAAAAATAACAAAATGGCGGACTTGCGTTGTTTTTTAGGAAATAATGGTTAAAAATAAACAATTCTACTACCTGTGAGAGCCATTGAAGTGTAGAATAACATATTAAAATTTCATTCCAATCGGCCTTATAGAATTTCTTCAAACCCCTGGGCTGATCAAAAAACGTTGTTTCGAGAAAAACGCTTGTAAAGTTTTAACAACTCATACAGTTTAACCAACAGATGCTCTCGACTATGTGCTATATTTTGAATTTTGGTATGAAACTTTTACAGTATACTCTCAATATATTTTACTTTTGAAATACATTTGAATAAAATAATGGATTCTTTAAAACTCGAACACATCCTTAATGGGATTAATGACAAAATGCAGCTCCGACGTACCTCAGCTCGAACATTGATTTCGCTCGAGAGTTTTTTTCATTTAATATAACAATTTCATAATTTAATTTCCACATCATGAATACCCTTCTACTTCTATACATGATCCACCCCTAAAAAACCTAATCAAAACCATGTACATAAATACAAAAATTTCAAACCAAATTGTTTCAAAATTAGATTTTAATTGACAGCAAATAAAATGTAATACTATTTAAAATTTAACCGAAAAGTATGGAAAGCTACAGTGGCAAGTCCAGCAACAACAACAAAGTCAATCTATTCTTGTCAATATTTCTGATTAATATTTAATGGGGTTAATATTATGTCTCTCACCCTCTCTCCTTTAATGACGTCATGTTAAACAAACAGAAATAGCAATAGCATGACAACTTCCAAAATCTTTTTCGCATATGACGAGAGAATGCACATATACGCCATTAGAGAGTAGAAAAGAGCGAGAGTGGCAGAGATATAGGAGAAATACTTAAACGTAGATTTACATATTGAGCAAGTGTTGTTGTAATCTATTGATTATTTACTAAAATGAGCAATAAAAATAACAACTGCAAATATAATAGTGGTAGTAGTACTAGAAAATATACATAGAAGTTATGAGTCAATGATTAGGTCGTAGGATATAAGCCAAAAGAGAAACAACAAAAATAAGCTAGTTATTTACATAGAAATTATGTAAAAGAAAACAAAGTGGTAGTAAGTAGTTAGCAGTAAGTAATAAGGATATTTATTTAGTTTTGGTTATAACGATGGTTGTGGGTTTATTCTGTTCATGTGGGAAAGTTGGTACTTTTGTAATTAAATGTAGAGCAATATATCATAAAGAAAGTGTATCTAATTGTAAAGAATATTATTTTTAATATTTACAGGCACATCATACATACATATCCCTACAATATATACATAGAATATTGCTACGAATGTTTGTTTTTCTCCTATATGAGGCGAAAAATTTTACATAAATTAATTAATACATATATTTTCGTGGAACTAGTCTGAACAAAAGCATAAAGTTATTAGTTATTATTATTATTTCTTTCTTTTCCTGTGTCTTATGCAGTAAATTTTAGCATTAATTGGAATTAAGGAAAATTATGCATATTCAAGTTTATAATTTAGAGGAATTTGAAGAGTAGTGCTATAGTTATTTATCGACTAATATGCAATACCAAATCTACAGCACAGATTCCATGATTAATAAACTAAAATTTTAAATAAATAGAATTTGTTGCCAATGCTCAATGCTTCCGGTCAAGGGCTTTTCAAACTTATTGAATTATCTTTTTGGCAAATGAAGCATAATAATGCCATTGTTACTGTAAAATTGAAAGTAAACTAAACAGCAAATAATGCTAATCTGCGTTGTTCCATACATTTGACATTTATGCCAAAAAAAATTGGCAAAAATACAGAAATATTTCAAGTAAATGAATGCATCTTGAACTAAATTTTCAGTTGATTTAGAAATAAAGTAAATATTTAGATCTTGTACGAGACTAGGATTTGAATGAGGATGAATTAATTTTTTAATAAGAAATTGCACCCTACACTAATCTTTGTCAAACTTATTATTTTGTATGCAAACGAGTAAAAAAGTGCTTGAAATGTTCTGCTCTGTTGTATTTAAAGTCGATTTTGACAATCTATTGAATGTGTGTGTGTAGAAGGATAATTACTTCATTTATATTGAATTATGCTACTGAATTGTAAAAAAAAATCTGAGCTTTGGTTTTTCTGTTTTTCCACAAAAAAAACCACAAAAATGTTGCCACCACCTCCGTCAACCACACAAACTAATTTAAAAGTATTTCCTACTCTTATGCAATAATGCAAGGATTCAACACAAGTGCTGCCAACTTTTGAAAAAAAAACTAACGAAAATACACAAAATCAATAAAATAAAAAAATAGCGTGGAAAAAATTAAGTGGTCGGAAAGTGCACGAAAAAGCAAAAGGAAATAAGAAGGAAAACCTTCAAAAGATCTTCTGAAAAAGGCAAAACGGAAGTACACTCTTTCATATACCTCATGCGCTTCCGTTTTCCGTCTGTGTACCGCTACTACCGTATCCACACACACTCGTGTTTGCCTCATTTTTTATATGTACATACCTTTTACTATCCTATATTCTGACGCTCACTAATTTGTTTACTGCTTCCCACATCGAATGCATATAATTTCACTATAAAAAGTAACTAGTAAAAATGTATACTGAGTTCAAGGATTTTGTTGTTTTTCATTCTATATTTTTCTATTTGTTTCCTATTTTTCATGTTTTACAATTTCAAATTTGTAGTTGCATTTTTATTAGTTCTTCTTTAGTTGTTTGCCCCTTTAATTTAAGTGTCTGTAGTCCTTGTTCCTTATCCATTTTAATTTTCATTTTAAATATGCGGCATTACTTAAAATATTTTATTCTTGTTTTTATAATTTACTTTTACTGCTTCTATGTTTGCAATAAAATGCAAAAAAGTAAAGTTTTTGTCTTCTTCATTGCTGCACTCAATGAAAGTAAAGAAAAAAGTAAAAACCAAATTGCCTTTTTTGTATAATGTCGAAGAAGAGATCAATGGCGCCAACAGAAAAAAATGAAACGTTTTATTATGACTTTCTTTTCAGTTTTTTCGTTTTATAACTATGGCCTTTTCATTGCAAAACATTTTTATTAAAATCTTCGAAGTTTTTAAAAAAAAATAACACACTGCAGTAAAACACAAATTTTGAAAAATTCTGGGTAGTGTAAAGTTAGTTAGTTGGAGCACACTATGCTCCGTTTTTACTTCCTTCGGGTCAAGACGGGTCAAGAAATTCCGGAAATTTCTGAGATTTTAAGATAACATATGTAAATACCAATGTTCATATAAAAATGTTTAGATCTGCCATGCCTTCAATGCCATCTTATTGTTATGTCTTCTCGTTCCCTCTACTATACGAAATGTCTGCAACCAGGACGATCCTTTACCATAGCCTTAACTACCCTGAAAGAATTCTCCGTTGCGCTTAGGCGTTCCTTACCGAGTACACCTAGACCATCCTCATTTTCTACTGCCTTTCGGGATTCTGTTTAGTACTTATCTATAGATTTAATTGAGCGGTTTGAGGAGTGTTTACCCGATACATCTCTACTTCATAATTTCTGAGAGTTCTGAGCAATGCGATCTTTATGAGAATATTTAAGTATTTCAGAAAAAGTACGTCACTTTTCAGAATTTTTTGTTTTGTTCAAATTGAACATTTTGCAAAGAATTTATATTTTTAAATAATTTTTTATAAATTGAAAAAAATTTGCTTTTTTAAAGAGACACTAAAGTGAAAATAAATGAACAAATAAGTTACAAATTGTTGTTTGAATAAAAATCACACCCCAATATAAACAAAAAGACCTAGAAATAGCTGAAATAATCAAAACCATGTTGTCTTTATGAATTAATAATTCAATGGAGAAATATACAAATATTTGAGCAGCAACAACAATTATAAATTAAATAAATTGTCATCAATTATGACTGCCAGGCTACGTAGTATACAATCGATTCGATTAAAAAAAAAGAAACCCCTTACCACAGCCTGACCGGCTTCCTCAAATACAAATACTACTTTTACAAACATATGCTCTCGCATTTAAATTGAAAACAAACTTTTCGTTCTTAATTGCTGAAGCAATTAAAATGCGTCTGCAGCTCAATCAGAATAAATATGAATATAATATCGCGTTTTCATTTATGGATCTTCTACACACTACTATATAAAGAGTAGGTACAGAATGAAGGAATGACGCGGCTGTTTTGAAAACGACGCTTCAAAGATGAATACGCCAATGAACGTCAACATATGCGATTCGAGCTTCTAAGCTGAAAAAAATAAATATAAATAAAACAATAATGACAGTCAAATATGCTTACAATTAGAATACCAACGCAACGCATTTATTGCATTTCTGCATACTAATTTCGGAAAGTAAACAAATTTAAATACACTGGCACGATTCCATTTGTAGTTTCTATATTGATGTTATTATTTCATCAATTCGAGAAGGTACTGCAATTCAATTGAGGTACGTTCACTTGCCACTGCTGCTACTGCTACTACTGTTATTACGCTATTTATTTCACATTTTTGCTGTCAGAGTATATATCTAGTGAAATATTTACGCTGACATTTTATTTAATGCATTTCCATTTCATTTTTCATTTTATTGTAAATACAATGAAGGTATGATTGCAAATTTGATTGTCAGCCATTTCAATAATATTTTCTTTTCAAATGAAAAAATACTATTGTTAAAATGACAATATTGGAAGTGACACTTTACAAGACATTAATAATTTATTTTCTTAGCTATTTAACTATGTGAATTTTCACAATATTGCAATGATAAAATTTACTGCATCTGCGGTGACGTGCCGTTAGTGTCATTCAACACTATGCAGTAATTATTTCAAAATAATTTATCTATTTCTTCCTCTATTTCTTACTCCCTAGTTAACACTTGAATAAAAAGAAATGAAAACTAAAAGCTTATAACTATGTAACATATTTTATTGCTTTACATAGCGTCTCGACTAGCTATAATTCATAGCAATGTTCATGGTCATGTCAGTGCAGCTTATGGCTGTGAAAATATGAAGTGAGCAAATTATGGTCAGGCATTTCATTTTACAAAATGCTTTGAACAGTAAACAACAAATATGCGTTAAATTTGTTTCTCATTTTATTTCACGCTTTTCATTTCGAATCAATTCTTTTTTATATTTTTCTCTTTTATAATTTCATAAGCACTCATATTCTCAATAAATTTTTATAAAATTAATTATTTCGCTTCAATTAAGTTTAACTTGCAAACGTCAAAATCGAATGTTACTTCAAATTCATGTCACGGTTGATAGCAGCAGTACTCGACTAGACATTTTGATGGTAAGGCAGCAACATTAACATGAATTATAGTTAGTCGAGACACTATGTTAGCAAGTAGCTCGTTACTCGTTGCTTTTAAAGTTGAAATTGAAATATCAGAAATTTTCAGAATATTATTTCATTATTTTCGCAGTTTTTCGCTACTATTTAGTTGCTTTTGAAGTTAGCATTGTCTTTACATCGTTACTGAGGCCATCCACTACCTCCTCTGCAAATGCCCTTTTGTCTAGATCCCTCAACTCCGTTTTTTGGGAGAACTGGAGGAACTGGTGGAGATTTCGCCAACAGATCTTGTAACTTTTTTCTGGAGTACTGAGTGGTTTCAGGATGGATAGATTTTTGAGATCTGTTTCGTGGGTGTGAAGGATTCCATATTGTATAGGGTCATCATAATAGACGAAAGTTTTGGGCCCTCTGGACGCTTAGTTTTCTGAGCACTTCCCTTTAAGCTAACCCACATTTTTACTTCTTCTGAAACTATTACTATATAATAGTATATTCCCTCTGCACCATAAACACGAGTTAAAGACAATGAGCTTAAAACCCATGCACATGCACATTCGAGTATATAGTCACATCATCATATAGCGCATATGTATGCAACTCAGTACAATCGCACTCAAATCTTACAACTCAATGTCAACTCAACTCAAATCACAAGTTTCCATAAATTAAACTAATTGCAGCTTGTGTTAAATTGCCACACAATAACGAGCAAGTTCCTAGTAACCGCAATATATGTAGAAGTGTCTATGTAGAGTTAAAACAACAGCAACAACAATAGCAGCTGTAGCGAACAAAGCACAAAAAACCCATCCATAACAAATCAATTCACACAAAACAAATCTCATATGAACGAACTGATTGCCACCATCAATATGGCGTCATTGAATATAATTTTAGCCTTCGATGAGAGTGTGTGATGTACGGATATTTGTATATCTGTCTGTATGTGTGTGTAAAATTTGCGAGCCATTTTCACTTACTGCTCGAATGTGTCTTTACTATCTCGCTAATGATATGGGTGTGACATGAAGTGGAGGTGGAGGTACAGGGTGTGCTAACTTTGCACATTGCGCCCGCGGGCAAGAGCAATATAAAAAACGCGCTAAATTCGACAACTTTGTTCGCTGGTTCAGTTGTGCGTCGCTGATAACAAAAATAATAAAAATTGCGAACAAATTCACAATACTCATAAATTTAAATTTTATGAGCGTGTCAAATTTTGCATGTTGGTCGGAAGCTATTGAAAATTGAAGCTGCTACTTGCCTAGTAAAATTGTTCGCTACTCGTTATTTTCATAGTGTGATAATGAGTGAAAAACTTTTCGACGGTGTAATTATTATTGGCATCATAAAATATATGTATATTGAAAATGATAACAAGGTTATAGATATTGTTGTTGCATGACAAATCATTAGATGTACATATACAAATGTATTGTTCTTGTTTACTCTCTCTTCTGTAGTACTTGATAAATAATTCCTTTTTGAGAAGGAAAAGAAGAAGGTCTTTTCTAGCGAAGTTAGGGAAGAAGGTCGTTAATATTAAATCCGATTTAGTTTTAAAGGACTTTCCGATTGAAGGCCAAATCAGCAGGTGGTACGTTGACCTGAAATTATTCTGCGTAGATAATTCATAAAAAACATACATATTTAAATGCATTTTATAATGAGTGAAAATACTTATATATTTCAGGCATAAGAAAACTTCCAACGAGTAAAGAATTCACTATAAAAAGCGTTATTCATTAGCTATTAAATTCCCAATGTATTTGCTCTTACTTTGAGGTTTCTCAGTTTTCTCCAAAAAATTAATTTGTTTCATGTTTGAAGACCATTAATTTAAATAAGTAATTATCATTCCCAAAAGCAAACATGTATACAAATCCAATTAGTACTAAAGAAAAAAGAAAACGTGTATCTAATGAAATTTATGTTATTTCTTTTATCATGTTCACATTTCAAACAAATACAATTAGAAGTATCCTGCTCGAGAAAATGTATTCATCAACACACACATGCATCCATAGTTACTCTCCCATATGTACGTAAGCACACATATGTAAGTATGTGTATATATATTTACGTTTTGCACACCATACTTAATTAACACAAAAAAACATTATGTCAATACTCGTTACTTGCATATATATGTATATATATGAGAACGAGCGAGTGAGCTAGCGAGTTAGGTGAAGAAAGAACGAAAGGAGCTAAGTTAGTATTGACGAAAAAGATATTTTATGTGATTTTGAAGAATTATTCTAAGGCCAAAATATATTTACAATGTAAAATTAGAGTACGTGCATATAATGTTGAGTTTAGAGCGCAACAAAATTGAAAGTAGATCACTTACGACTTTAGTTGTAGTGTTATGGTATGATGACTGAAATATGAAAAATGAAAACAATTTTTTAAATTTTTAATCAAAGAATTTTACATGAAATTAGCATATTTTCTTTGTTGTTGTTGCTTTAAATAAATCATTATCAACATCGTTTACCTAACAATTTCATCAACTAAAATTTACACAAGTCCTTGCTGCACTCTGCATAGACACATACATACACACACACACACATAAATCCATTTGATTTACGTTGAGAGATTAACTGTCACATTGTAAAAGCTTTGTCCATTGCACACGGGCATACCATGGATGTTTCACTTATGGTTACGGAATAAAATTTTACCTGTGCTGAAATAAGAAACAAAAGAAAAAACCAAAGAAACAGAGGCAAGGAAAAAAAAGTAATACAATGTATAACAAATACAACGGTAAATACGCTTGCACACACAAATATATATTTACCATTCAAGTATATGCGCGTGTTAAGTATACGCTTCTCTAGTAGTTTTACAGCATCCCAGCGGGAAAAGGTAAAATATAGTAATCGAAAAAATAATCCATAATGCGACAATTTATTGATTACATAATAGATTATTTCTTTCACAGTGATCTTCTAGGAAAAGAAATGTGTAATGAATTATTTCTTCCATTATTTGGTAATCATTCCTTTTTCCCCAATTATTTATTCGATTACTGTCGTAATGCATCATCTACTTTCCCGCGGGGATATTATAATATGTATGCATGTGAAAGCTTTGAACTTTGACATTTTAGTGAAAATATTACTACAACAATAACAAAGTCTGTTCTGTTTTCACACACACTTACACACATATCTCTCATTCGCATGCAAGTGATATGAAAGCAACAACAAACCTGAAAGAATAGTTTGGCCTCTTTGCTATAAAATTACACACAGAAGTATGTACATATGTATGCATGCTTGTATATATATATACATATATGTATATACTTATGTACATATGTATAAGTATTTTGACATCTGAGAATAAAAAAAAAGTAACTACTGTCAACTACAAAATGACTGCAAGCAAACGTTTGAAACTTAACATAATTAAATGAAAACTTTGCGAAAAATAGAGAGTTTGTCAGACAAAAAAAGGAGAAAGACAGAGCGCACACATACATATGCCTTTTATTTATTTTTTTGTTGTTTTTAAAATATTGTAAAAATGAAAATAAATTGATTTTTTAATTGTTTGTTCTTTTCGTTTTAAATGTATCTATTTTCTACGGCTGCGCACTGTTTTATGTGAAGTTTTTATACTCGTTTAAGTAAATGCTGCTCAGCATTGTATCTGCTCTCATTGTTTCTTGCTCTTAATGTCACTTCGTCTTTGCATCTTCTTTCTCTTTCTTTTCAACACTCGTGCTCGCTCTCTGTTATATTTTTACGCTCCGAATTGTATAATGGCATAAAAACTTCTCCTTTCTAACATTACGTCACCAGTGTATTATACTTTTAGCCTTTGTCACCAGCCCCCCAGCTATTAAATCGAAAAAATGTGAAACAACGCCTCCTTTTTCTCATGCGCGAACAAAAAAAAAAGGCACAATCCCTTAACTTGACTTAACTTTTTCTTGCCACGATTAAAATTTTATTTTTAGCATGACATTTTGATTTTATGCTAATTTTAATGTGTTGATTTCTGCTTTGCTGCATTCATTGCAAAAAAGGATGCCTTCCTCTGAAAATTAGTTGGCGACAGCGATGCATCTGCGTTGCATTAATGAGAGGCAAGATTGGGTTCATGTGAACTTATTAGAAAAAAAGGAAGAAGCTTATGTATTGTAAAGAAATTTTTGGCATAATAAAGTCTTGGGGGAGAATTATTAAAATAGAATTATGCATAGATCTGGGTTTAAAAATTTCGCTTAGTTAAAAACTTTCTGGTTGCGAAAACGTTCCAAAATTTAAAAAAAGCAAATCAAATTTTATATTTTCTATAAGTTAGGTTTATTCAAAAAATTTTCTCATTTTCATTTAGGGTAGTTAAATTAGCAACTTTAAGTGTAATTTTTTAGTTATTGTTGGTTTTCTATTTTCTGTTAATATTCCCTACTTTTCTCACTCTAATTCATAATTAAAAGTAAATTAATACAAGCCAAAATAACAACAACAGCAACAACGTAATTTATTAATCCTGCGGGTTTTCGAGAAAAGCTATGTTCCAATTCATTTGCTTTTATCTGCCGCTATTGCTGTTGTTGCTGCTACTGCTGCGTGCTGCGCAAAAACAAAACACACTGTGTGTTTCATTGTAGCGAAGAAGCAGAGCAGAAAAAAGTATGGCCGCATTAATTTCCGTTTTTATTTATGGCCATAAATTTACAGCACAAAACTTAAAAGCACCTATACATATTTTTTTCGTTGTCGTTTCGTGTGTGTGTGTGTGTGTGTGCATGAGTATGTATTTGTGTTTTTCTTTTCAAGGCTTTTCTTGTTTTCAACTTTTGCCTATAGGCGAAAAGTAAAAATTAATAATACAAAAAAAAAAAAAAAAAAAAAAAATAGAAAGCTAAAGCAAAACGAAAGACAAATTGAAATCAGCATTTTTAATTTAAAAAATAAGTTCCAATGATGCAGCAGAAGTAGAGGAAGAAGATAAGAAGAAGCTGATAAAAGCAGTGTACTTCTTTAAAAGTATGTACTTCTTTAAATAGTTCACAATTTTACTTATTTTACGCATGACTGAGTTTCCAAATCGGTACACACGCACACACACACGCATAAAAATTAATTTTAATTTATTTAGAAAATGGAAAACGGGAGGAAAAGCAAGAACAAAATAAATAAAATAGAATGAAATGAATAAATATATTAAAGAAATGCTTTGCAGTGCACAACAGTTTCAACAAATATTTATATCTGTATTCTTATTTTCTGTAAGCAATACATATTCATTCACGCACACAAACAAAATTGTTGGCAACATAGCTGTTAATTCTTTTATATCCAAATAAACTTAATTGACAATTATAATACCAATTTCATTTCTACGAGTTTATTTACTATTGCCAAGTTCTATTGCTATTTGTGTAGCTGTTGCTATTTTAACTAGAAATTGTTACAAAATAATAAAAACTAAAATGAAAAGATACTTAGAAATGTCAAGGAAACATCAAAGAAAGCAGTAAATAATCGCAAAACTAAAGAAAGTTTTAGCAGAAGATTGCGGATGTAGGTAGGTGGAAGTGTAAAGGGATGCGAGGCAACTGAAATAGCAGCAGTAGTAGAAGTTGGAAGTAAAATAAGAAGTAAGCTAAAAATACTCGATTAGATTACGTAATTTATGAGCAAGGGAAATGAAATTTATGTTAGCATGGTATCAATGGTGGACACTGGCGCTAGCGCCGAGCTATGCGATTTATTTATGGTGCACATTATTATTATTATTATATCACGCTGATATTATATTCACAGTACACTTATATGTACATATATATGACTACTAGTGAAAGATTACTGCTTTTCCTGATGCTACACACACATACAAGTGTGAAGCATAAAAATATAAGACTCGCTCTATATAAAAGTTGCCAATGAATTTACTACATAAATAAAACATGTACATGTATACTAAATATGAAAATAATTACAGCGTCGTGGCGATCACATTTACATTTGACGTTGTGTTCCACTAGTTCGCTTATTTATTACCGTCTAAAGTTGTACGTCTTCAGTGGTGTCTTCCTCTTTCCAAGTTCCTTCCCAATAGGTTAGACTAAGCACAGCACTCATAGACCAAAAACGAATATTGTGATACCAAGTGATATCGATGCCTTTTTGAGAAGCTAGGCAAGTGCCTAATCAAAGCTTACGCAAATCAAAGATTACACAAATAGATTTATTTAGCTATTTATTTGTATATTTCCTGCAATGCTTTGGTTTATCAAAGAAGAAACGAATCACAGTTTAAAAGTGTATTGGAAAAATTCATTACATACCTATATGGAGAAAACCTGCATTAAAACCAATTTGCTTTTCCACAAATATAATCTGTTTACTAACATATAAAGTCAATATTGTGTCAACGTATTAGAAGAATACACAAATTCAACTACAAACATATGTGTTTAAAAATATTACATATGTATGTGTGAATTTGTGCCTTTCAAAAGATTTAACATGAAAATTTTCACTACTTCCACATGTCAAAACTACAATTTTACATTCTTATAAAAATATATAAATATATAAGAAGGGAAGCAAGGAACAATAGGGCGACAAGGATAATCAACGTACGTACGGTTAAGGTAAAAAATCACAGCAAAGAATTTTCTCATGCATATGTATGTATTGCATTTGTGCTGTAATCGAAAAAAGAGATTCAATGTATAAAATGGATGGAAAATTTTTTCGAAAAACTTGACGCAAAATAGCAAACAACAACAACGAACCTTTTAAGAAGAACTTATGCATACAGACAAAAAAAAGAAAAGGAATACCATTTTTCAATGAGGAAAAAAGCAAGAAAGTAGCAAAGAAATTGGGATTGATGATGATAAGCATGAATAATGATCATAATGAAGATGATTATGACGTCGTGTGCAACTGTGGGTTCAAAGTCAGTCGTTCCAAAATAAACCGTTGCTTTTTCTTTGAGGTTTTACGTATGTATGTATGTATATATGTATTTACTCGTATCTCGTTTTTGCTACCAAATTGACATAGAGATATCCTGTTTTCATTACTGTTGTTGTTGCCGCTGCTGCTCCTGTAAGTAGAAGCTTTGCTTTTCTATCAAGTAAGAAAAGTTGGCTTAAAACCTCACAACCAAAATGACATGAACGAGAAAATAGGATATGAATTTCAAAGTTTTTCTTTGTCGTTTTTAGCGAAGAAAACTTTTTGCATTTCAGTAAAAAAGTTTAATTGCTCCGTTTTAATATACTCGTATCGTAGTTTTGTTATATTATGAAAAGCCTATTTCTTCAGTTACATATCATTAATTTATTTAATGCAACACATTTAATTTTAATTTAAACTCATTCATCCAATTTACGCTGCTAATCTGTTGAAATTCGATTTTTTTTTTAATTTCTTAACAATATTTTCATGATTTCCAAAATTCAATTGAATTTGTGATTTATTGGAAGCGATAAAAAATTATTATTGTCATATTAAAATTGCATTAAAAATAGATTTTCATCTTTAATATACAACAAAAATAAAAACAAAAGAAAGAAAAAACAACTGTGGGGAACAAAGAAAACAATACATTAAAATTGTGTGCTCCTTCAATATTCAATAAATATGTTAAAAGCAACAGCAACAGCAAAAACAACAGAAAAAGCTGATGAAACTCATAAAATTACTATCAAGATGACAAATTAATAATGCGGCATTAAAGCAAAAATAAAATAATAATAAAGTAACGCTCGCAGAAGCAGAAGAAATGCGGTGAGGAATGGGGTGATGGGGTGCACAGTATACACAGCACATCATAAATCACTGTGAAACGCATTGAAAACTGTAAAGTTTAATTTAAAAGCATTATACTCAAGCGTGCCGACAAGCGGGCGTGAGACTATAATTAAAAAACAACAGCGCTTCATGGGTTGTAAATAAAAAAGTGTAATAAATATTAAAAAAAAAAATAGAAAAATTTTGAATGAATGAATTGAAAGCAACAGTATTGATGTTGATAATGATAACAACAACATCAGCCACCAACAACAAGGGCTTGAGTGCATATCATAAAAACGATTCTTATGAGGTCATAATATTAAGCTTGCAACTGGCAAAATGAATTGCAGTTAATTCTTTCAGATTTGTCATCGAAATATTTTAAAATTTATAGTTGCTACTTTATTCTTACCGTCACTCCTTTTCTCATTCTAAAAATATTATTTTTAAAAACTCAAAAAGCATAACGCGATTAACTCAGCATTACTAACTCCTTTTTCCCTCACATCTTCTACTTACAAAGTAAATGCAAATATAATTTTCTATATAAAAACGACCTTCCAATCACTTTTAATTATCACAAAATACAGAAAAACAAAAGCATACAGACAGGTACTCAAGAAATGAGCGCCGAATATTTTAAAGATACATACACACGCCTACATATGTATAAATAAAAAAAAAAATTTACATTTCATATGAGAAGACGAAAATAGTTTGCGAAACTGAGTGAGCATGTGCTCTGCATATCGATAAGCGTTTGCCTCTGCTACTGGCTCAATAGTAGTACAAAATACTAAGCACGTACATTAGAATGTATGTATGTCTGATTATACATCTGTCTGTAGCGACCTTACTCAATCAAAGATAGCATTTAAAGTCAACTAGGAGTATACCCAATTCAAAAAGGTATGTGCTCTAATGCCACGACTACCTTTAAGCTTCGGCTTTTTTCTAAAAATTTCCAAAAAAGTAGCTTGACCCAAATTTCAGCGTCTTTGCTTGTACATAATACAATTTATGTTTTTTTCTATTTATTTACTTATTCAATTTCGTAACTATTATAGTTGATTTTCATGCATAAAATGAAAACTTTCTTAATAGGAACATATTAGCATTTTAGCGTATACCAGCAGTTAGAGTGTTGCCTGAAAGTATACTTTGCTTTTAATTTTAGTACTTACTTTAACCCTTATGTGGACTCTCACGTCCGGTTAGACATGTTTTACGTTATAACAGTACACCGAATGGTGCTTTGAAATTAAGAAAGAAGTACTTATGCATTTCTTAATTAATTTAAATTAATTATATCTCAAGAAGGGATTTACATAGCTATGAGTACACATTCAAGCTAATGTTATGTGGCTGCATGCATGTCCTCCTTCGGTTGTTAACACAAATATTTTTGTTTACGCTCAAAGTTTTTTCATGAAAGTTTCATAATTTGAAACAAGAGATTAGTGCAGCAGAAGGCTTAACTCTTGAATTACAATGATAGGTTTTTAATACTCAAATATATTTCAATTACAATACTTTTTAATTAAAAATTACTCATACGTCTAGTAGCACAGAGTTTCTAATGCAATTCGAAACTCATTTATAAAGAAACCTAGCAAATATTTGCGTATTGATTGTATTCTACAAATGTCGCATCAAATAAGTAAAAATTTTAATATCATTAACAATGGCATTTCTGTATTCTCATACATTTTTATGCATCAGGTACTCATATAACTAAATTACAATGAAAATTACTTAATGCCGCTCTGTAATTTAACATTACTTTGCTAATTAATTGACACTCATACGCCCTGTAATACTGTACTACAGATCGTATGAGGCATATTCGATTTTTAAAGGTTCACATGTTTTCATTGATACAAAAAACTGTACTAACAAACATTTACTATGAATACTTTACTTATCACAAAGTAAACTAAATTATTCTTGTATTCTCTTGGGTCTCGGCTTTTACATATATCTACACGTATGCATGCATAAATATTCTCCCATATCTCATTTGCAATTCCCATGCTTTTAGTTACTTTTTAGGTATATATTTGCATTTAAATTAAAATTATACATACGCTTTGTGTTACTCCGTGCTGTTGTATGTAGCTTTCGCATGAGGATACAAAGTTAATTTATGTGAAAAAAAAACTTGTCACTTGTTAATATAAAAATCGAAATTAAGTAAAGTTAATAGCACACAGTGGTCGTGGGGCCTAGACTGCTATGCAGGGTGTCCAAAAAAAATCCCATAGTAATAAAAATAAATGTAAATGAATTTCGTAATTTTATTGTTAAATAAAAACCTCAAATGTTTATCATTGTAATGCGAAAATGAGAATGAGAAAATATTAAAACAAATATTAATTAAGCACCGAAATAGATTAAGGCCAGGCTGCTTCAATTCTCTCAGTTTATGATTTGTGTATATGTGTGGGTGAGAAAAAAAGGAAACGTTGATATAAGCTAACGACAGGAAATTTACAAAACGGAAGTTGGTGGTACTGCGCCATTCTCAATGTCGTCATCCAGCGACAGCTTATGAGAGCTAAAAAACTTTGCTTGGCAATGTATAAAGTTTATTCTTTTCACTGCTTCCGGTATTTGTAGTGGAATAAGCGCACGCCGAGCTGTGCCGCAATATTTATCAGTTGTGCAGTTTTTCAAAAACCATAAACTTGATTTTATGGAATAAGTGTAGAAAAAACTACTACAATTGAAATATTATGCCACATAAAAATGCATTTAATATCAAACTTATTTCTATCTTTCATTTATATTTCTAATCACTTATTTATTTTTTATTCACATATCTGCAATTATAAATACTTACGATAAACAAAACTCCGGCAGTTTGATTGATTTGTATTCCAGATTTAGATTTAATTAAAATGGCATTATATCACTTTTTTTTGACTATTTTATAATAATACAATCTATTTCCTTTTCTTTTTTTTTACAGCAAAAATTCTATTTTTCTATATAATATTTTATGCGGTGTTAACTGGATTCTTTGCTGCCCTGTTAGCTGTATTTTATCAAACGTTAGAAGTTGACAAGCCCAAATGGACGCTTTCAGATGGCTTAATTGGAGCGAATCCTGGTAAGTTGATAATATCAAAAGTACATGAGTAGGAACTAGAGTGAAATTTTCAAACAGACCTTACACTTCCAAGTTTGACTTATTTCTTCATATGACCGACGTACCACCGAAGTAGTTTAATTTAAAAACCAAAAAAAAAAAAAAGAAAAGAAATATCGTTTCATCCCACAGTATTCCCAAAATGAAACTTAAATGAGTTTTTGATTGGCCATAAAAATGATTACCAGCATATTCATTATATCACATACTAACTACAAAAAGGGCACAACAACAACACAAAATTGGAAATGGATGCATATTCAATAAATTGATATTTTATTTTCCATAAAATACATTTTTATATTTTGAGTTGTGCCCGCTTGATACTAACTAAAATATGTAACGATATGTACATATGATAAGCATAAATTACACAGCACGCCTTCGAAAGAAGGAAGTACACATGCACATGAATGTGTGTGTGAGCCATAAACTTTTTGATACACTCAGCGTAAAAAAAAAAAAATATTTCAATCTGATCGACGGTAAATTTCTAAAGCTTCAAATGAAAAGAAAACATTCAAGTAGTTACAAAATTCGCCTTACTCCCAAATGTCCGTACTCACTCCCTCAATCATTGCGTCCCTAGTAGACCATATAATTTGCCGTTTATCATCAATAAACATAAAAGAAATAAATTTAATTAACTAATTGGATTCGCACGTTAAGCGTTCATTCTATTTTTTCTTGTTCGTTGCTCCGCGGATTCTCTTTTATGTTTTATTCAGTCTTTCTTCTTGACGGGATTGTATACTTTTTTTCCTGCTTACGTTTTTTACACGCTGCACGCAATATGTGCATAATGCTATCCCCCCACGCGGTATATACCCTAATTTAACAGTAAATGTCGAACTGTACATCATTTCAGCTTGGCTACAAATTTAATTGCGCTCTAATTGAAAATTTCACTCCCATTTGAACGAACCGCGAATGTCTGAATTGAATTTTAATTAATTGAAAGTGCATTTTTTTATTACTATTTCCGTTTTTCTTCTTTCTTTTTCTGCATTTTCTATCTACAGGACTTGGCTTTCGACCAATGCCTCCAGAGGCAAACGTTGAGAGTACTTTGGTGTGGTATGAAAAATCTAGACCCGAAAATTACAAATACTGGGTTGATGAAACCGCTCGATTTCTGAAATGTAAGTACACGTTAATGAGGGTGTGGAAACAGGAGTTCGCGGTGCAGGAAGTGAATTGAATTTCTTAGAAGGGGGTAGTATATTGTATAGACAGTGCGTAAAAAGTCAAATACTTTTTGAAGCACTTGAGTATTGTCGAGTACCAGTGCCAGTAACAGCGTTAATACTTGTACTGGTACTGAGTATTTTGGTACTGGTATTTGAAAAAACTCAATCTTCAGTTTATGTATATAAAATGATTTGAAATATTAAAAATATTGAGGAGTGCGTGCTTGTTATAAAAATTTGAATATGAAAACTTTAAAATACTAGTGCTGGTATCAATATAAGTATTGGTACTTGAGATTTTGAAGTTCCGATTTTTAAGCATTCAACAAATTTAGTGAAAATCTTTTGAATAGATTTAGGTCCATGAAAGCAAGTTTTCTATAACATATTATTTATTATTTATTTTTCTTATTAAAACTACCAAAACATAATTTAAAAATATTACAATTTTGTTTTTTTGTTACATCCACACACACAAGCGGTGGCTTGTAAGTTGAAAACATTTTAAACCTAACAATGTAGTGTATTTTGATTTGAAAAGTATGCTAACCAGTAGCTATACCCACATAATATGTAAGAAATCGCTATGTTAGGCTAATGTATTATGAATCTGAGTATTTGCCTTTGAAGATTATTTATTAAATTATTTTCTATTTACTTGAAACTTTCTACACAATAAACGCATAAACGAGCAGCCTACGATGATATCCCCAAAAAGAATCATGTGAATTGCTCATTTGAGAATTTGCCACCAGAGGGCAAAGTATGCGGTATTGAAACAAAATCATTTGCACCATGCACTTTAGAGAACAATTTCGGTTATCATCAAGCTCGACCATGCGTTTTCTTAAAATTGAATAAGGTAAGGAACTACTGTTAATTACACACGCATACACACATACACATATTGACGCATGTACCTATTATTTCCTAGATTTACAATTGGAAACCGGATATTTACAACGATTCAAAAACTTTACCCGATAACATGCCAGTTGAGCTCAAACAGCATATTAAAGAAAAACAAAGCTTGCGACCAAATGAGGTGAGTTGACATTCGCTAGTACCATATGTTGTATTTATAGCGACACTCTAATATTTATTTGCTAGACTGGCGTGGTTTGGATTTCCTGTGAAGGTGAAAACCCCGCTGATGTAGAAAATATTAAAGCACGCGATTACTATCCGCGCATGGGATTCCCACATTATTATTTCCCATATAAAAATGTTGATGGTTATGTTCCACCAATTGTTGCTGTACAATTCACCGTTGAAAGTAAGTATCAATTATCATTTGCTAATGAAATATGTACGTATAAAATACCAATCAATACAAACCAATTATAATCGAAAATAGAAACTGAAAAAACAAATGTCAAAAATTGCTCAAAATAACAACACTTTTATGTAACATAAATCAAAGTATAAGGTCAACGTAAAAATAATTGTCCCCTATATTTTGCCCGCACCAGCAGCAGCAGCAGCGGCAAGAGCAGCAGAAATGAAAGTTTTTCAAATAAATTGCAAAACTTATGAACTTTAACCTTTACTAAGCATTGAAGAATAAAGAATGAATTTAGAATACTATTTTTAGCAGGAAACAACAAAACGAAAAAAAAGGTATTGAAAATGGAAGAGGAAATTATGTTAAGGAGTGAAAGAGAAAGAGGCTTACAGTTTAAAGGCCTTTCAATTTAATTGACAGCTGTCAAAAAGTGGCTAGCTATACGAAATTTGAAGGTTATTTTACTATTGAACTCATTAAGCAGTAATTGGAAATATTTAGTTCGATAATGCTGAATCCTTGTCAAAAAATGCTGGTTATTTTTAGAATTTGAAGCTTAGTTGTTGTCTGATAACGACGAATCCAATTTGCTTTTGAGGAAGCAAGTCCTTTAGAATTCGTAACTTGAACTGCCTCATTATGCTTCAAGGCAGAGAATTTGCGATTAGTTGTGATTGTGATTATTTTGCTTTCACAAGTTTCATCTATTTGGAATGGAACTAAAGTAGAAGCAATAACTTATTTCGCTCCCTGTAGGCTTTAGTTGAAGCTGAAAGCACATAACTGATTTTTGTGCATTAGCATTGCCGTCGTCATCAAAATTCTTGCTGGCAAATTCAATGAATTGATTGAAGACTCGTTCTGGTTTGGGAATGTCTTTCGTGTAAACTCGTTCTGATTTAGTTTGCTCAAAAAAAAAAAAAAAAAACACGACACTTTTACAACTTCTTCAATTTTGTTTTTTTATTATAAAATATCAACTTTCAGTTTGTGCAAAACTTTAAAGCACCATCAACAAGAAACAATCAGAACGCAAAAATAAAAATAAGTATGAAGAGCATAAAACGTTGTCGGAACAAAATATAGTAGCCAGCCAGTCAGCCTGCAGGAGCAGAAAATGTTACGGCTCTTGCATACTGAATTCTCGCATATTTTGCTCACTTATATTTCGTTGCAGCTTCCTGGGACTCAATGGTACAGGGTGTGTTTAATGTTTCCGTTTCCTTGCATTCATTGCTTAATCTCTTCTTTTGTCGCTGCTATGCCGTTATCTATGGTATTCCCCATTTCATTTCACTCCGCCTCGTTTCATTCCTATTGTGTTTCAGTTGCCGACATTTCAATTTTTTTATTGCCCTTTTCAAAGTTTCAATTTTTGCGTGTGTTTGTCATGATGACTTTTTTGTGTTATTAATGACAGCTGTAATTGACAATTATTTTCGCGTTTGTGAGGCTATGGTTGATTGAAAATTTATGAGCAAACATTTCTTTTGTTTCGCTAAGACAAAGTTATTGAGTGAATGAATGAACGAGTGAAAGAAAGTGGAAGAAAGCGAGTGAAGGGATGAGCGCATGAAAAACTGTTTACGTGCTCTCAAGCAAAAATCTAACCTCTTTTTTCACAATATTTTGTTACAGCAGCAGCAGCGCTGCTTACCTTCTATCTGCCGCGGCATATAATTACAGCTTATATGTATGTCTAGAAAACAGAAACAGAATGAAAAACGCTTATCCCAATTTTTCCAGCACAATTCATCACAATAAGTTTTCCAAAAACAGCATTTCTTGTGGCAGCAACAAAGCTGGTTTATGTTGTTGTTGTGAATATGTATACTAAAAGCGTAAAAAGTGGATCAACCTTTCTAAACCATTAAGCGGCTTTATGTTAATTTCAAAATATATATCCACCACCCCCACCACTTCCCACTCCCTCTTCTGCTGCTCTTTCTCTTCCCCCGGATATGCACTCCACTTAAAAATTAATAACGAGAAATAAATAAATATATTCTGTTAAAAATTCTTTCCTCAAACGCAGGTTTACTGAAATAGGTACTTGAATATTTAGTATGAGAGGAAATGGGGGTGGGGTGGTTGAATGTTGCATAGAATAGTAGGTAGTAAATGGTAGCAAACAGAAAAAATGGCTTAAGTTGAGTGGAAAAAATAGTTATTCAAAACAAAAAATAAGGGCACTATGTCAACGTGTTATATCATTTATTGTTGTTGCTGTAGTTGTTGTTAGGGCTGCAGATACTATAAATATGGACAATGCGAAAAGCTGATATAATTGTTATGCTAAAAGTGCTGCTTAATTTTAGCAATTGTTCTCAATAATTATTTTATTAAGAAATTAACGATTGAGCTCTCAGGTTATATTGCTTTTCAGCGTTATATTGTTCAAAGCCCGATCATTTCTATGGGCTCGGCTGGACTTCCACCAAATCAAGCATTGAGAAGTAGGCAAAGAAGAAATGGTTAACATATAGGGGTCTTCCAGCCCTTAAGCGTGCTATAGATCTTGTCGCTGCGGAACTTAAACTCAGATATTAGATATAAATAAATTAAATCTGTTCAATGAAGACGACAACTCACATTCTGTGTGAGTGAGAGTGCCCTGGCTCGGCACAGACGGCGAGTATTTAATCAGCAATTCAATTATATCGTCTTCTACGAAAGGTGTTCTAATTTCACGATTTCACAATATAGTTGAAATTCGTGTTCTCCTTGTTTTCACGCCCAAAGCAAAAAACTTGACTTGCCCGCGCAATATGATTGGTAATTTTGTCATAGAGATCTCCTTCTCAATAGCCCAGCGGCTAGAGAACAGGTCTACCACGCTGGAGTATGCGAGTTCTAATCCTGCAATGTGTTCAGATTTGTTTTATTTTTATTTTTTTGTTCCTTTGTATTCTAGCCAAGACGGCTCCAAAGCTTGGCAAAAATAAATTATTATAGACTAATAAAATGCTTTGTTTGCGGAGCGAAGTTCGTCCGTCCAGGTACTAAATAAATAATTAAATAAAGATTCAATTCAGTTTCACAAATTATTGCCACAGCATGGTTCCTATTTTTTTCAATATTTAAGTTATTCTGTATACTCACAGTTTTAGTTCATTTTTTCTTTCCTGGCCTTTCCACAACATCAGACATGTGCAGCGCTATTGGAAAATCGAGAAGACGTGATTCTAAGCTTAATTGTTACTAACATACACTATAAAAATATGTAAAGCACTTTCCAAAGCCAAGTTGAGTGCATTTTATTCCATTGCAATTTTAGCGTTCGGTAAAGGTAAAGTGTAAAAATTGCAAAAAATCACGTATTTATGAACAGTTGCGGAATATATAAATTTATTGCTTTAAAATGTACGCTCCACATTGGTTGTCGAAGTATTGGTACTTTGCTTCAACACAATGACAATAAAAACTTTTGCTGTTGCTGCTGCTGATTTGCATAATGCACTTTTAGATGGTGATCGTGATTATAATGATTGTATTTAACGGAATGGCGCCTTGCGTGGGAATCTATATCCTATAATAAAAGCACTTATTTTTTGTACCCACTGGATTTTTATTTAAATTCAGTATTTTTGGTTCGTTTTCGTAATAAAAGAATAAAACAAACTTGATACTTATGATTACTTTGGGATATCGAAGATACATTCGCCTCCAACTATTGACTACACCGCAAGCAAAACTTTCTATCGTCGCTTTTAATGGTGATAAATGTAAGTGTTGTCAATTTAACATAAAATGTAAAAAAATGCGCACTTATCCGTGGTACATGTTACTTCACTTGTGCGATTTTGAAAAAAAAAACGCCTGGTTGTATTATGTCTTTAAGTATAGTAATTTTCGCACTACAATGGCGTCGTCGTCGTCGTAGTCGTTGGCGTCTGTCAGCGGATACGGATACTGCATACTGTGTAGCCAGCAAAAGCGGATACTGCCTTTTCTGCAGACGCGTATTTAAGAGAGAAAATGTGTACGTGTGTGGATGTGCGGTTTAATGTGATTTGTAGCTTGGAAATAAAATTTTTTTTAAATGTGTTTATGTGTGTGTAAGCAGATAGAAAGTGTTATTTATGTCCGGAGGCAGACATGCCATTGGTACAAATGATGCAAATTGCACAAGGGCGCCTTATTGTTGGGGCGTCGAAATCTCCTGAGCGACTTTTTTTTTACGCGTCAGTTTTTGGTAGAAGGACATCAAAAAATATCTCTTACCGGGGCGCCAAAGAATCTACATAATATAAAAGTACTACAAATTGTTAAAGAAAACTTAAGATCAGCTTAAGGTACATCTGATTCTTGATCTTGTTAGGAAATAAAAACATAATACTAATTTAGATACTCCATTTTTCAATTTATTGCATCAATATTATTATCAAGATAAATTACA
Source organism: Toxonevra muliebris (assembly GCA_963691655.1). Lineage (NCBI taxonomy): Eukaryota > Metazoa > Arthropoda > Insecta > Diptera > Pallopteridae > Toxonevra > Toxonevra muliebris. The sequence goes on from OY829329.1 coordinate 1,586,883, forward strand.
TTTTTGCTTAGTACGCGAGAAAATGGAACAACTAAATTGCATTGCCTCGTGCATCACACACAGAATCAATCAATAAATCTAGCAAAGACAATGAAAATAACCAGAAACAAAATTGGATATTAATATCTGAACGAAACAATCATAGCTCAAAATAGATAATATAAAAAAGCATCTCGGGGAGGGATAAAAAAAACATGGTGGAAAACGTAGTTTGTGAGCTACCGAACTTTAAATACCTTTCAGACCTTCAGACCATCTAAAGAAAAAACTCTGTGCAGTGATCGATTGACCGATACTTCATTTAATAGCATAGCTTACTAGGCTAGGTCAGGTTGGAGTTGCTGTCAAGAGACATACTTAGGCCTGAGCAGCCCACAGTGATATCACATGGTTGGAGCTAGAGTTTAAAGCCGGTTCCGGATGGCAGTGTGGCAATTTGTTATCACTTGGTGGTTTTGCCATTGCCTACCAAGATGAGTACTTGCACAGTTACAAAGCTCATACACTTTATATCGATAGTGAATATAGGTTATGAGAATTAATCACCACATTCAGACGCGAATCGAACCTGGACCTCTCGGGTGAAGGTCGGTCTAGTATAAAACTAACAAAACTTGATTGTTCATATCAATAACTACTTTTATATTGACCTTAAAAATGTTCAATTACATTTAAAATTTCCACGCCTTACATTCTTAAGTGAAGTAAAAATAAGCGTATGTGCACTTACAAAAATGTAAATACTTGCATAGTATAATATACATATGTATGTACAGTGAGTAACAGTCAGCCCAGGCGAGTGAGTGAGTGAAAACTTGAAACGAATTATTCCTAAAAATTTCGACATGGGAGAAAATCGCCTGGTGGAGTGCTAAAATGAAATCCCAGTTGCCCCTGGCTCGATTCTATAAACGAATAGGAGCTATATAATCGTGTAGTAATGACAAAAATTAAAAAGTAAATCAATATCATTAAAAACAGGAAATTTTCGGGGAGCGATACAAATTTAGCTTCAAGTGTACGAAAAACAAATGGCTCAAAACCTTGCATAATATATATGAGATATGAACCAATTTGTTTTAATTTCAGTGGAGCATTTTCACTGTGTGACGAAATATATATATTTTTTTTTATATTGGGTAATTTTTTTTGACTGGGGTTTTCAAAACACATAAGTATTTTTTTTTTTCAACGATAAAAATATTTACTCAATTCAATTTTTATCAATTTGATTTACTCTATAGCGCTCCTTTTACGTTAAATCCTGCCCTTCATCCCCCACGCATCATACCAGCTTGAAGCTAAAAACAGAAAGAAGAAAAAGAAAATGTAAACAACGTTTCTTTTATATATATTTGTTGTTAAAGTGTTTGTATGTATGCGTAGTGGCATTATAAACTTCCGCTTACTGGCGAATGGTAGTGGTCCACGAGTCAAACACAGGAATATCTGAATGGGATGGTGGATCAGAGAAGATGGCAAAAAATAGAAGAAATTACGATCAAATGTGATTATGCGCTGCCATTCACATCAGTATACAAAAGAAAATCAACAAGAAAAAAGTAGGAAGAAATAAGTGGGAGAAAATGTACAAGGGGGGATACATATACACATATACACACTCACACTATGTTATATACGCATCCACTAGCAAGTAGTACTCATACATAGACTCAGAGCTGTCGTTGCCGTCGCCGCCACTCTAGTCACATTATTCCCGTACTGCCACAATTTAAGGCTTCAAGGCTACTGCTGTTCCCTGCATGGCTGTGTGTGCGTGCTCATATATGGTTTGTGAAGATGTGTGTGTAGGTGTACAAAAATTATAGCAACGCAAGAAAAAATATTGAAAGAATGAAAATGGTTGTAAGAAAATATTTGTATTTATATATATGACTTGTACAATATACAAATACACTAAGAAATAGGTACGTTATGTAAGCACAGCCACGGAGCATGTACTAGGTTTGAAGAGGATGTCAACATCCGCATCCGCAACTTCACATAAGCCGCGATTTTCAGTGATACTTATTGGTATCTGCTTATTTCTGTGCTTTTTAGCTACAACAAATGAAGGTACTCAATATTATATATAATAATATTCTCACTTATTTTGGAATTGCGTTTTACAAACTCACGATCTAACTAGTAATTCGGTGCGGATCCGCTTCCGCATCCTCTTAAATTACATCCGTTACAACCCTAGTATATACAGTATGCATACACTTATGTTTGTAATTCTAGAATATTTTTCTTTGTTGTTTTTGTTGCTGCTGCTATTGAGGAATTTAATTACATTGCTTAAAGTGCAAAATAATAAAAAATTTACGAGTATTTTCTTCTTTTGTAATGGTATTTAATTTTCCTTCTCTATCTCTCTCTTTCTATCTTTCTCTTTGCTTTACTCATTATCTCTCTGTTTCTCCTGTCTACAACTAAATCTCGTATATTTTGTCTATTGTGGAAACAAACAATTGAAAATTAAATTAACGCTGAAATTGTCAAAATTGTCGCATTGTTTGTTTAAATGCAAACAACAACATATGTGGTTGTTGTTAATGCTGTCATTGTCATATTCATTGTTCTTTTTCCGTTTCCCTCAAGAAGATTTATATGAATTTAATAAAATGTGCATTGCAAGATATTGTTGTGAGCGAGTATGCGACGAATTCTGTCTGTTCGTGTATTTTGCACTGGTGTGTTTGTTGGTGGGAGTGGCACTTGTACACACAGCATATCATTGCATGAAATATTGATTTTATTTGCACACATACGTGAAACGATTTTAAATGTAAGAAGTTTGCGCTTGTGTGTGCGTGCAGATTGGCATATATATTTTCTCTTTCTTTTTTCTTCTTTCTTTTGCATGTGCTGTTGGTTATTTCTAAAAATTTTATGCAGAACATCAGGATCGATTTTCCAAAATAGAATTCCTTGATGAGATTATTAATTAATTTTGGATATTGTGGGGCTTTCATACTGCCACAGCCTTTAAACGATTTCCAACACATAATTTATGTTCGAAATCTGAATAGGAATTGTCGGTATTTTTTAAGATACCAGAAAATAATCGTTAGCCCTGGAAAATTAAATAACAAACAATAGCAACACAACAACAAAACAGTAGAGGAATATAATAACTGCATCAAAAACAAAAAGTACACAAAATAATGAGTGTTCGACCAAGTTTTGCTTTTTAGGATTCAGAAACAGTCCCATAACCTTCACCTGCAATATGTATTTCCACATCCATTATCATGAGACCGTGGTGAACTCTAATTGTAGTTGTTGTTTTTATAAATATTTTAGGATATCCCTGCATACATTAATCTGAAATCTGAATTAATAATTTTTCTACTTGCATTCAAACTAATTGAAATCCACTTAAACTGCATTACTAACATTTTCTTATTTCTCCTTTATCTCCTTAATTTTTCAGCTGGAGTTTTAATCAATATTGAATGCAAAGCTTGGGCACGTAATATTTATCATGATCGCGCCGAAAGGAGAGGATCCGTCCACTTCGAAATGATGGTTGATTAAGAATTGACAGCAGCATCATAAACAGCAGATGAATAAATCTACAAGAAAATAAAAAATAAATAAATAACAAACATCAATAGAAAATGAATAGGAAATGCATGGCAAATGTAAAGCTGAAGCAAAAAAAAAAAAAACAAATATATGCATGAAAAATATTACAGCAACAACCAAAGAAGCAAAATAATAATAATAAAGTAAAAAAAGAACTAGCGACAAAATGCAAAAACAAAAGTTAAGAAAACAGCAAAAAAGAAACAAACAAGAGCTAAATTTATTTTGCGAAAATAAAAAACAAAATAAAATAAATACAAAAACAGCAGTATAGAGCATAATAAATAAATAGTTATAAAAAAAGTAAACCAAAAAATTATAAAAAAAACTTAATTTTTTTCAATTATTTTTTGTTTTTAAAAAAATTGGCTTACAAAAAGATTAATTTTTATTTTATAAAGTATTTGAAAATTTATTAAATTATTAAAGAAACAAATTATAAAAATAAAATTGTTGATTTTGAAATAAAACAAAAAAGATGTATCGAAAATCAGCGCAGCGAACAACAAAAAACACTAAAAATAAAACCGTGTACTTAAAAATATTTAAACAATTATAATTATGGCATAACAAGGATAAATTAAATGATAATGATAATATGAATAATTGTAAAACTTGGTAAATTTACACACACACACACACACGCAGAAGGAAATCCAAACAACTATCTAACTAAACAAATAACCCCGCTCTCCCCCACTTCCGAAAATAAAGTGAGAACAAAAAACACATTCCAACACACATGAAAAACGCTGTTTAGTCAAAGATTTAATTAAAAAAGAAATATTTGTTTGAATTTGTTAATAAATTTAAGCAGAAGAAGAAACCAAAAATAACAACAAAATATTTAAATAAATTTATATAAAAAAATTGTAGATTTTTAAATATTAAACGCATTATTTTAGTAATTAAATAAATAAATTAAATAAAACATAAAAAGCAAGCAAACAAACAACAACAAAGAGAAAAATAGTAAATAAATAATGCATGAAAAATTAAAAAAAAAAAAAAAACAAAAAATAATCCTCTTCACTTATTACTAATAAAAAAGAAAACAGAAAAGATTCAAATAGAATAAAACAAAAAAAGTTCATGAGTAAAATAAATTAAAAATAATTAAATTATATAGAGAGAGATATTTATACATACGCAAAAACACACACATACACACAAACACATGCAATATGAGTGTGCTACATACAAACATCAGAATACAATATTACAACAATAAAAATAAACAAACAACGTGGTTACATAATAAAATTATATACTTTTTTTTGTGTAGCTATCACAAAGGAAAGCTATCATTAGCTCATTTGTTTGCCTGCCCCGCCCCTCATACAATAGAAACATATATTTTATTTTTGCTAATATTTGTTACACCCTGTGTCAAGCTCAAGATCAAGCTTCTCATACACTTGAAAATTTTGGAAAACAAATCGAAGACAAACACGAAATAATTGAGAAAAATATACGCCCACCATCATCAAAAAGAATATGAAAATATATTATAAATTAAAAGAAAAAATTACCGATTTTTTAAATTTTATTAAAACAACAACAAATGTAAACCACCCTAAGAAAATTTATTGAGAACAAACACAAAATAGGAAACCGAAGATAAATTTGTAATAATAAATTACAGTGCAAAGTTATATATGGAAACAAAGTATAAACACAACAACAATAACAAAGAAACAAACAAACAGAATAGTGTGAAACACTCCGCATTAGTGTTAAAAACAAAACCAAAACTAAACTTTTATGTTTTTACCAATAAACAAACCCCCCTCCTTTCCATCCACTCTCTTAGCGTTAAACCAAAAAAAAAAAAAAAACAAATTAAATAAAAATAATTTTTAATAATTGTAATAAAACAGAAAAAATAAAAAAATAAATAAAATTGATTTTTCAGTAAAATGCTAAAAATTGTAATAAAACAATTAAAATGAAAAGAAAAACTAAATAAACAATAAATGATTATAATAAAAGTAAATGTACACTGCGCTTTCACGCTCTAAGTTTTTCAGCTTCTACGTGCTTTTATGTATACGAGTAAAACGTACGCCGTTTAGTCTTTTCTTTGTACTTTGCCTTTCGTATATTTGTGACGATAAACTGATATTTTTAGCATGCAAATGCCATACAATTAAAGAATTTTTTTGCAACTCTATTACAGAATATTGGCTGTTTATAATAATTAATTATTAGCAATGAAATTTTTTTTTCTCATTTCGATTGTTGGGTATTTCGGTTTCATGTTTTAAGAAACTTGCAGCGTGAAAGCAAATTGTCCTTGTTTATTTAAGTAAAGATAAATTTGTTAAAAATATATGATGTTATAAATTTTGCTAGTGAATGTTTTGGTATGCATAAAAAATATAAAAAAATTAATTAAGAATGTAGTAATTTACATTTATATTTTTGATTTTCTGTTTGTTTTTAAATAATTGTTGTGTGATTACTACGAATGTTTGTGCAAAGAAATTCATACAATTCATACAAAACTTTCTTTGAAGGAACTGCGAACATTTCAAAATATTTTTCCTGTATATGAAATTTCTTGAATAGTTTTAAGAAATCACTCAACAAAAACAAAAAGTTCAAAATATAACAAATGAGCTGAGAATTTAAAAACTATTTAATAATTAATTGGTATTCTCTAAATATAAAAGTGTGCCTGAAAATTCTCAACGAAAACTGCTCGATTTTAAAAATTATAGCGTAGGCCGTTATTGAATTTTTGACTACCTTTCTACAACTCAGAATTTCTTTGCATAAATAAACGCAAACAGAAGAAGAAAGAACCTCAATTTCGTTGCACGTTGTGTTGTTTGGGGAAAATAAGGAATAACCAAAGGAACAAAACGTTAAGAAAATATAAATAAACTGCCATTTTTTACACACAATGTATGTAAAAATTATTTGAATGTATGCGAAAAACAAAATATTAAACAAATACACACACACATACACAGTCACAAATACTCACAAACTCTTAAACATACATTAGCGTAAACGCAAGCTCTTGTTTTTTAAATATTTAAAATATTCCTTTAGAAATTTTTTCAATTTCAAAAGTTTTTCAAACGTTTTTCGAATAACGGTCAGTTTATCGTCACAACGTGTAAAATACGAATTAATAACAAACAACAACAAAAAAAACCACAACTCCATAAAGAAAAACCAAACAAAAACCCACAAACCATTTTTCAGGATGGCAACACAGCGTGCTCAGGATCACCAAGAACATAGCTTCCACACAGCTCCCAACAACAGACATGCGTTGACATACAGCTAACTGGTAGTAAAAGCTAAATTTTTAGAGTATTTTTGAAAAAGTAACCAAAAAATTAAAAATTGCTTTTGAAAAATTTTTGTTCATTTTTCTTTTTAGAAATTTTATTATGGAAGAAAAAGTAGAAACAAAGCAGTGCTACCAAAATAATGAAGAAAAAAACAAAACAAAAACAGAAAATGCGTAAAAATGATAATTATTAAACTAATTTAAGCAGCTAGTTTTTAAGATTATGTATATGTATATATACATTTATGTATATATATATATATATATATATATATAAATGACACAGATTATATGAAATAGATTAAACCAGCAGCAAAATTTCAAAATTTTGAAAGTGCAAAAAATATAGATAATAGAACATGGTGTTGGTTTGCTGGAAAAATATAATTAATCCATTAAATAAAATTTCTATTGTGAGCATGCAAAGTACGAGTATATTAAAGCGCATAATAAATTCAGCGAAAATCCCCAGAAATAAAATAAGTAACAAAAGTTTTGAAAAGAAAGTCCCAAAATCTTCAGAAATAACTAAATAAATAAATATTTATGTATGCATTTGTGTCAATATCACAGTCCCACAGAAAATGTCAGATGTGTGAAGAAAAACAAAAACAGACTCCATGTTTTTTCAGCTCAGAATGAGAACTTTAACAACAACAAATAGCAAAACAAAAATAAAGTAGAAAATAAAGTAGCAGCACACTCTTGCTACCGGAAATAAGCTTCAAAATAAAACCATTAGTTTCGATTTTAGTTTTAAATTATGAAATTATACCCCAGCCATGTATGTCCAGGGTATAACGGTGGGTTTGTCACACGCGGTACATAAATAAAAATTGTATTTAACAAATTAAATTTAACTTAACTATTAGCAGAAGGAAAAAATATTAAATTGTAATAGTAGTAAAGAAAATGTATTTTAATTTTAAAAAATTCTCAAGCGTAAACCAAAAACCAAAAACAAACAAAAAAAAATACACGATTTCACAAATTTACATTTGTTTTTTCTTTTCGACATTTAAGTAAAAGTAATAAAAAAGATTAACTAAATGATATTGCTTTAATTTAGATTTAAATAAATTTAATAAATTTATGAAAAAACAGATTAATACATAATAAAAATAAACTACTAAAAAAATCATAGTAAAACTAAAAATGAAGTAAAACCAAACAAAGAAGAAGAAAGTATAAGAAAAACAAAACAACAAACACTGCTTTTGTATTATTTAAGTTTAAATTTAAAGTAAACAAGAACATAAAAAATGAAGACAAACAACAAATGAGTAAATTTAAAATGAAGTGAAATAATAATAATTATAAAACAAAAACATGAGAAAACGTTTGAAAATTTTACTGATTCAATAAAGTATAATGTTGATATGGAATTAAGTAATTCCAGATAAACAAACAAAATGACTCTTCGTTATTATTTTATTAATGAATTCTATGGTAAATATGAAAAATACCCTAAATCGACTTAAGATGGAAAATATTTGATCATAAATTTTTGATTAGAAATATTAAAATGGTGCAAATTTTAAAGTAATTTTTAGACTTACATTTATGTATGCCGTTGCAGGAATCTCTATGCTCAAAAGTCTTTTAAAACAGTGCTATAGTTGCTGTAATATATCTAATATTTAACTCGGCTGACAAGAAACTAAACTTAAGCTGTTATTCCTTTTTACCACAGAATTGTTGGCAGTTTGTTTATGGAGATACTAGGGAGGATTTTAGTTTTTTTTTCGAAGTCTTTTAATTTACGAGCAAACGATCAGTATGGCTGAGCCATTCATTAGTTCGGAGAGGAACTATTCTTAAAATTTTCCCATAGTTTCGCTAGTTTAGGGAGGTATGTATAGTTCGTCTCAAAAGAGAAATTTCTTCCTGACTCTTCATCTCGTTAGTTTTACAAAAAACCCTACAAGAACTGTTCGAAAAAGCAAACTTTTAAAGATCAAACGAAGATCTTTATACCAAATTGAAAAAAAAATAAAAATATATAAATAACAACAGTATAAGTCAGTTTTTTGAATTTTACAGGAGAGCATTTCAAAGATTCAAATGCTAATAGAAATCAATTTCACAATATGAAATCGGGTATGAAGATTTCAATTATAATAATAACTCGAATTCGACAAAACTCGAGCTGTGTTGTTATGCCTTGTGACCACAGAACTGTGCCCTCCCACATTTAAAATTTTGATTTTTTAAATTTATTAAATTAAAAAAAAAATCATTATTTTCGGTTTCCGGTTGAAAGTCCAAAATTTACGAAGTTGGATAACTGTATTCGAATTGTAAACCTTCATCCTGTTAAATTATGTTATTCCTCGGTGAAAGATTTTCCGCAGAAATCTTTGCAAAGTAAGCTACCTAGAATATATCGTAAAAAAAAACACTTTTCTTGCACGAAACAAAACATTCCATTTTTCCTTCTGGCTCATACAGCATCAGAAGTTGAACAGAAACTTGCGTCATTAATCTGTAGAAAATGTAGCTAAAAAATGAAATATATACAATTAATACATTTTCTTTTGAACTTATTTTTGTAAAAACTCGTTACTTATTTACTAATTCAAATGAGTACGGTAATGCTTTTGAGCTAGTTCGGTAAAATTGTGGTCCCGCGGTAAAGTACGGGAACGGACCTATAATTGAAAACAAATATAAATTTTTTATTACATCGATAATTTTTTAAATCAACTTTATATGCATGTTGCTTTTTATTAGCCACAACTGTTTGAAAAGTTTTAGCAAGTTTGGCACTGCTGTGTATTTATCAATATATTTATTTATTAATTTAATAACTTTTTAAACCAAACCTGCTGTGTTGTAAACAGCTGTAAAATTCATTTAGTTCATTCGACAGGAAAGGCCTGGTTATAGAAACTTAAAGTATCATAGACAACTGCCACATGATCCACTTGGAACATAATGTAACTTAACGTAACATACAAGCCTATTGAATTATGATTTACATTCTATGTTATTCCGGAAAATTTTAACGATGAACAATCGGTATCGGAAAATTTCACTTGCGCCTACGACTTTCTTATTTAAACTCATTCGAAACTGAGCAAAAATCGAATGCAACTCTGAATTCGTTTACTGAAATGAATATTGAAATGAATTTTCTGTGAGGAGTGCGCGGGAAGTGGTGCTCATAACCGAGGTATAGGCAAAAAAGGCGAAGAAGCTGCGTAACGCAAAAAAACGACCATACTTATGAAAAAATGGAGTAGCTGCGGCAGCAAGATTGCATAGTGGCTTGCCGTTGAAGCAAACAAGATACATAACAATTGATACTTTCTTTTATGCACTTTTATTTCGCTGCTAAAAATTTCGTGAAACGAAACCCTAAACGAACTTTTTCAGAGAAGAGGTTAAAAAAAATGTTTGATTAGGAAGGTATACTCATAAATACAACTCTGTTTTTCACCGATTGTACGAGTTCACTACACGCAGTTGGCAACACTATATTTTATTACACATATTTATTTATTGTTTTGCATTCGAGTTGAACGAAAGTCACGCAGTTTTAGATAAAAAAGAGGAAGAAAAGAAGGAAAACGCAAAAAAATAATTTACAAAAAGTAGACTGCGAATAAAAACGCAATTTGTTATTTAAAGAAAACATTTTTATAGAATAAGGAAAGGAACGAAAGCAAAAGCAAATTGTGAGGAAAGTAGAGAAAAAAGGACGAATCGAAAAAAAAGTAATTCTGCTGCTGCGCTGGAAAGCAAATTTACACAAATTAATTTCAATTGGAAAACGTCTCAAAATGCATTTGCAACATATTACAGCATTTGTGTTGTTGCTAACTGCTGGCTGCAGTGTTTTTATGACAAATGGTGAGTAATATTTAAAGCAATGGTGTTTGTGTACCCTCATTTAAAATATAATTATCGCTGTTTTTTTTCTGAAATTTGACTAAATATTTATTTGTATTTGCTTTACCGATATTCGCCGTTCGTACTTTAGCTTTTTGCATTAATACTTCATATCAATTTTTCATTTGTCATTGTTACGCGAAAGGGTTTAACATAGAGAGAATGGCGTCGCTGTCGTCGTCAACGCATATGATGGCGATCAGAAGCGGTGGCGCTGCTGTTGCCTCACGCTGAAAAACAAAGAACGCAGTAGCGCGGCTGAAGCAAAAACAAATATAGTACAAAAAACAAAAAGTCGTTTAGAACAAATGAAATTTCCAGTTTGCTTTAAATATTTTTATTTATTTTTGGATGAAAAATCGTTGGTTGGTTTCTTGTTGTTATTGTAATACTAAAGTAAGGAAGAACAAAATGTAGGAACATGTTGTGATCGTGTTTTTCTGTTGATAGAAATGAGGCAACAAGAAAAAAACGCAAAATTGAATTTAATTTATTGTAAAAAACGATAGTAAATAATATAAATTGTTGAATTTTTAGTAAATTTCTCACTTATAAAAGCAGAATTTCACATAACATTCTCTCGTACATAATAGTGCTGCCAGACGTAGATGTAAGGAGGATTAAATAATATGATTGTTGCTGTATTTTACAAAGAAAAAAGAAAAGTTCACAAAACCGCTAGTGTTAGTGCGTATACATAAGATCGTAGTTTCCTTGGTTTATAGGGTCAAACGAGTTGCAAAAATCCTTTAGCAAAACTACAATAGCAGCGTTTTATTCGCCACTTCCTTCTTGTTATGTATAACTAGCAGCGATAATTGTATGGGAAAACAACAACAAAGCGGCAGAGATGACACATATAATTATAACTGTTATGTATACTTAACAAGTTCTTTAACCACATCAAATTCTATTGTGAACTGCTAATAGCGAAACAAGAAGCATGAAAGTTTAACAAATATTTAAAATGTCTGGCGGTGAAAATAAGTTAAAATCATCGTTAAATATTCTTATAATGAGTAAAAACTAAAAACAATGCCTGCGATTGACCGTAATAACTGAGATCCATTAAAATGTTTCAGCTCTAGCTGCTGAGCAGTTTCATTTTGTGAATAATATTAAAACGAAAAAGAGACTTAACAATTTGGGCGTTTTATTCGCACATGTTAAACTGACTGGCGAATAAAACACAGCTAATATATCGCTGTTTGCGGCAAGACTCATGACATTCTGTCACGATAAGTACAGTACATAGTATCCGTCGTTATTGCGTTTTAAGGAAGTAGTAAATTGAATCAAGTTTTCGGTGCGATTTTCTGAACAATTTCCTTCTTTTTTTTTTTTGACTTATGACAGTCTTGCAGCAAACGAGTAATACATGAGTTCTATTCCATTACTGACTTTTTATGGCTTCTGTAAATTATAAATCATTGACTTGTTATCTTTTAAATGAGAAAAGACCATCAAGCTAGAGGAAACGAGGTGTTTATAGTCAAAGAGTCATGTTAGGGAAAACGGCCAGATCCCATTTAATTTCATAAAAAATCAATAAAGGCTATCAAAATGCATGAAAAAACCAACAGTCCATGTATTTATTGAATAAGATAGTCGTAATGCAAAACATTACTAATTTTGGAATATTTTCAAAAAAATTTGTACCGGAGTTCTTATTCTGACTGATTTTAAAAAAATGTACTATGTATATTTCAAATAAATGAAAATTGCATGAATGTGGCAACTTTTCTTACTGTCAAGAATACTATTTTCTCGTTTTTTATTGTTGCCTATATGCGTTAAATACTCACACAGTGACGTTGCTTTCCGCACCTCAACTTTATTTTACTCGTACTACTACCTACCCTCTTCTCTTGTTAAACGACCACAATTTTTCCTATACATGCAGCCAGTATTGTTTAAATGATTTTACAAATTTCTATTTTTTCTTTCGCTATTTACTACTTAATAAAGTTTTGGTGTTTTTCTTTTTATATAAAATGCGTTATTCTTAACGTAATTTTCTTTCCATATATGTATTAATAAATGAACAATCTCCACTAAAGTCTTAGAAATTTTTCCATTTTCTTGTTGAATATTACAAAAAAAAAATTATATTTCTTTTACTTCTTTCGTTTTCATTCATATTTGTAATTTGTAGATTTGTTAGTAGAAAGATGAGCAGTTGTTGTAGTTGAGTGAATGTAATCATCATCATATAACAAGAATACGTTCCTTCAATAATATTATTTTGCATTTAAAGGTCATCTTTGCGGAATTGCTAGAACTAAAACTATAACTAGAGAATAATGTATGCAACTTGCCCAACATCAATTGTAAAATCACATTGAACTAGAAGCTAAAACGTAGGCGAAACCACAAACGAAAGAAACAACAAAACTTGACTCTTGACAATAGCGTTTTTGTGGTTAAAATGCAGAAAGAACGTAAAAAGGGATTATAAATTGCTGGAAATAATACAAGTACATAGATAATATGGTGTAATGTCATTGCATTCTAAATGACTCAGTTGAAAGTTATTTATAAATAAAAAATAGCAAGAGCTTATATTACATATCGATCGATCCAAGTTGACTTGGAACAGCTTTAGTGCTCTGTTTGGACAACGAAAAATAATAGTTTTTTATTTTTTGTTTGCCTTTGTGAATAAAACTTTACGTTGGATTTGTTTGAAATTTGTATAATTTGTAAACTTTATAACTCTAAGCATTGGCTCATATAGCCAGAATTTTGGGTTAGAAATTTAATCTTCTCGCATTTTAAGCTGAATGTATTATATCCAAAATAATGATAAAAGTGTGATCACGAACAATTTCAAATAATAATAATAGTGGTAGTAATAATAATGTCAAACGTTCTCTACTGATAAGGTACATGTATAATTGCAAACGCTTCTGCTCCTTTGTTTATATATTTATCAAGTCATTTATTTATGTACATGTGTATATGCTTCCAAATCAAAGTACAAAAAAAAACAACATAGAAAAATTCCCTTAAATAAGCTAATGCTTACATTTTTGCACACTATTTTCTTTACAGTGTTTACGGTACCAATTTAATTTTATACAACAACAGAAATATTAATATTATGAATGTTCTTTATCAAAAAATTTGAGTTTCAATAATTTACTATGATTCACTTATTGCAAATACTATATGAATAATATACTGGCGTGCAAAAGTTCCCGACAACAAAAGTCAGTGAAATATTCTGCAATAGAATATTTCCATATATGAGATTCCATCTTTTCTTTTAAATTCGACGAGTTTTTGCTGCACGTTTCCCCAAATTTCTAGCTACAGTTCTTAAACTAAAAAAAAAAAAAATTGAAACTTGGAGATAAGAGCGGCAAAAGCGGCTCGAATTTAAAAGAAAATGTGAAACCTCTTATGCAGAAAGAGTTTGTTTTGTCATTAGGCCACAGATATGAAATTTGTATAAATATTAGTACAAATTACCATTATAAAAGTTCAAATTTCTTTGTTAAAAAATTGCTATAAACGATTTACTTAATTGTGTCAGTCTGTTCGCGTCGATTTAATGGAAATTTTATAAATATATTTAAATAATAAATTTATTTTTTTGCGCTATGTAAAAAGAAGCAGCAGCAGCTACGCCACATTTGTAGCAGCAGCTACGCCACATTTGTAGCAGCAGCGGCCATAAAAGTAGTTGCAGCGTTGTGCTGATAAAGCAATTGTATTTAATCAAATTCTGCTTAATGCATCATGCATTTGAGATTTATTTATTTAACTTAATATTAACATATTTGTTTGTTTTTATTTCATAGTTTTGATATTTAGCTTGGTTTTTTTATGTCGTATTTATATTCTCGAATAATCACCATGCATCACTTTAACGCATTCTAATCAGTTAGTTTAGCTGTGATAGTTGTGAAATGAATGTGGTTTATTTTCTTAAATACTTCTTATCTTAATGACAAATCGTTTTGAGTTTTCTCGCTTTTGTATTTTTTTAGGATTTTTTTGTATTTTTTAAGTTTTTGTTTTGGTTATCTCGAGTTAAGCTGTTGTTCCTACGCTCATCACACCCTCAATTTACATTACGTTTGCCGTATCTATAAACAAATTTTTTTTTCTTTTTTTTTTTCTTTTACTCAAGTATGATAAGATTAGATTAACATTTTGGGTATACAAAAAATTTAATTTAAATATTAAATTCTCATGATAATCAAGACTTTCTTTGTTTATTTGTCACGTTTACAATGTACATACACAGTCGTAGATAGATATTCGCTATTTGGAGTATCTTGAAATAATAATTTTACAATTTTTCCATTTCATTTGATTTGGAGAGAAATTTCGAGACCACTTACATTTTTGGAAACTCCTTTAATTTAGAATAAATATAGAAATTGATCAATTAAACTTACAATTTCCATTTTGCTGATAAGCAGTAATATTTCGTTTACTTTTAATGTTTTGCTTTTCATTATCATCAATTGTTTTTGTTTTACGCCCATTTCTTGCTATGTGATCGTGATATATGTGCCATATACAAGTGCATGGTTCAAACACATGAAGAATTATTGAAATGTTTATGAAATTCAATGTCAATCTCTTGAGAAAATTCTGTCAATGAAACGGTTCCACTTTAAAAAACTAAAATATACTTTGTTCATGATTTGTGTACTTTCCCTATGTAATTTTTGTTGTGTTATAGATGTTAATTTAATGATTCATCATAGAAACTGTTCAAATGCGAGTTGGTATCTGTCTATCCATTCGAAGAACCAATTATTTATTAATTGTAGTAAATTTTAATATTGCATATGTACAGTACTGTGTAAAACAAAAGCAACAAATCTTGGCATACCATACTTATTACATTTTCATGACTTTTGTTAATTTTTATTTAAAGAAAGTGGATTTAATTTGTTCTTAAATTATAAAATTATATAATGGTAAACTTGAGGTTTGAAAAAAATTCCCAAAAAAAAAAATTTTTTTTAAAAAAAGGGCTGTGTAAAACAAAAGCAACAATTTTATGATATTCCTTATTTACATTCATTGCTTCACATCTGCGGGGCATTGGCTTTGTCAGCTTGATGAATATCCTCTTGGGTGCCATTTCCCACTCTTATTTCAAATCTATCCCAACTCATCTCTGATTTGGAAGTACTACTACCCAATAGGACTAAAGTAGTATGAATTTGAGTCCGATCTCTTTTGAAAAGTGAGTTCACTTGAGATGAAATTATAATATGTTAACAAATCTTTTTTTTTAGAAAGTTATTCATTTATTGTATACTAATTGGGTGTTTTCTTGTGCCAGCGGCATTTTTTGCAGTTCCTCTCAACTATCTTTCGTTCGTTAAATTAACAGTTAGGTTAAAGTTGTACATCTTGCCAATTTTTTTAAGCGTAATGCAAAAATTCTACACTCATGGCGGCAAATATGATGAAGTATTTCAAAAAGAAAAAATTGTAAACAGCTATTTTGTTGTATTTCCATGAGTGTAAAAAGGTAATGAATCACGGTGATCACAGTGATACTACGGTACTTTTGAAAACCAAAAGATAATGAATAGGCCATAAAATAGCTACATTTTCTAATACTGTATTTGTATTTCTGTAACTCTAGAGGATGGTAAAATCATGTAAATGGTGGCATGCAATGAATGACACAATGGAGGAAAAAAGTAAATAAAGAATCACAAAGAAAGAATAAGAATGAGTTGCTGGTAACTTCACCTTGGTCTAGAGAACTAGAATGTGATGAGTTACCGTAATTATTCAGTAGCTCTAGGCATTTTCAGTCTAGCTTTGAGCATATTTCATAGCAGTTTAGGACTCAAAGTGTCTGGTTTTTGATTCCTATACCCTGCATTCGCATCATATTCTGTTCTCGAGTCTTCTGTATGTGGATTATTGAATTGAGAAGGGCAGAGTCTTAAATCTAATTAAATTGGTGGCTAATGATTCGACTGTTTTTGGTTTATTGAATATCATACGTTTATCTTAAAATTGTTACTTTCAATAATGTTAGTAATATTTTTATTAATTTAGTAAAAAAGTTTTAGCTTTGCGTTTTTGTTTTACGCCATTTTCTTTTGTTTAATTGCTTGTATTTTATTTTTAAATATTTTTGCAAACGTTTTTTCTTTTATGATTCATTTTTTGTACGTGAATATAAATACGATTTGCATTGTGTATATGTGAGAAATTTAATATAGTGTTTCAAGTCTACGTGTGTTGCTCAGTATCGGTTTGCTGCACTGAAGTAGCGACACTGCTTTATAGTTTGCAAAGTATGATAGTGAGTAAATGCAAAAATAATAACCTTGAAGTGCAGCAACACAAGTCAATGAATTTCGATGAGGTTCTTTACAAATGCATAAAAAAAGAATTAACTTACAACAAAGAAGCTGATAAGAAGAGCACAAAAATTTATAGTGCTAGAACAATGTTTAATAATTGTATTTATGATTCATTTGTGTTTTTGTATTTACAGCCGCAGCCCAAGCCCAACAATCACCAGTCTCTGCATCTGAGACTGTAAGTATTGCACCCGTTGATATCGTTCCCGAGGTCGTTGAAACCATTACAACTGAAGCAGCTAAACCAAAAACTACTAAATCAACAACAACAACAACTACTACTAGTACGACTACAACAACTGCAGCACCGGCACCAGAACCAACCACTTCTAGCACCACCACAACTACGACAACAACTACTCCAGCGCCCACTACTACAACATCTGCTCCTGTACCTACTACTACACCCGCGCCAGCTCCATACCCACAACCTCAAATTGGCAAATGGAATACCAGTTGCGTTATGGTGCACATGGCGGTACAATTGAATTTCTCTTATGAAACTAAAGGTAGATTTCTAGATCGATGTTCAAGTACATATTCCAATAATTACTCGTATTTGTTTTCTTTCTCAGATAACAAAACCGCTTATGGTTTATACAATATTCCACCAGAAGCAACCGTTGGCGATTATACTTGTGATTCGAATACCACTCAAACACTCCAGGTCAATTGGGGTCCAACCACTGGTGTGCATTCAATGAATTTGTTGTTCACGCTGAAGGACAAAAATGTCAAAATGTCTCAAATGCATTTCACTTTGGCCCTCACTGCTGCAGATTTCCCCGATGCAAAAGGTAAGCGAAAAGAGAAAACTGGTTTCAATAAGATGGCATTAGTAGTCCAAAGTAGCCAGCCATATTTAGTGTTTATGAATCTAAAAATTTAACATATTTTCCCCTCGTGTAGAGAACCAAAATATTCAACTTATTCACCATGATGAAGAATTTGATGCTCCCATAAAAATGTCTTACCATTGCACACGCGCGCAGAAATTTAATCTCACCGAAACCATACCGGATAAAGCCATCGTTGGCACCGCTACTGTACATGATGTACACATCCAAGCTTTCCTCGCAGACAAAGCTAAGGATTTCTCGACTGCACGCGATTGCGATAGCTCTGAGACACCAGACATTGTGCCCATCGCAGTTGGCATTGCATTGGCTGCACTAATTTCAATTGTATTGATCTCGTATTTGTGTGCGCGTCGTCGTTCGACCTCGCGTGGGTACATGAGCTTCTAAAGCAGAGAAGAAGAAGAGAAGTAGGAGGAGAAACAGTAAAAAGAGGAAGGAGAATGATGGGTTACTGGAATGTTACAAATCAATTATTTTTGTTTATTTTTTTTTTTTGAGAGAAATAAAAGATTGAGAAGGCGAACATTTGAAAATTTTAAAATTAAAAACGAAAAACACAAAAAATTAATTTTTAAATTCAAACAAGACGAAATGGCAGATGGTGTGAGGAGAAAGAGAAACGAAAACGCAAAGCCTGAAGTGATCTGTATCAATCAATTAAGTTTTATTCTGTGTGCAAAGGGGGCGTAAATTTTTGTTTTAACATATTTTAAAATAAAAAATAGAATACCTTTGAATGAAAAAATACAATGTCGAAAATTAAAATTCTATTTGCAAAATCTCTACTTTTTTTTTGATTTCTCCAATTTTTTTATTTTAGTTTTGTTTTTAGTTTTTTTTTTTTTTTATAAATTTATCTTATAAATATATATATAAATCTGATATATGTATGCATATTCTGTAAACAACAAAACAACACAGTAAATAGTATTGTTTTCCTCATTGAAATAATTTTAGTGTTGGAAAATTTGAAGTCTTTTATGTCAAGCAAAATTGTGTGCTAATTAATTAGTTCTACTTGTGTTTTATTATTACAAAAAATAAACAATTTCTTTTCCTTCAACTATGTAAACCAATTTGTGTAAATTTAAATCTTTGGCCTTAAATAATAAAAGCGAAGTAGATAAAAAAAAAAAAAAACGAACAGAGGAGATTCCTTTTACGGCGTAAATTTTTCGTGCTTGTACTGTGTACTTGCTATATTAAAATTTTACTAGATTTATGTTATACATGACAAACTAAAAAAGTTGTAGCCTACAGCTTTAAAACAGTTTAAAATTTAAATTTGATTTTTCTGATTCCCAATTCGATTCAAAAGTAAAGAATATAGAATAGAGCTTGACTTCAATTTCGATGAATTCTTTTGTATTATAAAGTGCGCGTAAAATTTACGAAGAGAAGTGAGTGTCTCAATTTAATTTTATTTAAAAATACACATCTTTGTTTCATAATTTATGTCTTTACTTTTCATAATTCATTTTTTATTTTAAGCTTTTTAATTCTTATTTATTTTTTATTTAAACGCATTGTTTTTCTTTATTATTTTAATACAGTTTTTATCGGTTTACTAATTCTTTGTATTGTTTTGTTTTGCAGCTTTTCTTGACACGATCAATCAACCTGTGTTGAAAAGCAAAGAATATCCCAAAAATTATCAAGACTTCTATATTTGATTTATTAGATCTTCAATCAACATAAAACAAAAAGAACTAAATTTCATTTCAAGAATTCCTGTTTTGTATAGTAATTTCGAAGCAAATTCAAATTGGTGAGTAATGAGAATTGGTTTTTAAAGAAATATTGAGATCCCCTCTAAGTTAGTATAGGATTAATTAATTTGACAAGGACAATAAGTTCGCCTCCCGAATCCCAGAGCATGCCGTAATGAACAAACAGACAAATCATTCGAACATTATCCGAATCATATTAGCACATTGCAGAGCAGTGATTTACAAAAGATGGGAATGTATGGGGTAGTGTGAGGTACTGAACTAGCATTGAGACGAGTCTGGCTGAGGTACGCTTGGCATACTAGACTTGACAGAGAAAAAGGAACTAGATACTATAAATCTTATAGGTTATAGGGCAATAAAGTTCTACGCCAGTTCTTTAGAATCTTGGTCCAAGTTTTGAAAACTGAACTTTTAATATTTGTATTCAACATTTTATTGTTCTCTTTGTTTCGTCTACATGTATTTTTATATGATTTTGTAAAGCTAATTCTATTCAATTGCGCCGTTGTTACCAAAGTATGCACTGAGTCTCCTACAACAAAAAGAAACGTTAAAACAAATGGCAAAATCAAAATAAAAACGTTTTCGTTTGCATTTGCAATAAAAATTGCTCTAAAAAAACCAGCGTGACGAAAAAAGTGATCAAGGGAGAAGGCGCGGAAGGGAGGAACCGCTGAAGTTCGGCTGTAGGCAGCTGGCCAATACGGGATGATAACGTTAAAGCCTTCAAACGGTTTTCCAATAAACTTTATTTCAGTGGCCATGTGCCTAGCTTTGTATGTGTATTGAATGGGTGTAAAGGGGGAAAGGCACGACGACGAGAACGAGGACTCATGAACGTGTTGGCAATGCGAAATGTTTTTCTAAAAGTATGTGTATGTGTGTGTCGACGTTTTGTGCGAAAATGCGTTTTCCAAATGGCCATGAATATTTAACTCGGTTGTTATTGTTGCTTTTTGCAGTATGTTTTTTGTGTGTTTATGTTAGAGAAAAGGCATTGGCCTTTGAGTGAGTCTAATATGTGAATTTGCTCTTTTTTTACTCTTCCTCTTCTGCGTACATTTTTACATATTTGAGGTATTTGACCGCAGTAATTTTTAAGCCCAAAGTTATTTGTTTTTTTTTTTGTTTGTTTTTGCCCTCCTTTGGTTGTGAATTTTATTACTTCACATCAAATAAAATTAAATTGTTTTCGCATTGGGTTTGAGGTCAGCTTGAGAATGTGTTGTGATTTTGTTATGAAAGCAAGGCATTTTATTCATTCATTCACATTAATGTGAATGAGGATACTCTCGGAAAATTTCCGGCTTAATATATTTATTTTTTAAATTTGTATATATTGCTATTTATGTTTTTGTAGTAATAGCAAAATCAAAAATAGTAGGAAGTGGAGCAATGTGTCTTCTATACTATATTGCGATCACTTCGTTCTTGATATGACACAGTTACGGCGGGCGGCACTCCAGTTGTGGAGTAAAAAAATTAGGCTTTTTCAAAGATTTTTTCCAAGTAAAGGACTAAAGTTTTTTATAAAAGTTATTTATTATCTGAAAGCACATACAGTGGCTCTCAAAAGCTATCGAATAAGCGAACATTTTTGGGACACTATAAATCGGCAAGAATAGCGCTAAATTAAAAGGTAACAACACAGAAAACTTGTAAACTTCATGTAAACGAAGGAAAAAACAATGTTTGAAATCATATAATATCTTCAGCTTCCAAAATGGTTTCGAAATTACGACAATAAATTCCAATTTTTTTTTAATTTTTCAGCCAACAATTTTTCCAAAATCCTTAGTTCTGTTGTTATTGCTCCTTACAAATACAAGTTTCGATCACAATTTATACTTTTCACACAATTTTTGTTGAATTTCTATAAACTTATAAGCTTTGAACATCTTGCGACATCAATTAACATTATCCTAATGTTTATATTTGTAAGAAATAATAATAAAACTGTCAAATTTGAAAAAAAATTTGGATGAAAAATTTTTAAAGATGGCAATTTATGGTCATAATTTTGGAACTTTGGAGACTATTTTAGAAGCTGAAGATGTAATCTGATTTTGAAAATTGTGCCTCTTTTGTTTTCGTCCAGATGAGTAGAAACTTTTATCTGCTGTTACTTTTCGATTTGACGCCATTCTTAGCTGTAAATCGTGTCCTGTAGATCACTTTTGTAAGTCACTGTATAACGATGTTTTTTTCGGCTGAGATCCTTCGATTAATCACTTGATTATTATGTATTGAAAAACCATATTAAATTTGAGAATAATACTTTCAGTAATTGTGAGTAATCGTGGTCACCGAATTCAAAAATGCCATTTTGAGAAAAACGCGTTTAAAGTTTCAACTTAATTTAATGTCTGGAATTATCAACTTAAAAATTTGTAGACGCATTTTTGAACACATTATTTAGGAAAATTCAAAAAAAAAAAACGGGTTTTGTAAGTTACAGCTGGGGGTGCCCCCTTAAGTCACGCCATTTGATGTTTCATTGCATAAAACATTGCTGGAAAATGTTTCACCTAACTGTATTTAAGAGAGCTAGAAATTTTACAGACTGAGACATATCCTACGAAGACCCATGCCTAGCCGTGGCGTAAGCCATTTCCAATCCCGATGAATGTTTACCTAAATTATTGTATTAGTCTGACATGGAGGCTCTTACTCACTCCCACTAATTTTGATTTTTGAAATCTTGATTTTAAGAGTCATAAATTGCTGTATTGTCCCCTCTTTCTACATTGACATCTTTTTCTCGACTAGCTTCTTGTATGACTCCAAAACTCTCCCTTGGAATACGCTAGTTGAGTCAGGTACGCGAAAGAAATAAACTAGAAACAATTTCCAAAGACCGATTGATGCAATCGTTTCATCATTTATTTCTCCATTTCTTTCTGTTCTATGACTCCCACTTCTGAATATTTGTATTTGAAATTATTTCTCTTTGTTTCAAATGTTTTTCGTAATCCGTACCCATAGAGCTTCAGAGCCTAACGCTGCTCCTTTGTGGTTAGAATGATTAGAACGTTCGTTTTTTAAAGTTTAGAAAATTCCCGTTGAGATTTACTTTTTTCTTATAAATTTAATCTATTGTATTCACAATTACATACACATATTGGTTTATTAGTAGTTATCGAAAAGTTAAACTCATAAGATTAATGTTGCATGCAATAATAAATTCAATTCGATTCATTCATTGAACTTTTTCTTTATCGAAAAATTGCAATTTTAACGCATGACGACACAATTTCAATAGAAGTCCCAAATCTGTTTTTACTGTGATGAAAACAACAACAAAAATTGTGGAGAAAGAAAGCCGAAAGATTATGAAATTAAAAAAGAAAATCGAAAAATATTGAAAAAAACAAAAAATAAATGAAAAATAGGAATTGAATTAGAGGGAGACTGGCTAGAAATTTGCGAAGAAAATGCTTCGAATAAGCGTGTATAAAGTATTAAGGATAATTCCTTCCTTATTTATAAGGAAGTACTCGTACATAATGGTAGAATCGCATGATAGAAAAATGGTGTGGAAATTTGCATATCAATCAGAAGTAAGTTGACTTTGATGTCGAAGAGAAAAAAGCTTCTTTGGAGTGGAAAAGAGATATCAATTTTTTTTATTTAAATTGCTTATAAAAACTGAAACAATTTTTGGCAGATACCTAAACATAAATTAGTTATGTAAACTTTCCACTTTCAGAAATTCCTTTTAATTAAAAACCTCATGCCACAAACGAACTTCATCATCACATACACAGCAGCAGTTTTAGCTAATTTCAATAATTATGTTGCAAGTATTTTTCTAAATTTGCTTCTTCCTCCATTGCAAACTGCTACAAAATACATGCAATAATTTAAATTTTAGATGAGTTGGAACATTGTGGTAACATTTTGCTTTCAACCTTTAATCACCGTTGCCACATCGACACAAATAAAACCAGTACAATGTGTGTGTGTGTGTGTGTGTGGCTTTTGCATTGTAAGCGGAAGTGGTCAGAAACTCGCTGCGAAATGAATTTTTCGCGCTTTTCCATGTGTACAAATGCTGTTCATTATTTGCACCTGAGGCTATTGTGCCTTTGGAAGAGAGTGTGAGAGAGCGTGAGAGGAAGCGAACGTGTTCCAGTGAAATAGAATCGACTCTTTCAGCGGAAGTGTAAACGCACGCATGTGATTACTGGATTGTTGATACAATGAACGAAATGTGGAAAGTGATGTTAAGGTAATTTGAAGGTTCAAGATTTTAATTCCCGAAATGTTTCCTACTAAATTTTATGAAATGCAGTCACAATGCAAAACAATCAGAAACTATATAATATTTGCACGCCTCTTCATCAAATTTAAATATAATGCACAATTCCGCATGACAATGACAATTTTCTATCCAAAAAATGTGAATATCAATATCGAAAGCCTAGGTATGACAATAATTTAACATAATCAAAAATCCAAAAAAAAAAAAAAAAATGTTATCAAATATATTTCCTTTTACTCTTGTCTGCTTTCTTACTCTAGTTGAAAGCTAAATTGAATATGGGGTATTATCGTTAGCTTTACAGCTCCTTCAATCTTGTCAGACATCTTGGCAAAATAAAAAGAGAAGCGAAAATCTGAGTGTGAAAGGAGTGTATATGTATGTAGAGTAGCATTATTTGAGTATATCCTCCTGTATTTCCAACTACATATACAACTATGAATAGTTCAATAATACCTTTAGATATGTGAGAATGTATGTGTGCAGCCCCATTGCGTGTCAGAGTTGATGATGTGTGAAATTTGTGCTGTTACTTGCGTTGTCGTTTTCCTTTACAAGCATTTTATGCAAAAAAGTTAAATATAAAGTAGAAAAAAACTCAAGCTTCATGCTTGCGCATATTGCACGTACAAAATGATTGAATTTTTTTTTTTTTTGCAAAAACGAAAAATTTTTGCATATCCTTGCAATTCGCACACCCACACACACTCATACTCATAGGTACTGAGCGCGGGAGTATGTAGATGTAGTTCTGCCAGAGGTTTAAGGTATTCCTGTCACGTTTAGCCACTTGAACGGCTTCTTTTCTTGCTCGCCGGAACACGTGGTATGCTCAATGTATTTATGCTTCACTCTGTTTTGCTGCTTATTCTTCGAAAAAGCTAGAGGACTTGGACTAGAGAATTTTAAGTTTTAATTTTTTAATGTATGCCATGCCTTCTATTTGCATGCCTAACATTTTAGAGTACGCAACGTAAACAACAATTCTCAAATGTTGAAAACCCAAACCAATTTGTGTTTATTACGATAGAACATGCAGTCGAACTATGCTTAAAGCTTCTAAATTAAAAGCTTTTTCCATTTAAAAATATAAACATATATCTTGACTAACTAAATATTTAAGTGCTGAGTTGCTGCGTGTATTACTATATTAAAAGCAATGTATACTTTTAGGAGCTCTTGTCGTGTAGAATGCAAATCATAATTACACAGCTTATGTAAACACCTCTCTCTATCAAATGCACATGTGTGTGTGCACACGATTTCGCACGGATAGCTGTAAATCTGCACAAAGGTTTCTTCGATAATATGCGAATACATGCAACTTTTGATACTTAAAGTGTAATCCTTTTAAATATATATAAATTCTCATTGAGTGTAAAGTTTTTCAAGCCCAAAACTTAAATTTTTCTCTTTGCGACCTCAACCTCCAAGGTCTCCAATTTTGTATAAGTTATTATTAGTTTATTTAGCCTTAAAATTCAGAATTTTATGGCCATATAGAGAAAAACTTTACTCTCATTAAAAAAGGCATCACTTTCATTAACTTGGCTTTAATTAAAAGCGCAATTAATTGATATTTGAGCTAAACCCGCATATGCGTCACCATTTATTCCCCCCTTTCCCACTGCGCTCACATAAGAACTCAATGAAAAATCATAAAATAAAAAAGACTTTTTATTGCTTTGTTTTCCTGCTCTTTGTTTGAAGCAAATGTGTTTCACGTTAATTTTCGCTTAGCGGCAGCGCCAGCAGTTGAAGAAGAGAAGCAGTAAATACACGACAATTTTTTGGCAGAACACTCCTATACATTCCATATCATATTCACAATTATACATACGTATGTATAAAACAGTACAACTCAATGAAATAATCAACATAATAATTTTTTTGTTTATTTATTTGAAAAGTTGTCAGTCGTCGCTCCGAGAAGTTTTGCTTCTACCCACGCTCGTTCACCCGCTTGCTCTTCCATTTTTCCATTCAATATCGCAATGAATGCATTTACCATTTGGCAATTTGTATACTGCCAGCAAAAGAGAAGAAACTTTTACAATTTGGCAACATTTATAGAAAATTTTCAACCCTCAATGTTTCCACTTCGTCCAACCGCTACGCTCAAGCAACGCACAAACACGCACACACACACAGAGCGTTTCGTCAGTTGTAAAACAAAAGTTACCAGAAAATGAACAACAACAACTACGCAATGGCATGATGAAATAGTCATAAACATTTGAAAATTGGCGCCACTCTCGCGCCGTCGCGTCCTACATCAGATGACGTAAATTTTCGCAAAAATTTTGCTTAAGGCAGTGAAGAAAATGTTGTTTGTTGTTGTTGTTATTTGCTACTTCTGCTGCTGTCGCTGTTAATGTTGATTGCAATGGTGGGCGGAAAATCCAAAATGAAAAGAGAGAAAAAGCCAGTATCTAATCCTTTAAACTGTTGTATTCGAATGATGATAATAATTTTGTGCATTTTATGCATAAATTTGTAATTTATGACACAAAAAGTTGGTGGTTTCATACCCACACTCTGCTATATTAGTAATTTTGCAGTTGTAAAGTGTAGAGAAAAATCTTCATCAGTTTATGGACATCGAAATTACGTTGTGCGGAGATTTATTGACATTAAGCATATATTTATGTACCTATTTAAATTTATTTAAATTGCGAAAAATAAACAATTATAAACTAGAATTATAAAAATGAGAATATTTAGCAAAATATTAATTTCACAAAATTATGCCCACAATTACGATGAGCTCATCACTTTAACATCATTGCATTCGGTGTGTAGATCATATTGATACCATTTCTGTGCTACATTCGAATAGAAATGTTATTAGAAAGGTATTTGGATTCGAAAGGACAATCACCAAACTCTGAAATGTATATAACATTTTTCCAAGGCAGGAAAAGATTTTCTGAAGTTCGCTGTACTTTCCTCAGTTCACGTTTGAGATACTTAAAATATTTACCCTTTCTTTTTACTATAGTTATATTTAAATAAAAGTATAAATGCGAAATTCGATTATGACCGGAATTAGTTTATTTTACCTTCAAAATTTTGTGCGACAAACTCGCTAATAAAATCTGCAATTTATAGCGGCTTGTATAAATAATTTTCCTAGAGTTTTCAGTTTTTTTTTTTACAAATTAAATGCGGTTACAAATTATTTTAATAACAAATTATATTTTATAATTTATTTAAAACTAATTAAATATTTTTTTCTTTTTTCGTATTGAATTACTAAATAAAATGTTCAGCTACTATGGTTGTTAATATATATTTTAATGAGTACATTGTTGTGTGCTCACACACGCACACACACATGCACAGATTGTAAATTGTTCAAATATTTAACATTATCTGATATTTTGTGAAATGCAATTATTATTACGCATACGACATGTTGAGCATAACGTCCTTTAGAACTAGAAAATACATATCGTCGCCTGAGAATTGATTTGGCGTATAGGTATATGAATTTGTACACACATACGCCAAATCAATTCTCAGGCGACGATATGTGCACATATACATAATTCAAACTTTTCATAATTTAATGTGATAGTATTTTTTGATGCTGCAATACTTTATGATGAAAATCAATCAAGTCAATCAGTATCACTTGCACATAAAAGCGCATAAATTGATTTAGAATTAGCTATGTATAAACAAAATAATGTTGTTTCAGAACATCTAAATAAAGGATCTATGTGAGAAATGTTTAAGGGCAAGGGCGTTTGTTATGAACCGCAATGTATTTCACTACTGTAGAATTTGATTTCCACTCCATTCCAATCATTCAGCTCTTCACCAGACTTGAGCTATTTGCTATTTGAGTGCGCACGAAAAAATTCTTACATAGAAAAATCCAAAATCACGAGTAAGCCGAGCATGTAAAATCAATTATAATTCTTCGTTTTTAAGGAAGCTTAGAACTTTTTCAAGGATTCCCTTCATCAAGGCCTTTATGGTGCTAAGTATGTTACAATTTTTTCGTGTGTACTCCTTATATAGTGTGACTATCTTTATGAACTTGCGAAGAGTTTTTGAAAGGGTCAAAGAAGGGAAGGCTTCGATATTAACGCCTTCCAGAAGCACAAAAAATATATGCGTATAGCTTCAGGAATATTAGACTTTAGATTCCTACTATCGTCC
Source organism: Toxonevra muliebris (assembly GCA_963691655.1). Lineage (NCBI taxonomy): Eukaryota > Metazoa > Arthropoda > Insecta > Diptera > Pallopteridae > Toxonevra > Toxonevra muliebris. Next base: position 1,615,061 of record OY829329.1, read on the forward strand.
CAAAGTTTTATTCATTCAACTTCATTCCATCACTGCCTTTCTGGGTATGAACTTGTATCCAAAGTTTGATGCCAAAAATAATGTCAAGAGAATTTGTAATCTTCAAATGCAAAAATGTAAGTGAAATGGTTTTTCTTATGTGTTGAAACCACAACAGACAGACAGACTGACAGCGAACAAAGGTGGCTGCCAATATGTACACATATAACTATATAGGGTAAGATTTTATATATCGTAGAACAGTAACAGGGAAACTAGTCCTGCGGGAGCTTTGACTAAAATTGTTTGCATGTTCCTTTCTTTTAACAACATTCGAACATTCATACATACATACATTTTGGCATGAATATTTACGAAAAACTAAAATAAAAATAAAACTGAAATTGTTATGTAAATTGTTGTGTCGTTATTGCTGCTGACAGATTGAGCTGTCGACAAACAAATACACAGCAACAACAACAACCTATAAGAAAAAAGAAAACGGAAACTTCTTAAGACGAGCAGCTGAATTTTTGCTGCTTGTTTTCTTCCTGTTTCTAGCCAACTTCATACCAAAACCAAAAGGAAGGACAAAAAAAGGATGGATGCACACAAGTGTATTGGCAGTCCCCAAAGTTATTGTCCTAGTTGTGTGTCGGCATGTACGTGTGTATGTGTGTATGTGTGCATATTTGTGTATACATATGTACCTCTATATTCTTTAAGGATTTGTGGCGGCATCGGCATCGGTATTGTCGGCAATGATGATGATAATGTTCCTCTTGTTTTTATTCTTATGCTTCGTCTTCTGCTGAAATGAGCAAAAATAATTGCAATCGTAAAAATGTGGAATGTAGTTGTAGTTCGGTCGTGGATAACTAAGAGCAGCAGTTCAAGTTGAAGGCATTTCTTTTATTCTTTCCTACTATACTTCAATATGCAATGAAGCATTCTTCCTTCTGCCGCGTCGTGTACACAGAAATGTGCAATGAAGCATATGGTTAGTAGGAAATTGTTAAAAGAAAACTGCTGGCTTCTCTTCTATTCATTTAGTTCAGTTTCGGAAATAAAAAAAGGGTTTCGTACATTTTTCATTTCATTCCAAAAGCAAATACCGCAAAAAAGAATCAACCATGCACACGCACACACCAACCACAAAAGCAGAAGTATCTCTAAAAACATAATAAAACTTATTAGAATTTTTTCTTTGGTACTTTTTGTGGTATGGAAAATAGAAAATTGTATTTGATTTTTATTTCATCTTCAATAGAGAAGGCAAAACGAAATTGATTCGAGAAAAGAGAAAAAAAAAAAAACGCTTAGTAGTCTATGCTTCTTCGCTGAACTCTCTCAAAAAAGCAAAAAAGGTTCATTTTCTTTGGGCTTTCAGCCAACACAAAAAGTTAACGATAAAAATCTTAATCGTTTACAATTTGTTCGCAAACAACACACAATAATTGAAATATATACTCTCATACAGCAATCGTCCTTAGAAGTTTGTCCTTTTCGTAGGGCAATAGTGTCAATTATGCGTTTGGCTTTTTTCTTTCTGTGTTCTCTTCTTAAACGACGCACACAAATATATACAGTCTGTATTTTGTTCATATGTTTTTGCTTATAACTAACGGTACAATTGAGGCTACCTAATTGAGTAGCCTTTTATTGCGCTGAGAATTTGACAGAATAGCATTTCGCTACACACGTGGGTACGTGAATTGGTGAGGTATTTCTTATTATTGTCGTCGTTGTCGCCATTGTCGCGATTGTAATCTTAATTGAGTCGCAATTGTAGTTGTTAGCACAATTTATCAACACAATGCGAAAAAATGAAATTAAGTTGAATTATTTTTTTTTGTTATTGGTATACTCGACGTATGAGTAATTTTTAATACATTTTCTTAGACTACAAAAAAAGTTTATCTTTTTTGTTATTAAAGTTACTGGAATGCAATACATTTAATCGTGCTGCGATTTACAGTTATGCTTATTTAGTTATACATAATAAACAACAATTTCACAACACTCTTCAATAATTCAATCAAAACTTTTTTATGCTTTTTCATAAAGAATTCAACAGTATTAAATCATGCTTAAAGGAAAAATCTTATGAAAATACGCATACAAGTAAACTTTTCGCATTAATCTTTTCATCCATCCCCCTTTAATTTTTGTGGGCCTCTGCTATGCCTCCAAGACAAGCAATCAATCGATAAGATTTTATCCGTTGCTTTGTCGAAACGACGAAAAATACACGCATTAAAGTATAAATATTTATGTATTCTTTTTCTGGAAGTGAAGGGTGGGGGGAAATAAGTATATGTAGATAAATATAGAAATAGATTTCTTTAATTCAAAGATGCTACAGAAAAAAAAACGACAACCGTTTACTAAGGAAAATATCGGCAGACATGACACGCAACTGAAAAAGGTGTTAAATTGTAGGCGACAAAAAAAAAAACCGGAACTAAATTGAAGCAAATCAAAGGCAATCAAGATGGCGGCAATGACGGCTTCAGCAAGGCTGCTTCAACTCCCTCTTTCTCATATTCTGGAAATTGAGTAGAAGAACACGGCGACAGCGACACAATACGCACTCAAGTGGAAAATGTTTCATAGTATGATAGAATATTTTGCTTAAGTAGAGTGCAAACGAAAATAAACTTATTAACATTTAGATGAAGCAGCAGATGAACAAGATGAAGAAGTCGCTTATAAGATTTATGTCGTTATTGAAGTTGTGGGTCTGTGTGTAGGTGTGTGTGTGTACGTAAGCTAAAGAAAACAAAACAAAATTTATGTGCCAAGAGGAAAGAGGCATAAATTTTTGTATTGTGAAGGAATGAAAAGAATGAGCAAAAAATTATGTTTGTTTACAAAATACAAATAGAAATACAGAAAGGAATAAAGCGCAGAAAAATAAAGTAAAGAAAACGGATATCATGCGTAAATGACTTCCGTTTTATGCTAAATTATATCATTGATTTGTAATTGAAAGCCACAAGTGATTGCGCGTGAATACCGGCGGAGGATTCTGTGTGTTAAGGATGGAATTGAAATTGGTGTGATTGCTGTAACTTATTTTCTTTTTTATGCAAATTGGCATATCTAAATTTCAAAATTGTTGATTGTTGCTTAGTGGGGGAGAAAGAGAGAGAGAGAGAGAGAGAGAGAGAGAGCTTCAATTGCGTGCAGGCAAATATAAAATTATTTCAAAATTAGAAGAAAGCAGCAGCAGCAGCAGGCAGAAGCTTAAAATTGAAAATGAAATTTTGGAAAATTTTATGAATGTCTCAATTAAATGAATTAATGATTTTCATTAGATTCTCATGCCACAGAAATTTTTTGCTTGTGGAATTTCAATTTCTATCTAAACTTCATTATATTTGTTTTCTTCTCACTTGTGGTATTTCTATTTTTATTTTCACCTCTTATACTTGATCCTTATTTATTATTTAAATTTCAATTTCTTTGTTTCTTTGGCTTCTTTCTTCTTCGTTTTGACTTCGAAGTAGTGGCGAAATTGAAGTCATTTATCATTGTTTCAAGAAATGTATTTGCTGTATCTGTAGAGTATGTGTTTACATGTTTACGTGGTTGAAATGTCTGCACACACCCGCATTCGTTTTTGCTTTTGGGTGTGAGTTGGTCTGCATAAATAAAACCCATTTTCCAAATTGAAAATGTGATTATTTTGCTGATAACTACCAAAAAAGTTAATTGTAAAATGAAAGTCTAGAATTAAAATGCATAGAGTTTTCTTATCTTGAAAAGTAATTCAATTCAAGTTATTTCTCGAATATTACCTGTGACCTTTCTCATCAGCAGCAAAATAGTAATTAGTGCCTGCTGCTGTTGTCTCACCAACTGCTGATAAATACCTGATTGCTGTCATTTATAATTATCACTTTATTTTATTAACTTACTAGTGAGAGTCTACGGTAATCTCTCACAAACAAACTCAATTTACAAAGCAAAAGGGGAGCGAGGGAAGGGGAGTTGCATTTTTTCTCAATATATTTCCTATAGTGAAAGAAGCTTCTAAAATTTTCTACTAACTAAAACCAGACAACATGTTACTAACGCTTGATTTTGTTTATGATTAATTAAATGCTGCCATCTTGCAACTTTCAACTTCTGTGTTCTGCATGCCGCTTACCTTATGAAGCAACGATTGCATGAATACACACGCTCATACACAGTAACTGCAGCGACATTATCGCTATAGGAAACATAGGAATATAACACAGACCTTATAAGAAAAATGTCTGTAGTTTGCGAAGAATAAAATTGCAAATTAAAATTAGAAGAATTAGTTAAAAAATAAGAATTTATGTTTCTCGTCGTGCTAATATTTAAAACTTAGACGCTACCCTTTTGCAATGGAAACATGAAGAAAACGTTTTAGTTCTTTTAATGTTGAGCTTTTCTGTTAACGACCAAAATTTAATTGCATAAATTTTCAGTTTTAATTGAGTTTTTGTGGCTGTGTGGTGGCATTGTAAAAAATCAAGTTTCCACCACTCCCTTCATGCACATTAAAAAGCTTAAGTTAATGGTGTAAGTTTTTGCACTTTAATATTCTATAGACAATGAAAAAAAGAAAGTTTATAATTTGAAGGAAAGATTTAAAATTTAAAGCTTACTCAGAAATAAATTTAAAATTGTAATGCATAGTTTTAGGCTTGGTATAATTTTCACTGCACTATTTTGATAGTGCTTGATGTAGAGCTTGAAAAGAAAGCTTATGTACAGTTTACTTTAAAGTAAATTTAGAATTATTATTATTTTTTTTTGTTACTTTCGAATTTAGATGCTTTAATATTTTAAGTTTAAATAAAAGTAGATGCAAAAACATTGAAAAATTTTAATATCTCAATGATTCTATCGTTTACACTAGCTCTTACAGACTTGTTTACAACCTTTTTCATTGCATATCCTCAGGCGTTGAATGCAGAAACTAACTAAACTTTAGGTAAAAGGAAAACAACCAAATTACACTATCTACATGCTTGCGCGTATACTTTTCCACAACAACAACATCCAGTGCACTTGATTCTTGCGTTTTACTCACGGCATATAAACAAAGAAACAAATATCGTAGCCAAGGGAGGCGACTTGGAGAGAATCAAAACACACTATTACTAACCACACTCAAAATAGTTAGGTGCATATATGTAAGTGCTGCTTCAATTTAAACTTCTTTCTGAGTACGCTTCTGAATTGTGTGCTCTTTTTCAAAAGGATTTCAATGGAAGCAACGCTTAAATTTTGTGATGCTATCGTTCGTTATGGCGAGATATGACGTATCCAGGTACAAGATTTTACTTTACGTTGCTGTCAGCTTAGACTATAATTTCTTTTACTTCTTTGTTCTTCACACACACACACACACACGTTCACTGTATTCACTCTCGCTCTTAGAATGCACGTGCGTACATGCCTGAAAGTATGCAAAAAGGATTTTCTTACTGCTTTTTGCTAGTATGGAACTTATGTGAAAATCTCTTTGCAGACAAGTTATTTGAAAATTTAGCAATTTTCACTTATACACAAATACATTCATGCACTTATGTGTGTATGTATGTGTGCATGTTGATATTGGTAGCTGCTGCATCTTCTTCTATTTGTACTTGTGTGTGTCACGTGACATGTGCAACGGTTACAAATTACTTGTTTTGTGTGGTTGTTTTGGTTAAAATATGAATTGTTGTTAATGTGTATGTGTGGGTGTGTATGCTAATTGTATACATGTGTGGGTATGCATACATTTTCTACTGCTTGCTTAAGGATTTGCTGTTTATTTTATCAAAATTTGTAAGATAAACATGAATTGCTTTTCTTCGTTGCTTGTTGGGGCTTTCGTTTGCTAGTGTAGGATCAAGTAGTTGATGTTGTGGTGGTACTACAGTGAAATTTTCTGTTTGTTAAAATATAAATTTTAGTTGGACGAGTTATGTATCTCAAGTTTAAGTTTAGTTAAAGCGAAGAATTTCAATTAATTTTGATTTATTTCCCATTCTAGTTAAACATAGCAAAACATTTGTGTCCTCATAATGAAATATTTATCGAAACGCCAGTGCTTCTCCAGTTTTCTGAGAATTTACCTGAGTTTTGCGAATAAATAGATGAAAATACTTTAATATGTAGACACAGAAACAGTTGAAATTCGACTTTTCCTCTTTCCAAAGCTTTTACACGTTTTCTTTCCCTTTTTCCTTTTTCTTTGCGTTTGTCAAAATATATAAAACATCATTCTTACTACTATTTACCATAATAAAGCGTCAATGTATTTTTGTCTGCTACTATGCGTTGCATGAGTATTGTAAACAATTCCATTTCATGTCACTCCATGCCACTCCATGTCACTTTATACTATTCTAAGCTCTGCTTATCAAATACAATCAACAATAACGACAACAACAACAGAAAAACCAGCAGCAACGACAAAAATGAAAAACAACAAAACAACAACTTCTATTTCATTTCATTTGCATTTGAAAAAGTTTATTACAATAGCCGAAAAAAGAGGAAAAGTAGTGGGAGTGAAAAGTACTAGTTAGAAGTAGCACATAGTATGTAGTAGTGCTAGTGGTAGGAAAGTGACTAATTCCCAAAAGCAAATTGCGCTTACATCAACACTTAAAGTGAAAAGTTTCAATGCAAAGCGAGAAAAAAGCCTGTCCCAAGGGTCGAAATAAGTAACAGAGTACGAGTTGTAGTTAGTAGAACACTAGAAAGTAGCAAAACCGACAGGAGTAAGAAAAGTTAACTCAAAAATTTTCAAGTGCAAAATTTTGACGAGTAAGTAGCAACAAAAAACAAATAAATAAAAGTTTTAGCATTTGAAATGCAATAGTTAGGTCTTTGTTTTTCCTCTTTTTTTTGAATGCTTTTAGTATCTAGTAAATTAATGACAAAAGACAAGTTTAAATCTAATTAGTAAAGTTTGGGTAAAAGTTTTCTGTTTGCATTTTAAACTCATTTTCAGTTTTTTCGTTCTTCTTTTTTGAATGAAATTTTTGAAAGTGCAAAGAATTTTGACAAGTGCTACTCTTATTTTAATTTTACACACAAAATCTTACACTATGCAATTTCTTTCACTTTCATTGATGGGCGCGTTCGCTCAAACGAAAAAGGCTACACGTGACTAACATTCGAAGAGAAATTTTCAAAAAAAGGAGAACAGAAGAAAAAAAAGCTCGAAACTTTTTCAATCTAAAATTATCTATAAAAATAAAAAAAGAAAGAAGAAAAAATCGCATTACTATTAACTTTAATGTCAACTTTTGCTTAAAGATCAAAATTATATTGTGCATGCACAGTGGGGAAAAAGAATATTTTTTAATTATTTTTTGTTTTGTTTTTAAAAAAAAATAGAAGAGCCAAACAATGTCTAGATTTTGTTCCAATTCGACTGCTTCTGAACATTTCTAGCTGAATCTGATTATGTCTTAATGCCTCTAACCAATGGCACCAAGTGAATTTGAACTATTTCTAAATGTCCCTGGTGGTCTCTGAATGCTTCTTAAAGTCTTTCAGTCTGATAATAGATTTTAATGAAAGTATTATCTCGTGTAAACTATAAAGTTTATCAGCATTCAAGGAAAAGTTGCCAAGAGGTTAAGAAACTGTAGAATTCTGCTGAGCTTTTGAACATTGAATCACACTGTGTCACGTGGCATCAAATAAGACACTAACACATCATTCACTCACATAGACAGACACACACACACATAATAACATAAAAAGAGTGTGTTGTTTACACAATACAACAACTACAACAACAACAACAGTTCCACATCATCCACAACACATCAAATCAGAATTTTCACACCTCATGCGTGGAATTTAAATTTGTTGATCCCTTTTTTTTTCTACTTTCCTTCAGCAACTTTCATGCGTTCGTCTTCATACATAAATAGTAGCAAATTTTCATATCAATTTCTTAAGGATTATATTACACATGCATACACACACACACACATACATTATCTTAACTGTAAAGCATGCACGAGCAATGCATAAAGTTGTTCAACCTTTTTGTGTGAGTGTGTGTGAGTTCTTGGATCTGTGTCTGTGTTCTATCAGCGTCGACATCTATTTACTTGTTATTTACAGTTGCCGAAAAAGTTTTTCGCCTTAACGCAATTTTTATTATTGAAACTTTCTTGTTTTGTTTTTGTTGCTTGTCGCGTTTGCTTTCTTAACTATTTATTTAGAGCGTCGAGCGTGTAGTTGTATGAGAATGTGTGCGTATATTATATGTACTTGTATTTGTATGATGTGTTTATGGCTTACTGAAATTGGATATGATGGCAGTAGAAGTAGAAGCAGAAGCAACCGCGATATCCTTGGCAGCAGCAGTCGCATATTGTTAGTGCTACATGCTTAACCTTTTTGACACATAAAGTAAAAGTTTCATTTCATAGCATAGATACTTGCTACATTTCTTATATCAATTCAATTTCTTTTTTTTATTCTTTTTTGCTTTGCTTTTTGCTTGTTCGGCTATGTCTAAAACTGTCGCTTATATATGAGCATCAAATATTTGCTGTCAAATATCTTCAGGCATTCGTGTGTGTTTCACACTCAACACTCACTCATACAAAAAGTTGATGCGAATTTTGACCTCATTTCCGATTGCATGTGTGAAGAACGAGGGAGAATGGGAGAAGGGGGCAAGAAGGGAGGAAGAAAAGGTCAACAATTTTATTAAATCAGCTTACAAGTTCTTATTCCTTTCATTTTTGTTGTTGTTTGAATTGCTAAATGTGAAAATTGTTGAAATTGAGTTTTTTGCATTTTTTATTGCATAGTTGTAGGCTTAAAATTTATATTTTTAGAAGATTGTTTAATTTGATTTTTTATAATACAAGAATGAATAAATTTTTGTTAGGTATTAATTTAAAAAAAAAATAATAAAATAATTTATAAATAATTTCAGACCGGTAGACCTCGATAACGGGTATCAGTCCTGGATTGAGTTCTAGTTTGATTTTTCTACTGAATTTTTATGTTCTTCGTTAAATTTGATGTCACAACAAAATTTGCTATGCTAAATAATTTGCTGCTTAATGTTAGGCAACAACAATTGTATTCCATCAGACAACCACGTACACATGCCTATATAAAAACACATACACACAAATACATTTTATATGCACTGTGTAGATGAACTCATTAACAATTCACTTAACGTTTTAATGAGTGCTTTTGTCTACTTAATAAGAATAGCAAAAAACGACATCATTAGTATAATAAATACATTAATATACCGACATACATAAGAGTAACACATATGCATATATATCTTTGTGTATACATATGTATAGATAAAATGTAAACAAGCAGGCAATAGTGTCTAAGTATAAGTTGTATAGCCACAACATATGCTCAACCGCAGCAAATCTCTAAGAAAATACTAAGAGATAGTGAGACTAAGACTGCGCTCGGTTTTCTTTATAGTTTTATATTAACAGACACACACACCCACGCATATTTCTGATACGTATATATGTGATATCGTGCGCATTTGCGTGTAAATTGTGGTTTTCCTTGCTGATGCTAATAAAACAATAAATTTCATTTCCGTTTAAGATGAAGTTGTAAATGTAAATGCAAGTATGTATGTATGTGTGAATGTATGTATTTTGACTGAAAGAAATTCAATATTAACTGAAGCATGAAATACACACATATGAAAATTTATTTATGTGCATGTATATATGTGTTCGTTTGTGTGTGTGTATGTGTGTGTAAGGAAGAAACAAAATCAAACCAATCAATCTTTATAAACTCACCTAATTACGAACATTTATATTACTGCACCAACACACACACACACACATACAATGTGTTCATTGCAGGAGAAGAAAATCTCACTTTAAAACTAAAATAAAGCTTGCAATTCTTTTTCTTTTTCGAAAGGAAAAATTTTAAAGTGCATTTAAAAACTTCTTGGTTTAATTAAATTTTGGTTTAAATTGCACATTTTCTAAAGTAAAGAAGAAAACTTTTTTAATTTCATTTTAACAGTTAATTTTCTTTTGATTTCCTGCAATTATTTCAGGTTTGCTGTTTTTGCTTTTACTTTTTACATTTGCTGTAATGAAACTTTATCTTAGCTTCTCATACTTTGTTCTTAAGACTTTATCGAATTTTCTTGCAATTATTTACAGTCTTAATTAAATGCTTTTACTATGAATGACGGAATGAACTTTCTCCTTCTTAATTGTGCTAACTTGGTACAAAGTGAAACTTTAAATCAAAGCCAGTAGTTTAACAGTGCGTAAGAGTATTATTGGTAATTGAATTGATATTAAACTATGAATAGTATCCCTAAAGGATTATTGTGCTTCTGCCTTGTTGTATAATTTGATGTTGCTTAGAGAATTAGTCACTTGTCTTGGAAATTTGTCACTTCAAAGTTATGAAAATTTTTGCCGTATTTGGCTTCAATATATTCAAATCACATATTTTCTTGCTGGTACCACCAAATATGGTATATTTAATAGCGTATTCTAAAACATTATCTGCATTATTTACATACTTTAGCATCTACTTCTACCTCTTCTCATCTCCTTTAAAGTTTTTCTACCTTAAAATATATTCGAAGATTTCGCTTATATTTTACATATTTTCTCCGCTGCAGCTTATTAACATATTATTGAAAAATTTCAAACATTTTTCGCAGCATACCTTCATGCATGCTTACCTTGTTCCTGTGCTTGTTTTGTATTGCTTGATAAGAAATATAAAAATATTTAACAATCACATAAATTACAAAAAGAAATTGAAAATTTCAGAATCGAACATATCTACTAAGTGCGAAATTGTGTTCATGCAAAAACACACACACACAGTCACAAATGCGTGAAAGTGTGTGAATTTATGTTAATAAGTTAGCCTAAAAATATGCAAATTTTCCGTTTATTGATTTCCATTTAAAATGAATTATTGTAAATTATGTGTGTGAGTGTGTGTAGGAGAAAATAATTCAATTTGAAAGCAGCCAACTTTAAAATAAACGAATTTTTTGAAATTTGCTAAAACAAAATTGTGTCAACGAATTTTCTGTTGACTAAAGTTGCATTTGAAAATATATACGGAACCAGCCACATTTTTAGAAGTTCAGCAAGTTTGGATGCTGCCGCTTTGAACAAAAATATTCTTGTTATCTGGGTCACCACATAAATCTTGATGACAGTGATAGCGGAAGCTTTCATATTGTATTTGCAGCTGTATGCGTGTTTGTGAGTATGTGTGGGGCTTTTGAACATGCATGTCACAAACAAAATATACATAAAAAAAAGTTCATTTATATACACACATCGCTGACTTTTATTCAATTTTAATTTGAATGCAATTTGTTGACGAAGATGCAGGAAGACGTAGAGAATTCAATTTAAAAAACAATTTGTGTCATATATTTATTAAAAAGCAACAACTATTTAAGTTGTTTAAATCAATTCCAAATTATTGACACGTTTAAACATCGTAAGGTCTATGTATGAATTAATATCACAAAATTAACCCTATTCATCCCACCCTATTCATTTCATTCAACATTTTCTGAAATTTTGAAAATATGATAAATAAAAAACAAGATTAATAAAAATTGGACAAATTTATACCTATATTGTATCTGTATTCTTTTTGAACGCAAGTAGGAGAACAAAAACTTTTTTTGCATATTTTACAGAATTGATTTGATACTCTTCCTCTCCCTCTCCGCCCTTTCAGTATTTTTCACTTTTTGAAGTGTTTCACGTGAAATTTCGGCGATTTCGTTTTGTAGGTTGGCCTTAAGTTGTTCAAGAGACTCTTAAAAGTCAATAATATAATAGCTTTAATTTTCTTTGGCACATAACTTATTAACGATGCTGTTTTACTAACTGCAAAAATGCTGCCCTCTCCTTCTCTATTCTTGTTAGGAAGAAAATTAATTCAAATGCTCATTTTATTTTTCGCATCGTACTAGCACTAAACTTGTAAAGTATTTTTCGGAAGTTATATTTCTCTTTGGCCGTTCATATGGCTCACAGAGATGTTCTACTACACGCTGTACCAAAATTTAAATCTTAGCGTTGCCTTTCTTCCTTAGATACATGCGCAAGTGTATCCGTCTTCATTTATCAAGTTCCAAAGATTTAAAGATTTCCAATCGAAGTAAATTTATGATACGATCTACGTACCGATATCGTGGTTCTATCATCGAATGGCAAATCACGCGATAAATCGGTAAATCTTTGTCTTGACATATAAACACGGAACAGCCAATTGCCGTATAAAGTATGATAAAACTCTCCATAATCGACAATGCCATGCTTTCTTACATCTGCATCTATCAATAAATTCAAACACATCGTTCCCTACTATTATTCCGAGTACCTATTACAATATACATATGTATATAGTGACTCAGAGTCACTACGTGGGACTTTACGCAGTTTTTTGTTTATTTAATGATTTTTGACTAATAAAGAAAAACAAAATAAAACGAAAAATCTATTTTTATGAAGATAACCGGCAAATGAACGAGGCCTTTCCTGTGAAATAATAAGAAATCTGAAAAATATAACGATTTCAATTTCAATAGTGACTCAAAATCACTGCGTGTGATAAATAGGGTTAAGAGTATGAGCAGAAAACGTTTCAAATTCCGTGCAACTAAAATAAATGTAATGTTAGCTCTATCGTTTAGCAATATACAAAAATAATAAAAAAAAAAAATTATAATTTTAAGTAAATTAAAATTGGTGTTACAGTTGCCCTCTTCAAAAAAACGGACCTTGCTGGTGGGACAGGTTTTGGATTTTCCACTGATCTAAAACAAGAAAAGAAAAGAGGTTAAAATTGGTATGAATGTAGTTATCGCAGGAATTAAACTAAAAAAAAAACAATGGATGCGTGCAAAGCACGCAAGATATTTGATGTGTAAACAGTTAAGCTCACATATGTATGGGCATATATAGGAATTTGATGTATAATCTATATGCTTAGCTAAATAGTTCAAATTAAAACAATTCTTTTATAAACTTAAAAATTTATTAGATATCATTATCTTTTATATATAATAGCCCAATTCACCATAAATTGCAAATGGTCTTGCATCATTACAAATGCAAATTTTTATTCCATTTCGCATATATTTGTTGTTGTGATAGCAGAAATATTTTGCAATTGCACCAAATCGTGAATAGGGCTGATATGTTGTAGTTGCATTATTTTTCTTTTACACAATGCATCGGGCACTATATGCTCGCATGTACGCAGCTGCAACTGTATCTTTTTTTCCGCGCTTTAAGTTTTTCTTCCTGTCGATTTGAAATTTTATTAGATGTGAAAATTTTACATAACGTCGTCTGAGAATTGATTTGGCGTATGTGAGCACAAATTCATATACCTATACGCCAAATCAATTCTCAGGCGACGATAAGTGCTTTCCGCATTTAACCTTAGAAAGGCAACAGGGGTGACCAGTCACCCCACTACTTCTTAAAAGCACCGCGCAGAGAGTTGCCTTAACTGCATTTAATAAAAATAGGAAACAATGTATTTTTATTGAAGTAAATAAGTGATTTTATAATAAATAAGTTTGATTTTTTCTGCTTAACATTTTTGCTATTTACATAGATAAAAAAAGTGTTGCCTTTCTAAGGATAATGTACAAAGCAAAATTTTTATAATGCCGTGGTTCGCTATCATTTATCACTACATTTTGTTTATACATTTTTTGAAAGCTAGATTTTTTATTACTTATCATTTTGTATTGTTTTTATATTTGATTTTAATGCAATCTAACTAACCGAATGCAAAACCTATCAAACGCCTGTATTTGCTACGTCGACTTCTCTGCTTGTATGGTGTAGTCGATCTCCACACGTTTAACACCAAAACATAATTCTGCTACGAATAAATGTACACACACATTTTGTTTTCATATGTTTTGTTTGTATGTGTGAGTAAATTGATCGAAACATAAACAAACAAACTCCTCTCTTCTTCTCTTCTCTCTTCTCTTTATTGTTTAGAGTCATGTGCACAGTCATGCCGCGCAGTAGTGTGAGCGAGAGGGGAACTGGACGTTACAGTTATCTTACATCTTACGTTACATTTATTCTTACATTTTACACATTAGAAATTTTGCCCATACCGTGAGCTAAAATGTTTACACATCAAAAAAAAAAATTGAGAAAATTGCGCGTTGTTGAAATTTATTTCACAAAAACCGACCGTTTTTTCACTACTTTTTGTATGTAAAAAGTAAAAAGTATTCAACGTAGAAAGTTTTTTTTAGTTCCTCCGATAAGAGACTATACTTTTGAAATATAAAAAAAAATCGGTTTCTTGAAAAATCTAGACCAGAAGGTGGCCTTAATGCATGAGCTTATTCCATAATTTTATTGGATAATCGATAAAAATGCTTACTTGACATTTTCTATATTCCTGGGTAAAATGAAAATTTGCATTAAGCAGTTAAGTTTTATAAAAAAAAAACTGACTTTGGTTCTAATATCGTTCTGTATTGAAGTTAAGAACTCAGACTCCATAATAACCTATATTGGCCATATACATATAATTTAATATATACAGGGTGACAATTGTAAAGTGACGCAAGTTTAATACTCTGCAGCAAGCTTTGCCATTTACCATTACTTTAATTTAAAAAGCAAATTCATTCATCATTGGCTTTGCTTTTAATTTCATTTGAATTTTTGTTATTACATTTTGAAATTTCCATAAAAATGGACAAGGAAAATATTCGTCGTGAAATTATGAAATTTCATTTGGCAAATTATAGTAGCCGTCAAATTGCAAAGGCTTAAAATTTGTCAAGTCGTACGGTAGACCGAGCTATTATTCGATATAATGAAACTGGGGGTTTTGGAGATAGAGACCGGGGAAAATTTTCAACAGTTGCTACTACTGGTTTAACAGAAAAAATTCGTAAACGAATCAACCGAAATCCAAGGCGCTCAATGAGAAAAATCGCTAAGGAAGTGGGAGTAAACCGTGAAACAGTGCGAATCATTGCAAAATCAAAGCTTAATCTTAAGCCGTACAAGCTCCGAAAAGCTCAAGATCTGACACAAAAAAAGAAAGATTTGCGACTGCAAAGATGCAAGGCGTTGCTACGCTCCTCCGTGTTAAAAAATGTTGAAAATATCTTGTTTACAGATGAAAAAATTTTCACGGTTGAACAACTTTTCAATGCGCAAAATTACCGAATGTGGCTAACATCATCATCGCAACAAAATAGGACTGTTAGCCGAGTTCAAAAGCCAGCTTCCGTTATGGAATGGGCTGGAGTTTCCGCTAATGCCAGAACCCCTCTAATATTCGTTGAAGAGGGTGTTAAAATTGACCAGGTTGTTTATCGGAGCATTTTAAATGAACATGTTCTTCCCTGGGCCCAAGATACATTTGGAAATGAAAACTGGACTTTCCAGCAAGATTCTGCACCTTCCCACATGGCAAAATTAACGCAAACATGGATAAAAGACAATTTTTCTGGATTCATAACATCTCAAGAATGGCCACCATACTCCCCAGACTTGAATCCAATGGACTACTCTATTTGGAGTATTTTATAGAGTAAGGCTTGTGCATCTCAACACCACAGTCTGGAGTCGCTGACAAATTCATTACAGAAAGCCTGGACTGAAATTGATCAGGAAGTCCTGCGGCGAACAGTCCTACGATTTCCGGATCGATTGAAGGCATGTGTGCAGGCTAAATGAGGTTATATTGAATGAGGTGGGGTTCAAATGAATGCTTATATATTCAGCAATGTTAACACTTAATTGTACTTAATGGAAGTACGTCCTTTTGAAAATAACTGCTGAAATGTGTGCGACACTTTACGATTGTCACCCTGTATATATATAATTAAAGACTATATTAAATAAATAATTATGTTTTGTGGTGAATTTAACTCAAGTTTTCCATTTGATAAATCCTCTAGCAATTTGCTTAAATCGATTTCAGTATATAAAATTACCTTAAATTTGTTTTTAAAAATGCATGACCGTTGTCTTTTTTACTGCTTCTTTAAACAGCATCATGATTTACACACACACACAATAATATCCCTAAAAATCGTCTATGTTTTTTTTATGTTGTACTTTTTACCCTTTGGGCGCCATGGCTAGCATGTTTTGCTGCTAATACTTTTTAGCTTTTTGTTATCTTATTTATTTAGAAGAATGGAAAGGGAGAAAAAACACAATCATGCAATTTGCCATAAATAAATGATAAACTCTAAAGTAAACGGCAGCACGCTTATGCGCGCTCCTGAAAGTATGCAATAAATTTGTGTGTCAATTTTAAAAATTTAAGAAATGCCTTATGATATGCTTGCTGCTTCTGTTATTGTTGTGTAAAGGAAATTGCAATAAAATCAGTGAATTTTTTTTCTCAAGTACAAAATAATAGAATAAGAAAAAGAGAAATAAGAAAAATCGAAGCAAAAGTAACAAAAGGAAAAGCAAAATATAAATTTATTGTGTTGAAACGTGCATGGGTATTAGTGCAGAGAAGATGTAGTGGTAGGAGTCCAAACACACACTCAAACACAGCAGGTGTAAATTACTTATTTACATGCGCAAAACAAAGCTAAGGAATTTTGAAATAGTTAAGCTATAAAGAAACGATTGTAAAATAAAACAACGGGTGGTGGTTTAGCTATAAACTCAATACATATACAAAAAGAGGATACAAGTATATATATGCTAAAGGACATCCCTAAAGGATGCTTGTGCACGTAAAAAGATTAACTTGAATTTAAGTGGTACTTTAAAGGTGGTGCTGAGGATTACTAAGTGGTTTTTTGTTTGGGCATTAGAATTTTTAATTAATTTATTAACGAAATTTTGTTTTAAATTTGCTTCATATTTTTGGCATTGAAGTTTCCATTTCTATTTTAAAATGCCATCAATCATTCGTAATGGAGCAGCATCTCAGTCCCAACAGAAAGAGAAAATATCATAAAACCATAATGGCTTTCATTTCCGTTTCCTGCAATAGCAGCATATATTGCATGCTACTACCACTTTTTTTTTTTTTTTAATATTGCAAACTTTTGATCTTTAGAAAAAAAAAAAAATAAAATTGAAGAAAATGCATTGCCATAATATTCAACGTTTTCATCATGTTCAATGTAAGTTTTAAAAGTTTTTCTTTTGCATTAAAACTCTTCATAATGCAGTTACATACATATGATTGTAGGTACTTGCAATTTCTTGGAAAACGGAAAACGCACATCTACTTACTACTTTATTGCAGCGCGGCAATAAAAACCACTCTATGGTAGAAATGAACGATGGCAGCTGCTTTGCTGTAGATAAATGTATGATTCAAAAAAATAACTGTAGGAAATGTGAAAACTTTGCATACTTTTAGGTGTTTTAGGATATGCGAAAGTGTTTGAAACAAGCGTTGCTTGTTAAAACTTGAGAGTTTTTTGGAACGAATTCCACTTAAGTTATATTTGCCATTTGTTTTAAATTTTTCTCTTTATTTTCTTACTCATTTTTTTTAATATTTTCTACAGGGCTTTTTAACTACCATGTTTCCGAAGTGGTCGGAAAAACGTATTTTTAGATTTTTTTTCACTTTTGAAAGCACATTTTTCATTTTCCAAAGCATGGAATACAATCTCATAATTTCGTACTAAGGTTTTGACTTTTTTTGAGCGTTTGGCCAATAATGTTTGCACATTAATAGGACATGTTAAGCGCGTAGATTCACAATAATGATAAAAGTGCACTACTGTAGCTACTTTGAAGATGTTTCGTGTTCTTAAAAGGCAATAATAAAGGGGTTTTCCAAAGTGGAAAGAATAATATAGTGTAATGCCATGTTTGTACCCTCAGGCAGGAAATTGTGATATCTATGTGTAGGGGGCGGTTGCAGCAGCTGCTTCTGTGCCATAAATTTTTGGAAACCTCGAATGAGAAAAAAACAGACGAGTATCAAATGTTTTTCCTCTCTGTACATATAGCAAAGTTATATTTAAAATTTCATTTCCGTGGCGAGCAGACAGTTTCCTTTCATTTGAATGTGTGTGTGTGTGTGTGTAGATTGTAGGAAGCCAACACTTCGGCGCGTCACACACACAAAACTGTGAGCAAATTTTTCTCAACAGTCTTTCGTATACTATATAAAATATGTTGATGAAGTGTACATCATATCCTTTTGTACTATTTTTATATTTTGTGTTGCACACATTTCAGTTGAACGCTAACGTAACTGATGTGGCATGTAATTTGCGCACTTTAACGCCAAATTTGAATTTTCCTCTGTTTCACTCTTTTGTTACGTTTTACTTTATTCGACTCTCAACTGGCTGTACTATATATCCTTAATATCCTGTCAGCTTGCCCCAAAACTTCTTATTTATGCTATTAGATTCAAAGCAGCTAGTAGCAGAAGCATCAGCAGCAACAACAACAACAACTTTGTTGTCATGTTGGCTGATGATGATCTGTGTTGTGCTATCATTCTTTGGCAAATATTCTTCTATGTTTTTTTGCCTCTAGAAAAAAAAATCCTTTTTTCCCCAGCTGATGCCTGCATAAAATTGGCAAACTCTGTGCGTGTATGTGTGTTTGATGATAGTAGTGTCTGCCATCAGTCTAGAAATTCGCATTCATGCATATTTGAGCAGTTTTAACCCATCATCATCATCGTCATCATCATCGCTCTTGGATTGAGATTGAGCTTTAGTTCTTTGTTTTTAAAATGTTTTCTGCATTATATTCTGCATGTGTGCATGTGTGTGTGAAAATTAAAGACAATACAAAATATCAGCTGTCAGTTGAAGAATATTATTATTGCAGTCATTTTGAGTTTTTGACAATAGAATTGAATTTTTATAACTTTTCATTTCAAGTGTGCAGAGCAATATTTACTTAAAGGCATAAATTCATTTAAAATGGCTTTACTGTCTTCATGCTGCACTGAAATCTCATTTCATGCTCAACGCTTTTATCCTTACAAATTCGCTGCACAAATCAGCATTATCTTATTTTCTATGAAACTGTTGTTCTATTAATATTTTTCGCCTAAAAGTATGCAAATGCATAACGCACAGAGCACAGAGCGCACTTGATTGAGCAAACACATAATTTGTTGTTTTAAGCTCATCATGAGCAACGAACTGATGACTATTTTACATAAATCTGCAGTAAATTTGCTACAACAAAAACAAGAAAAAATTATCAGCATAGCTTTTGGCGTTATACGATAATTTTAATTTCAATTTTAACCAGTGAAATGGGGAAAAACTTTTTGCATAATATTTTAGTGTTGTTGATGTTGCTATTGATGCTGCTGTTGTAGCAGCACCAATTAAAAGTTTTCGCCTTGCAAATGCGCATGTTAGCAACACTTATTAACAGACTTTACTCTCCCGCTGCACACTTAAAGTACGCCAGTAAGTATGCAGAAAGTTTTGACATTAACCTCATAAGGTCAAGCGATGTATAAAAATTCATGCACATACAAACTTCACAAGCTATGAAATTAAAATATTGTGCATATGCAAGCGGCTGGTGTGATAAGTTTCTCCTTCGTTACACGATATTGTGCAAATAAATTGAAATGCTAAATAAGGTTTGTGTCTAGACTTAAGCTTAAATTAAAAGAAGAAATTGTTTGTTTTTGTGGTTGAACGTGCGAAAGGTCAGGAGTTTCATTGGTGTACGATGCATTAGTTGAACGGATTAAGTTAGGAATTTACACAAAAATATTTTCAGAGTATTATTTGTATGTGTGATGTGAAAGAGAAAACCAAAATATTAGACAGCATAATTGTAGGTGTTGTAGAAATTAGAGAAGTTTTTAAGTTGCAATAAAAATTAAATGTCAAATTAAGTAAATTTAAATATATTCAAAAATATTAAAGCAAAAGTTTGTTCCCAAATTCCCAAAATGCGAAATTGCAAAATAATCGACTGGAATAAGCCACAAAAAAATTAAACACTTAACTCAAGCATATTTTTAGGATTAGCATTTAATTTAAATGCTCGTCCAGCAACAATAAATTTCAAAAACAAGCACACAAACAAAACAAAAAAAAAAAAGAAATAAACGAAAAGGAATTTGCTTTCCTTGCATTGTAAGAGGGTAAAACATTGAATTAAATAAATATAACAAATACACAAAGAGCAAGAATATGACTTAACAAAAACTATATAACCAATTTCCCTCTCATGTTCTCACTCCTCTCCATCGAGAACATCGTCGTCGTCGTCGTCTGCAAATGAAGAAGTCAAGAAGCACAATTTACGAGCATTATTAAGCTTATGCGTTTACCCTCACACATCGTTTGTCCCACTTTCCCCCATTTTCCCAGCAAAATAAGGAAGCAATAAAGCCAAAAGAGCAGGGGAATCACAAAAGCCATTTATAGAGTAGTAGAAAATAGAAAATCATTTTATTGTGTGTCTATTTGTTTATTTATTTGTATATTTGAAGCATACGCAAGGGCGTCCATAGCAGGCAGGTAAGGCAGTTTGTGTATCTGCTAAAGCAGCAAATAGTAGAACTTAAATGACGCTGCAAAGTAGGCTAAGAAAATGTTTCGCACAGTTTGGAAAGTGAAGTGAAATGAAGAAGCCATTGTGGAGATTCTATGATGTGAAGAAATGTGTTTTGTTTTTGAACACCGTTAAGCAGAAAAGTAAAATTAAAAGGATCATCCATGAAAATGAAGAAGATTGAAGAAGTTGCGTCCCGAGCACAGAAATTGAAAGTAATTACAGGTGGTTAATAAATAAATGAGGCAATTTCTGGGATGAGGTTGAGTGACGACAAAACTTAGGAGTGTGGTGGAGGCATTTGACTTTGAATGCTGAAATTTCACTCGCCAAAATTGAATCACGTAGCAAAAAGCAATCACATGCGAAAAAGGAATACAGAAAATAAAATCAAAAGCAAGCATTTCAAGTTATTTCTACTTAGTCTAGAAGAGATTCTTCTCGATTCTATAGTAAAAATACAATAGAAAATCGAATTTTTCCCTTTGAGTTCTAAGAAAACGATGAATTACTGAGTAAGTGTTTTTTTTCTTATGCATTTTTATTCAATAGTTGGCTAGAAAAAATCATTTTGGCTCATTTATACTTAAGTGATAAAAGACGACAATAGAAAAGCTGCAGACGACGACAACATACAGACGGACAAACGGACAGGCAGACTGTAAATTTATGTGCTCTTGTGTTAACTCAATTTCTCAATTCTTAAAGAAACACGCGCATTTAAGAAATTGCCATTTTTTTTTTTTTTTTTTTTTTGGTTTTTGTTTATTTTGTTGTTGTGCTTTGTCATGTAAGAAATGCATTTATTCAACTACTGGTACATTGTAGCTACACAAAAATTGAACTTGAAACGTACATCATTTTTTGTTTGTGCCACATGCACATAAGAGCTGTGCTTCAGCCTGCAACATCTCAATTGGCCCCCATCGAATACTACGAAATGTAGAGGTACACAATGAAGTAATGCATTCAGTTAAAACTATTTAGATAACATTCAAGGCACGTATCATGAACATTATTTCTATTTAAGCAAATATAAATCAAAATAGAGTTAAATGGGCTTGAAAATATTTTCACTGACCACCAGACAGACACTCAATGCCAGTGTGT
The DNA here is from genome assembly GCA_963691655.1 of Toxonevra muliebris. Lineage (NCBI taxonomy): Eukaryota > Metazoa > Arthropoda > Insecta > Diptera > Pallopteridae > Toxonevra > Toxonevra muliebris. The sequence continues at coordinate 1,636,693 of OY829329.1, forward strand.
GGTAGTCTTGGTTCTTTAAAGTACGTCGCTGTAATAAAAATATTTTAAAAAATATTCCAAAAAATTCGATATCCCTCCTAAGAAATTATTGATCAAGTTGCCGATCATGGCTGTATAAGTTTATCTGAGCATGAAAAAAATGAAGTATCGAGCGCTAGATGACAGTAATTGGATCTTTCCTTAAGTAGAAAACATTATTATCTTCAACTTCATTCAAGCTAAACCATTTTTGAACAACCACTTTTTGAAAAAATGATTTAATTTTTTTTAAAAGGACTCATGTGGTATTCTCTTCCTTTACTAAAACCATTATTTCTCTAACAAAATCCCATTTTTTCTACCTTATTAACTTTCTTAAGTTGAGTTGAAAATTGTCTAAAAAAATACAAATTTTCTTTTCGACTTTAATTTCATATTTTCTTCACTCTATTCACACTATTGACGTGCCACTATTTGATCCATTTTTTGTATACTAAACTCTAAACCTTTTGTGTGGTAATCAGCATGACCCAGACATGCTAAAAATTCCAACATGTCTCCAAATAAAAATAAAAACGCACTAAAAAGGGTCGCAGCTACTTCAAAATATTGTTAATATAAAGAGTATATACTTTTTAAATTGCAACACGTCAAAAATTTACTATTATTTTCATACAAGTAAGCGATATACAAAAAGGATACTGGCGAAAAAACACAATTGTCTACTTAGATTACATGCATATAAATAGCATTGTCACAAAATATAACTACACTCTTAATACTCTTCAATATACATTTATATTTGACAAAAGAATACTCATTTTTGTCCGTACTCTACTATGTTATGTTATATAAAAAGTGAGGGAAAACAGGAAATCCTTTTTATGTTTACATACAATTGTAAGATTTTTTCTTTCAACTAAATAGTTTGGCAAGTCAATGATATTGACTATTCTACTTTCTCTCTTCCACATATTTTTGTACGCGCCTAAATGTATGCTATGTTTGCCTTCTATAAACCCCTGCAGTAATATTTTTTCTATGTATCACAAATTTACAGCTACTTAAGCGTTGAAATGTCAAAAATTGCACTCAAAAAAAAAAGGGGATTCTATCCCGCTTGTGTTTCTGCCGAAAATAGAAAGTCAGCAAAATGAAAAAAGCGGAAAAAAGATACAAAAAAAAAGAAAAGGAAACGTAAAAATAAAATATTCAATTCGCATATGAACGTGACAGCTTCAGGCAGCAATAGTCTAGCGCGTTTATTTTATTTTTTTTCTCTTAGCTGTAAGGTGAAAATTGATTTACTTTACACTTAAGTGTGTATATTTATGAATACAGCCTATTTTTAGGTGATGAAAGGGTTAATATGCGAAGTTTAGGGGATTCTAGTTGATATTTAGTGCATTCTTTTTCTAGTGTTCGTTACATAATTACTGAACAGTTGATTTTAACTCATGCCTTCTGATTACTCACAAATTGAATCCTCAGCAGCAGCTTTGGTAGACCTCATAAAATCGTATGCATTTCTTTTCTTGGTTTTCTTGATATGAATTTGCCATTTCCATTTTTACCTTAACATCTTAAAGTACACACCTTAGATTTATATCCCTCCCACTACACTTAAAGCCCATCATCATCTTCACAAGCCTCTCAAATGCTTGTACTCACGTGCTACACGAACATCATTTAGAATGAAATTTCAGAAAGAAAATAATGTGAAATGTGAGTATATTCATAAAATCAGGCAACAGAATGTGAAAATGTGCCAATTTAGCGTCAACAAAAGATATTTGCACGTCAGACACAGCAGTGCCACCACCACCTACCGATAGATAACTACACTCATACACATAAATATTCTCGATCACACACACACACACACACACGCACATCCATATTTGTGTAACACAATAGAAATAATTGCCGAATCAGCGTTTTTCCGCTGAAAAAGAAGACTCGATTTGGCATCCTTCTTCCTTCAGTTTCCTTCTTCTTCTCTTGATCGCTCACCAAAGTTTTACTACTGCCAGAATGCTGATTAGATACTGCTCCTTGTATGTTGAATGGCGCGTATGTGTCACAACAACAAAATTACCCATCATTGCCATATTTGAGCCTAAATAGAATGGAATACACATACAAATGTTCGTACATATATATGTGTGAATGTATTATTTAGAAAGGAGGAGAGAATTTCGTCATGTCATGTCGCTGCCATGCTGCGATGTAAAGAAAACAGAGAAACAATTGCAAAAAATACAATAGAAAATGTTTGTTTTATTCATTTGCAATAAAAACGGAAGAATAAATGCAGCAGCAAAACACACTCGTATTTTAATGGCTTCATAGATTTCTATAGCCTGCACATAAATATAAAGAATATTGGCAACCAAATATGCTTTTCGAGATATGGTATAACTAAATGATCAGTCTTAGTCTCAGTCTCTGTCAGCAGATATACATAGAACTTGAAAAATGAAAAAAAAAAAATTAAATGAAATGAATCCATGTTTGGAATTTTGTTACGCTACCCCATTTTATGTAGGGTACAACCGCAGTCTGCCTATATGTAGTGAACCATTTTATATTGATGTATTTTTATGACAACTCGATGTTATGCTGCGCCTAAAAGTAGATTAAGTGCAAAAGCGATTTGCTTGCGAGTGTGTTAGTAAATATATATGTGGATCTGTGTGTGCCTTCACTTGTACAGTTGAGATGTGGGTGTGGCATTGAAATGATGTTGCTATTTGTGTGACTGGCTTTTTAGAGGGTCATGAATATTTAATGATACTGCCTTAAAGTAGGCTACATTCTTGCAGCCTCCTATTTTTAGGCACCCGCTAATATTAAAAAGCCCTTTCGCGACTATAAAATTAGATATGTTTAAAAAGTTTTTCAATTTAAAAGACAAAAATATAAAATTTTATAAACTTATGCCAAAAAGAAAAAAGAAAGAAGAAGAATATTTCTCCAAAACTCCGCTCATAAAACTTTTACAAGTCTATAAAAAAATTATGTTCAATTGTTGCAAATCACCACATAAAAGAAGAAGGCACAACTTTAGCGCAGATTATTATTTTTAAATCTAACATTATTAAACAGAATATTTCAGGCTTGGTCTGTAGATTTGTTCGCTGTCTTTATTGCTGCCACTCATACCCCGCAGTTTTATTTACTCCACAAACTCAGACTTGTTGAATTTTATGAGCCTACTACACTGCACTCACGTCGCCGTCGCACGGGCTCCTTCATCCTCCTGCCTGCACATAAATAACCAACTGTGAATGTTTTTTCCGCTTGTTTTACAACAAATTAAATGTAAACAACAAGAAAATTAAAATAGGTCAGACAAACATAAATTTTCAGAGACGGCTGGATTCTACCTACGCAGATACCTACATACATACATATTAACTTTGGTTAAAGCTTACTCTTGGCATCGGTAGCTGAATCACCTGTGTATTTGTATGTTATCCTGGTCTAATAATAAAACTGTTGCTAAATATTTAATGCGTTCTACATGCACCCGCCCTCCCTTGAAAAGGAAGCAAAGATTAGAGTTTATGAATGGAACGTTTACACACACAGTGGCGGCATCAAAGTGATTTATGTGTATGTATATGTTTTACCTCTGGAGGCGTATAAGTTTCAACATTCGTGTCGAAGGCAAACAGACACCCAAGCTGGCAGCTGGATAAGAAAATAGATATGTATGTATAAGAAAGCAGACATTCGTTTTACTTAAGAAAACTTTGAATTTAAAAAGAAAATATTAACCTATGTATTAGAAGCACGAAATAAATAGCGAAAGAAAGTCAGTGGGTCATAATTGTGGCCATTATAGCAAAAAGGAAGCGGAAACAAACGCATATATATACATATACTTGTGTGTGTGTGTGTGTGTGCATGAGTTCTCCTATGCCTTGGCAGCATATTGAAAACTCATTTGTGGTACGCTTTGGGAGTAATAAATTAATTTTTATTGCATTTGCGTGGTCATGCTGTGGCTTGAGAATCATATACAGACACCTTCATTTTTATACTGTACAAAAAGGGCAATTTCCCATTAATAATAATTTTTGAGAAAATTGTATTTATGAAATAATCATAAAGTGTTGAGTTTTGGTGAGAAGATTTAAAGGGCAGGAAACTTTTCAACATCCCATGAAAATAAATAGAGTCTAGAGTCATGCAACTTTAAGAAAATTATTCTTTTCTAACTGATTCGACTCCATTATTATTTAACAAATAGTTCGATTGCTTTTATCGCATAGTGCAATCAGGTTTACTCATTCTGAATGCATTGTCCTTTTCAAGCTTTCACTACCTCGTTTCAAATACGAAATTTATGCTAAAACCACCACTCAATATCTCGTAGGATAAACAATATTCTTTTGCATAATTTCCAGTATGCAAAATTTCATTTGGCACCAGCAGACAAAAATGACCTTAACTTCAAGAGTACTGTGGTGAAAATCATGAAAATATGTGTGTAGAAATAGCGAATAACAAATGTATGTGGGAGAAAAAAGATTTTGTGTATGTTTAGTTGAAAGGTCCTAGAAATTAGAGATCCAAGACAAGGCATGAACATCAGATTTTAGCTATCGACCAATAAGGTCATACTAAGTAGATAATATTTTGTAATTATGCTCTCTAAACTCGACTGTCTGCCCTGTCATACTTTTCATTCGTGCACTCCTCCTAAAAATATGCACTGCAAAATGCATTTAAATAATGACAATATATTGCGTAAATATGCGATGATAATGCCAACTCCAGAGTAGCTGTGACTACAAAAATCCTTTGTCCATTTTGCTGCCGATACACATTCAGATAAATCTGCGTATATAGATTAGGGATACAAAGGACTTACTAGCATACAAATACGTTGCATAGACATTAGAAAATGCAATTTTCTGTTGCCAGCAATAAAAGCAGAAGCAGCAACAACAGCAATGGCAGCATTTATCACAGGTTGTGCCCCCTTAAAGCAGAAGTAAATTTGTAGAATGATGTGGCGGGCTGTTGCGGCAAATCTTATTAACAACACAAAATCTAGAGAATTGTACTTAAATCGTTCTTGTCACATAAACACATTTGTAAGGGAAAAAAGGAAATGTTTTCTAGGCAAAAAATTATGATGGGGGTCTCTTGTCTATCTGTCTGTTTGTCTGTCTCTATGATAGGGATTGCAGCAAAAGTGTCAAAAAGATAATGCTGATTTTTAGCTGTAATGAAATGCTTGCTTACACTTAATTATAGCATACTTTCAGGATGCATTCGGCATGCATCAAATCATGGGAAATGCTTGACAAAAAGAAGAAACCTTTAAAGTTGATTTTTACTGTATTCTGGGAAAATTTAAAGTGTATTAAGAGGAATGCTCAAATATCTCTCAAAAATAATATATCCCCCTAATAATATGCGACAGCCTTAAAAAGTACACTTACGTGTGCTTTGTAAGTTCAGCAAAAAAAAAAAAAAAAAAAACAAAATACCTTTGCCTACTTTTCGAGCGTTTTCATATCCGTAATACAAAATAATCCTTATAATTAGCCACAAACACATTAATTAGCTTAATTTTTCGACTTATTTTACTGCATTCATTAACACTTTTCTGTTTGTCATTGCTGTCTTCTATTGTAGCACGGTCTGTCCGATCTCCTTCTCTCATTCGCAGTGCACGGAGTAAAAATCTTGGGTTACGGAGGTAGTAACAGAAATTGTTATTCTGCTAGTGTATGCGTGTTTCTATGACATAATGAGCCTTTGCTTTTGTTCTGCTCGCAATTTTTGTTATTGCTGTTGTTTTTTTCTTCTTGATATTGCAGACTCACACATGCACACATACACGTAGACGCACAATTTTGTGCTTGTGTTTGTGTAATATAAAAAGTTCTTATTTCGGATTAAGTTTAAGGATGCTATTAAATTCGGTATATATCTTGGCTATAATAGCATTATTAGACTTTAATGTGTTTTTGCTACTTGTATGACTACTTGGCTTGACTGACTTTTGTGGCCTAGCTCGGGTTCAGGTTTCAAAGGCAGCAGCAAAGCCAAATATTAGATTATCTTAATGTTTTTCCTTTTTTAAGCTGTGTTCTTTAAATACACGTTGATATATAAAACTCCGCAATTATCCTTTCAATTTCTCTATACTATTTACATTTTTTAGCGTCTCGACGGTTTTTTTTTTCTGTTTCATTTCGTTTCCACATTGTATTTGTTGGCCGGAAATAAGGTAATTTAAATAATAAAAATTTCCAGCAATGTCTGAGTCAAAAGAAAGAAACAGGCAGCCAGCCATACAGACAGCCAGCGTAAAAATGTGATGTCTGTATAAATAGTATCAAAAAGAGTGTATGATGTAAAACGAAAAAATAATGTAGCATGCTTAAAGGCGCTTATACATTGGGAAAATAAAAAAACAATCATAACATGATTTGGTGGCGGTGTGCGGTGGCAACACTAAAGACTCAAAATAAAACTTCAAAGAAAGAAAGACAGAAAGTTTTGTTGGTGGGGCGTGTGCCACGCCTTTGCCATAATGCAATTGTCGCAAAACTTTGTTTAATATTCACAAAAAATAAGTAAACAAGAATGACGTAAAATTCTTTCGCTGTCTATCTTTGTATGCCGAAAATGAAATGAAACTTACATGACGTTGTCTTGAATTTTAAGCAGTTTAAGTTGCTGCTGCTGCGTGCTGCAAACAAACGGCGAGAGGATAATGGCTTAAGTAAGTGGCAAAGATATGTAAACAATTTTTGTAAATTTCGAGAGTGAAGCGTCAGCTGGCATTAAATGCGGGCGCGTACAACAAAGCAGCAATGATTTTCAATAGTTGACAGTAGTAAACGCGTCTGTGTAACAACTTCTAAATAGATTTTTTAAACAAAATTCTAAAATGTGAAACTTTAAAAAATGTTTTAAACATATTTCTAAAGCTTTTATTACTTACTTATATCTTAAGTGATTTTTGGAGATTTTACCACTTACAATGCAATTTTACTTTTTTATTTCACCATTTCTTTTTGCAGTTGCAATTACTGTTCAGTTACAGTTCTTACTCATTTCTGCATTTCTGGCTCACAGGATGGCTGGAATAATGTCAGCATAAGCATTTGTTCAAAGGCATTAGAATAACGAGAAAAAGAAAAATGTTTAAGGAGGTAATTAAAAAAGCAATAAATCCTTCTATTTCTCATTATTTTTAATATTCTTACAGAAGGAGGTTGTATTTGTATTCGTGGTTATCACTATAATTTTGGAAAATATGCAAGCACAAACATATTATGAAAAGATGGCAACGCTTAAGAGAGAAAATAAATGAGTACAATTAAGAAATGTGTATTGAGATGAAAAACGCAGCTATTTCACAAACTTTTTAGTGAAAAGGTATTTCCCCTTCATCATTTTCGTTTTTTATTAATTAATTTTTTATACTCATGCCCACCAACACCCACACATACACACATACATTCGCATATATTCACACAAACCAGAGTGCAAACACACCTTTAATTATATTTATGTATGGTTGCCAACGTCTTCCCGAGTGTAATTAACAGCAACAACACTTGTATCTCGTATACATGTGTGTGTGTATAAGTGACTGTGTAAGTGTGTAGGTGTGTGAACTTATAAGTATGTGCTAAGCTGATTAACGTAGTGGAAATTAAATTAGTAATAATGTCAAATAGTACAGAAAAGAACTAGAAAAAGTATGAAACTTTAAAAAATGTGGTAGAATAGTTCAAGGATAACAAAAAATTGATGCGATCTGCAAAAATTTAAAAAATCTTAAGTAGAAGCAAAATTTTTCTTATCTTGTTTGCAGTAAGCACAGTTTCTTAGTACAATCGAATCACAATATATTTTCTGCTATCGAAAATAGATAGTACTTCCATACATACTGTAGGACACCAATGCTATCCCCATTGGAATAATTGCATTAACTTAAGTAATGAAAGTATTTTCGAAAAAGAAAAACTTTTTTGTTTTCCTTATTTTTGCATTACTACTCAGTGTCTTCCTCCTTCCTTTCCTTTTGTTACTACTTACTTGAAAAGTATTTATTTGATTGTAATTTTGGGAATATAACAAAACGAGCTCACAAGTTCTGTCTTAGAATTTCAATTTTTTTTTCTGCTTACTGCAAACTAAATTTGCTACTTTCTGTGTCTTGTTTACCTATTTCTTTGTGTTTCTGCTCAAGCTTACAACTCATTTGACATTGTCCTTTTTCTGGTATTGTGAAGTAACAACTTACGCTTTTTTCCCCTTTCTTTTTCTTTACGCAGTTCCCTAGAATGCCGAAAATTCTCTTGCTATTTCTTAAATGTATCCTGTATTAAATTCCCAAGAGTCATTTTGGAAGTTATTCTCTTCTCGTCTCCTCGCCTTCTATTTCTTCTTCTGAAATGACAGTGTTATGTATTTAATACGCAACGCAGACACTTTTTTGCAAACATGCTACTGAAAATTTTCGAAATGCTATTATCGTTATCATTTTCAAATAGAAAATTTGCGTAATCGCATTTTAAGTGAAAGTCATGCTACTTTTTCTACACATAAAAATGAAAATTAAATTAAATCCATTGCTGTTGTCAGTAGAGATAGCGGGGGTGGATGAGTGTTGAGTGCTTACAGTAAATGCAAGAAAATGGTTTTTGAATAACATGCTAAATTTATTTAAATTGATTTTAATATTTACATGTAGTAGGTAAATTGCAATAAAATTATTGATCTTCAAATGCTTATTCTGCTTCCTAAACTATTATATTTAAGAGCTGCTGAACGCCTAGGTATTCATTTTATGTAGTTATATTTTTAGCTAGATGACACCACATTTAAAAGCTCTTGTCCTTTGAATTGGCTACCGCCTTCTACGCTTTTCTATTTTGTATTTAAGTTTCATTAATTGCCTATAACATTAAAAATGTTATAGGCAAAGTTCCATCTCTGTTATAGATATATATGTATATAGGCATGTTGATTGATTGGTGGTGCCAAATCATAATGTTTCCTGGCATATTCACTTCATCATATGTACACTCAAAGGCAAAGATTTACATATACAAATGTTGCAAAGTTGAAGCGGAACCGCTGAACTTTTCAAGCATGTTTTTGCTGCTTTCAATTTAAACAGATAGAAACTAATTGTAATGCAATGGAAATGCATTCAGCAGACCCCGCATTGTCTGCACATTGTCTGACAAACAAAATTTCATTGCCAAAAGTCAAATGTCAACTGTCACTTTTGCTCTCTTTTGTGCTTTCTGATATTTCAGTTCTTATATTTTTGCATTAATTTCGAGTAAAGTAAAGTTTTGCTTTGGGAAAAGTTTCGACATTTGGAATGTTTATTATTGTTTTGATACGCAATGCAATGCACAAGTAGAAACTATGAGATAGCGTTGCCAGATTGTTGATTCAAATATGAAAAGTTTAAAATAACAATTGAAATGCAAGGTTAATGATAAACTAAAAAGTTAAATTTATTCGTATAATTTCTAATCAGCATGCAAAAGAAATGCAACTTTAAATTTACCGCAATTGTCCTTGATGGAATGAGAGGAAATAAAATTTAAATTTTAATTGAAACGTTAAAATGGCGGCGTACAAGAAATACTGAGAAAGAAAAGAAGAAGAAAAAACAATATGACGCGCAATGACACTAAATGTGATAATCTACTCGAGAGGCTAAACAACAACAACAGCAACCACAACGAGAACTACAAAAACAAAAGTGTCAAAAGTTCAAATTGAGTAGTGGTAACTAGCGGTGAGCTGAAATAAGTAGAGGAGCTGCAAAAGAAGATGACATGAGAATGATAATAAAAATAAACTGAGTAAAACACAAGCGACAACAAAGCAGCAGCTACAACGGATAATATGGATGTGGATACCGCCATTTTATGTGTGTGTGTGTGTGTGTGTGAGAAATATAAAGTAGTTTGTTGTTGCTTTTCACATTCTCATTTATGCAAAGAGAAAAAACTGAAACTGAAGTCTGAGTGACAGCGAAAAATAAGGCAAAGTTGACAGCTGAAAGGTAAATAGAAATAAGTGAAAAAAGTAAAAAAATAAAATGAAATTTTTTTTGAATATATATGTAGTTATCAAAATTTAAATGCAAGTTAGTTCAAAATAATATGGCATAAATATTTCCACTTTCCACTTTCTTTTTCTATCTCTCCCAATCGAATTTATCATTCTTCCAATATTGCAATGCGGCCCACTCTCAACTCCCTGCTGTTGGGCAAACACATATCAAATGAAGAATAATGGTATTTCAATTTCCGGTGGTCGTGTCGTGTGTGTTAACATATTAGTTAAACAAGCTTCTAAAAAAAGAGACAACCATAACATAACATCAATATATTTAACCCCCATTCTTCCCGCACCCTACTCAAGAAAGTCCAAAGGTCAATTTAAGCAATACCGAAAACGAAAAAAATAGAAGTGTCAAAAATTAAACACACATTTTTGGTTGCGGGCATTAAAAATGTGCAAAAAGGAGCAAATGCGAGGGCAGCCACATATACAAATAAACATAAATGGACAGACATAAAGACAGAAAAACGAACGCCTGGGAAAGAGGGGAGGGAAGGGAGCATATGTTACAACATGTTTCCGTTGCTGTTAAAACAACAGCAGAAGCAACCAACAACAACAACCGAAGTACAAGCTAAATCCTCCCCAAGGATAATCTATTATCTTCTTTTTTTACACGACATTGACCCAATGACAGTTTTCGTGTTGGCTTGACTTTTTGTTTTTGTTTTTTGTATATGTCCCTACATACATATGTGTAACTGTGTAATTTTTTTTTTTTTTTTTTTGGTCACAGTTTTCTTTATGCTTCTCTTTTTCCTTCTACGTCGTTGCTTTTGATATTGGGCTACTAAAACTCACGAACGCCGCGTTATTTTTGGCATATGATTGTAATCTCAAGGCGGAAGTGTTTGGAAATGAAAAATGGCATTCATGTGTGTGTGTGTTTGTTTGAGGTTATATGTTTTCGACTTTGAACTTGCTTGAACTGGGATTTTATTTTTAGTTTTAAATATTATAAATATAAGCTAAATTTTAACCAAGTAAATGAAGAAATTCGTAACTAACAGGCATTGCTTTGGAACCTAGGTGATTCTCGCTTTATTAAATTAAAAGAAAATACTGCAACTTGTGTACTCCTTTTTTCTGTGTACTTTTCAAACTTGACATTTTTTAACAACACAAATACACACCAACTTTTTTCCTCAACTCCTATTTATATATTAAACTTTTTTATTTACTGTACGCCAGCTTGATTTTCTTTCAAAAAATTTTACTTTTTAATTAGAAGTCTTCAAATTTGTTTTAAAAATCTCAAGCGTCAAAATACGTCATCATCAACACAACCAACAACAACAATTAACGCTAACAAACAAAGAAAAAAGCGAAAAGGAGAAAGAAAACAAGAAACAGAGCAAGATAGAGCAGCATTTCAACGAGTCTTTCAAATTGAACGTTTTGGCGTTAATTACATTGAGCAGAGCAGCCTGAGGGCAAAAACATTATGCCATCCTTCGTACACCGCCTTCCCCTATCCCCCCCACCCCGCAACTTGGAGCCATTTCATTTGTTCATTCATTTTCATTAAAAGCAGCCAATTTCGACATTTTTTAAACTCGTTGAAATTTCATGTTTTTTCTTCCATTCTCTCTGCTTTTTTTCTTTGCAATTTCAACGCCAATTTTAGCTTTTCACACTTTTCCTGAACACAATTTTCATTTACTGCTGTAGCAAGTTTTTTCCCAACTTTGCCAAATAAAACATTTTCTCTTCAACCAAAGAAAAAGGGTTAACAAGAAAAAGAAGTAGAAGCAGAAAAAATTTGATTTATTTGGAAAGTTTTATGCTTCAAGCATTTACTTTACTGTGTCTTGAGGTTAGTTTCGGGGTGAAATGAAGTGACGGCAGTGGCGATGGCGGGTGAGGCAACGGGCTTGCATGTATTTAATGAGCATGAAAATTAGTTAATTTGGTAACAACTTTTGTAAACTTTTGCAAATGCATGAACCTTTCAATCGAAACATTGAAAGAGCATTTGAGCAAAGTCTTATTTAAATATTTTAATAGACTTTATAATGATTTTTCACTTACATGCCTGCTGACATGCAACTTGTTCCAACAACAATAAAGTTATCCTTGAAATATTTTTTCTGTTTAACAATGTATTCGTGTGTGTGTGTGTGTGTTGCTGGCTGATAACATCGATTGCAAACTTTTCAATGTTGTTTATAAATTTTTGAACTCATTTTTTGTGTATCCTTTTCTTTACTGATATATGTAGGAACACACCAACACACCGAATGTTGGTTGCATTTGCAATTGGCACTTGAAAGTAACAAACTATCGGCAACAACAGCAACTGTAGTTTACAACTGACTGCTGGCGCCATGAAGGCTTAGTTCCCCTTCCCTCCCTCGACAAGTTTTATATCCTTTTTTTGGACCGCCAATAATAACATGGCGTGCTTTTGGCCCGTCTGTCTGCCTGCCTGCCATGTCAGCCATGTGTTTTTGTCTATGTCCGCCGAGTTGTCGTTTTGTTGTATTGCATGAAAACATGCGATTATATGCGTGTGTTGATGTGTGTGTGTGAGTGTGTTGTGGACTGCAAAAGTTAATGTTTACTGATATGAGTCTATAAATTTTATTCAACAATATTTGCTGCTGACATTTTCAACGTTCGAGAATAGGAACGTTGGTCAGTTTTTTCATTGCGTAGATGTTAAAATTTAAATGCATAATTGCCACAAAGTAATGGATTTTCCCTTGGGGGGAAACAATTTGACTGCAAAAGGAATTATCCAATTAAACTTGTTGAAAATTCTGCACTATATATTTTAAATCTATAAAGCTATGAATCATCACAAAAGTAATGGGAAGTGAATAACTAAACACAAATTACTTTTGTTCGTATTTAAGCTAAAAAACTTCTAAACTATTTAGCAGAAGAGATGCAGTTTTTATATTATTAAATATAACATCTCAAATTAGGATATATTCTGGAATGAGATCCACTCTTTTTTGCCTGTCTTAAAGTTCATCTAAGGCTTACAGTAGTTGTAGTAGGATGACAACCAAAACTCAAAATACAACATTACTAAATTAGGTTTCCATATTTTTATTAGGGGAAAAGTTATTTAGATTTTTGTCTGAAAAAAATTATTTAGAAAAAAAATGTATTTAGGTTTTCTACATGTCTGCTAATTGGTTACTTTTTGCATAATCAAATAAAATAATTTTTTAAATCCAGTTAATTTGACATGTGGCAATATCCTTGAAAATAAAATTTCTTTGAAGCATTTTCTTTTTATTCCTAAAATTCAAATCTTAAATTTATAACTCATAGACTAGCTTATACTTGAAGCAGTTGTGCTCAAGCCAATGGCGTTATTCCCTTTATAAAAATATAAGATGAAATTGTAGAGTACCAAGTACCTAATTCCATGCCACAAACAAATATTAACATTGCACTTAAGCGAAATCGTACATAAAAATGAAATTAGCAAACAAAAAAAAAAACAAACAAAAAAAAAGCGGAAAGATAAAAAAGGAAAAACAAAAAAGATACGCATAAAAAAGTAGCAGCAGCAATAATAGTAGTAGTAGTATAGATTAAAAGCGGAACAAATAAAATTGCATTACACTTTTCGTTCTTTTTTCATAGCTTCCTTTGCTCTTGTCAGGATATTAGATTGTCGCCAGTCAGTCGCAAGAATTTTTTTGCTGGCACTATGCTGTGCTCATACAAGGAAATTCCTAACATTGAAGTAGAAAAAATCCAAATCAAAAAGAAATTACTAAATTAAAGCAATAAAAAGAATGAATTTCTTTTGAATTTTTCTAATATATTCAAAAAAATATATGTACACATTTTTCAAAGTATTTTTCTTATTAGACAATTTACAATTACTAAACTATCTATAAAATAATAAGAAATTCTCCTAATATTCTTAAAGGATTATAACATTTTATACTTTTTAATATTCTTGTTGATTTTTTTTCTTTTTTACTAGCAAATAAATTCTATTTACTTTTTTATAGCTTCTCTAAGCAGCAATGCAATTTTTCTATACTCCTTGCATATTTTTGGACTTCCCAAATTTATATTTCTTCAATTTAATACGAAAGTGCATTGAGTTTTGAAAGATTTTCACTAAAAATGCAATCATAAAAAATTAATGTTTCATATTTCTCTTCTAAGAGTCGCAATAAATTACTAAAAACTGTTTTTATTCCATGGATCTCATATTTTTTGTGATAAATTTTATTTACACAAACTATTAAAAAACCGAAAAATTCTTGTTCACCATTAACGTAAATTCATTTACTTTTTTGCAGGTGTCTAGACGCGCACTTAAACACGTGCTGACCATCGAAACTCACATCGTCTGCTCCTCGAACGTTTCAAAACACTTTATAAATAGTTTGGTATGTACCTTTTTCCTATTTGCTGTTTTGTTATTTTATGCACCTATAAGTATACTTCAAAGATGCATAATGTAAAAAAGCAATGCAAAGTTGAAGTGTGGTTAAATGAATGGATTGAAAAATAATGAAACTGCAAATTGTTTGTTGAACTTTCGAGAACACAGAAATTGTTCGCTAGTATTGAAAATACTAGCGAACATACTTGGGAAAATGTTTTTGAAGGTTTAACGTTTTAATACGAAATATGAATAAGTTTACTTAAGTTTGTGAAAGTTTCAAGGGGAGCGGAGGTTAAACCAGCACCAATCACTGTCGTGGATCCGCCACTGCTCCTGGTTAATTCTTTTTTGGCATATAATTGAAATTTTTTGCTACTTTTCAGTATTTAGTCAGCCAAATACAATTTACCTATTTGTGATGAAATTAATGGATCATTAACTCTAAAATTATAGTCACACTATTGGCAGTGGGACAGACAGCATTGGTTGATTATACTTTACACAGTATAAATAGCCGGAATATGTATAAAACTTTTAATTTGTATAATTCATAAATCAAGCCAACTCATATACATACATACACACGAGTATGTAAGATCATGACTCACTCTACATGGCCAGAAGCAAATGAAAACACTATGGATGACACTATTCAACAAATTAAGATTTCTTATGGCAATGCCGCCAGGTAATCAACTTATATAATTTATAAAGTGAAGTTTTGGTTTTTAAATTGTCATAACAGAAGATTTCCTATTTCCTTAATATATCTTCTTCAGAGCTGTAAAAGAATGCAATCATTTGTGACTAAAAATCATTTGACATTTTTACCAAAATGATTGTTTTCATTTTTTGCATTCATTGATTAAGAATGTAAAAAAGTGATTCTTAATCATATTGATATCAGCGAATAATTGTTCATTCATATTTTTTAAATCATTTGAATGCAATCTTTTGATTGCAGTCTTTAACTAAATTTAGTCGAATTCATTCGAAATCATTTTAAGTCACTCGATATCATTTCTACAAAAACTAGGTTTGAATAATAAAGAGTAACTTGTATAGGGTGGACTTGTTGATACAAATCTTTGACTTCAAGTAGGCCCAGAGGAAGAAGTCTAGCTGTCTCTAATCTGGCGAACGCGGAGGATGATGCCGTCTTCTTGAAACCAGAAGTGTTCCATTCCATGCTCATGAACAATCGGCTTCAAAACATCAAAATAACTTCTTAATGCAAAAGTGAACATTTCAGCGTGTTTGATTGGGTGTGTACTACTCTATAGAAAAAATCTCATAAGGCTGAGGGTTCAAATACGTGTTGCCGTTAGTCGATCTGATGTTTCTTGTCCTAGTTATAGTGTTGTCTGATAAGTCCACCTTATATGGTCAACCCTGTACTATCAGACAAAAATCAGAAGCAAAAATGCCAACAACAACCAAAATCAATTAAAACACTAATTCGTTATATTATCGAACGAGTTTCAGTTTTAGAGGGGTCCCTCAAAATAATTACTTTCGTAGTACGTCTCTTACTTTGAGGCTTCGGCCGCTGTTAGTTCCTTTCCGGTAAACTAGGTATACATATTTATTTTTATATATACCGAGAAGTACATAGCATAAATATAATGTTACCAATTGTTGTTTCTTTTCCTGTCATTAAATGCAATGAGATCCTAAATTTTTTCTTTGGGCGGATGACCAAAGTAATCAAGGGAAAACTGTTTAATTGCTTTGCTTACTATCATTATAAGTCTTGTCTTTATACCAAATGATTGTACAAGTGAGTAAGATAATTTTTTCATTTAAAGCGTATTCACACATGATTTAACTAAATGATTAATTAGTCAATGACAGCGAAATGATTAATGATTTTGATTTTACAATCTTTAGTCAAATTTCTTATTCAATGAATGCAATCGCAAAATACTATACATTGAATGTGACTTCAGTGATTTAAAATCGCAATTGATTGCAGTTTTTTGCAGCTCTGATCTTCTTCACTGTTCGAATTATTTATATGTATAACTAATATTTTTACTCTGGAATTGTGTTTTAATACATAAGTAGTTTTTCAAGCTGTGCAGTGTTATCATATCATAAGATTTGCACAAAGTTGCTGTCGATTTTTATTGTTGTTGCTATTACATATTGTTGAAGCGGAATATATTATTAGTATATATACAGACGCATTGGCGTCTGTTGCTCGTTGATGATGATTTTTCTGTTATTGTGCATCGCATAAACAAATTCATTATTAAATATTTCTTAAGTTCTTTTTAGTTTTCTCTCTTTCTCTTGGATCTTTGACATTGAAGTGTGACTGTGCGAAATTAAAAGTATAAATATAAAAATCTTTTTTATGCTGTACAAAGCTTGGGAAAGTTTATGTTGATGCTGGTGGTGAAGCCGTTGTTGCTGCAAAAAGGAATGAGTCAATATGAAGGAATACAATCAATCGAGTATAAAATTGGGTTCAAAACAAAATATTGTAAAGTAATTATAAAATATTTATTTAATTATAATTTTTATTCCAAAATCAAAGTATATTACCGAATGCTGCCTGACCAAGGCATTTAACTTGAATATCGAAGACTATCATTCCCAGGGAATTGACTATTTCAGCTCGTGCTTAAAGTAATTAGCCAGTCAGCCAGCCAGCTTGGCATAATACATTAAAATGAACAAGTCCAATGAAACTAATTTAAAGATTTGAGAGAAAATTAAAAGAAATAGAAAAATAAAATAAAAATAACAAATTAAGAAAAAATCTCAAAAAGAAATACCGACACGTACACGACACAGAGACACACAAATAGTTACACATACTTTTATATATACCTACAAAAGAAGAAAATGAAAAAATCTAAAACACAAGCACTAGAAATTAACACGCAAAGAAATTAATTTGGAAAAAATTCAGCTTAATAACTTTATCGTTTTGAAGAAGTGCCACACAACATTTTACGGCGCGAGAGTTTGAAAAGAAGTCGGGTCGGGGGGCTGAGAGGTATGAAGAAAGATGTGAATGAAAGAATTAATTGTTGCTCTCAGCCAAACTAATCTGCTGAAGCCAGCCAGTCAGCAGCCAGCAGCTCATGCTGCATGTAGCGATGCTGTGTGTTTGTATGTGAAAAAGTTATTATGTAGCGAAATAATTTTGTTTTGTGAGATTATTAGTTTTCTGAGTATTAGTTAGTAGGTGATTTATTTTTAAGTAGTGGAAACTGGAGGCTATTTTTATTCAAACTTTTTTGGCCTCTGGTATTTTTGAATATTTCTCACTTGGCATACACATGTTACTTTGAAAAACATTCGTATTGCTTTTGTTACTTTGTGATATCTGATCTTCAAATTCAAAGAACTTCACATGAGGTATTTTCATATGTGCTACATATAAACCTGAATCCAGTGAGGAATTTTCATTATTCTATTTCTTTTTATTTTTATGTTGAATTATTGGCTAGATAGCCGCAATAGTTAAACTGTGTAAAAGGTGGAAAGAGTCAATGTAACAAAAAAAAAAAAAAGAGTTAACCTTTTCATACAATGTAATGTGAATTATTTATAAAAAGTATGTGGGCATTCGGGCTGATGATATTAAACCAAATTCGGTGCGTTAGTTCTTTAGACTTTTTTCTAGGCTTTCGTTTCCGTCTGCAGTAAACGAATTCAGCATCTTTTATATTAGTATTTACTGTCAGTATTATCTTTTGTTAACAGTGAATGAGTCAAATTATTTTCAAGATCAGCGTTTTGGTTTTATTGTTCATCACTTTATGCATTAGCAAATCGACATCTACACCCAACTACCTACAAACTATATATAAGTATAAAATATCATTGACATGATCTTCACAAATCTCACTGTGATTTTAAATACTACATATACTGACATTTAATACCCAGACCGATAGCAGCTAATGATGATGACGTTGATCACGAATATGGGCCTTTGGATATGACATGAGTTCCAAACCTTTAAGGTTTCTTTTCTACCTGCTTTTTTGATATAGAACGAAAAACATTTGAAGTCGTTTAACAAAAACCAAAACTCATTTGTGCCATGAAAGAACTAAAAATACTAGCTATCTAAGCTGATTAGAATTACTTCCAATTGAGTTATTCCTATTTGAGAAATGAAAAGAACAGCAACAGAAAGTTGAAGTTGCAAACGAAGTAAAGATGCTGCCAAGGGTTTCAGTTCTACGCTTAGTAAAAGAAGCCGAGTCTAGCAGAAACATTTGCAAAACTGTTTTTTCTTTTACTTTTTGCCAATTTGAGCTTAACTGAAATTTGTAGCTGCTTCACGCTGTACCATTCTGAATGATCGTGCAACATGTGGTGCTGCCTGATATTTGCTAGAATTCTGCCTCACCATCTTAATGTTGACTTTTGAACAATATGTACATTTATGAGCGTCAATATTAAATGTCATTAATTGTGACAACTGTTTGACATTTCTTTACTATTCGAGCGTGAATTGTTATTTTTTATTTTTCCTGTTTTTTCCTATAATATTTTTCTTGGCATTTTGCACACTTGTGTCGAACATTTGTGTTTTATTATTGTGACATCAAATGCAAAACGAAAAAAAAAAACAACAATATTTATTCACTAGAAAAGTTCAGAAGATGAAGACTTTTAGAGGAAGTTAAAATATTTAACAAATACTCATGGTTTTGCCTGCAAATTCGTCTCATTTAAATATAGTAGCAGCAGCGAATTGCAATGACAGGGTTGCATTGTTTTGTAATTTCTTGCTTTTTTTTGCTTCAATTTTTGTATTGTTTTTAGCTTATCACACATATTGCAGTCAGTCAGTCAGACAGACTGCCAGACATACATTGTGCATATATGTATATACATTGCATTGATGAAAGCAACCATTTTTAGTTTTAACATACATATATAGTTAATCTTTTGTAATTTTTTTTTTTGTATTTTTTTCGCTTTACTTTGTGATTATAATGGTTTTCTTTTTATCCACAGCTATAGCAAAACAATTGAAGTGACTTTATCAGTAGAAAGCAAGAATTGCATGCAACATGCGATACTGGAAGCTGAATGCCATAAGGACGCAGCATACGCAACTTGGATAAGAAAGGAAAGAATTTATTATTCTTACGATAATAATGCAAAAAAATATAAAATCGGTAGAGGAGTTGCAGTACATGCAGCAGAATTCACTAATATTTCCGGGTAAATTGCGTTACTTTCAAGAATAAATCATTAATTTGTTTTTAACTTTAATATTACTCAATTACAAAAAAAAAAAAATTTTTTAAATGCTATAAAATATCTTTAAGGTATTCATACATCTCTGCACCTATGAAGAAAAGAAAAACAAATGAAAAGTAAAACATTAGCTTAAACTGTTTATATTCTTTATAAACCTTAAGAGTGCAAAATCACGCTAAGCCCATGTTTTTGTTGTTTTTCTTTTTTTTTTGTTTTACTGCTTTACAATACAAATACAACACTTGAGAAATATTCCCCATGCTAAAACGGGTGTAGCAAAAGCTTAGAGAAACATTGTAACCACTTGTGCATACATACATACATTTGTACATTGGTTGGTACATGTAAAAAGGGAGTTGAGACGCGAGTGGGTTGGGTGAACAAGAATAGAAAAAGGAGCAACGTGAAGCAAGAAAAATATGATTTACACAAAACACTTTTATTGCTTGAGTGCAAATAATAACGATAAGTATGACATAATGCCAGTCATATATGTATACACACACACACACATACATACATAATAAGATTCTTGCTATAAATGTGAGTGTATGTGTATGTGTGCATCTGCTGCTTGCCTGTGTGTATCTAACAATGCTGTCAACTTTCATGCAATTTGACATTTTGTTTTGTAGTAAATTATGTTTTTTGTTGTTTTAGTTTTTGAGTTTTTGCTTCAATGAAGAACAAAAAAAAAAAAAAAAAAATTGCCGGAAAATGATATGAGAACGTATACAAAATGACTGACTATTCTTTGGCTAAGAAATACATATGCACACTTAAAGTAATCAAGCTAAGTGAAACTGGAATGACTATTCAAGCACCTTTAGTGAAGATTGCAATTTTTACTATTCGCAATGTTAAAAGAAATTTATACTAAAATTGAGAAATGTCGAATTGTAGGAAAAAATGGTGAGGAAATGATGAAATCTGTTATACCCTAAGTTCATTGAGACAAACTTGGAAGAAGCATATTTGAAATTTCAGCAAACTCCATACCTTTTTCACATTTGACCTCATTAAGAATATAAGAATATATTTAATAAAATTTCCACACAATAAATTTAAAATTTTAATTTAAAGGGAAAACCACAACAAGGAACAAACTATTACTAGGTACTGAGAGACTTTACAACCGTAAAGTATTTACACACTTGACCCACCAAAGAATAACGCTCTCAAGAATAAATTGTGTGTATATTTCAGTGTTGTTGCTTCTTTGCTTCCAGAAAAGCAATCAAACACTTGAAATGTTCAACATTTAACAGCAGCAGAAACACTCAACACACAACAACAAAATCTTCAATTGATGAATACCACTTGAGGAGAAAAGCACATAGTGACAAAGTGACGCATTAATGCGCATTCTGTCAAATAGTCAGTCAGTGACTTCTTATGGTGACTATGGTCACTTCAATAATCAAATATTCTGCGCTCATTTTTTTTCATTTATTCATTCACACATTCATTTCGGTGATTCATTCACATTGGCGAATGCAAATTACAAAATTATGCTAATTCTTGAATATGATTTTTATGCGGGGATATGTACTTACTATATGACTACAACATGGCAAATTGATCATTAAACGCTTATAAAACACGCTTGTCAATGGCTTTTGGACACGCTCGATATGCGAGGATTTTGTAATTTGCTTTAAAGAAAAGTTGAGTAACAGATAGGGAATTATTTTTTAATCCATGGCTTTAGCTTTTCTAGATGAATGTTTCATTATTGCTATTCCTAAAACTACATTGCGTTACAGTAAAAAAAAGAAGAAGGTCGAAAAACTTGGTCCAATAACGGTCATGTTGTAGATCTAGTGTTCGCTTGATACTCGATTTCAATAGAACATTTAAAAGAATCGATATAGATGCTTTGATTCTGCTTTCAACAATATATAATTTTTTTTTTTTAATTCGTTTAAATTTGGCTGCAGTAGTGAGCTTTTAGCTCTAGCACTTTTTTTTTTGTATTGAAAATTCCAAGTATGCACCTTTTTATTTGACTTTGACTAGACATGCATGCAACATGTACCTAGCGTGGCATCAAGTTATTTTTTAACTGTAACATAGTGCCATAAGTTTTTCATTTCATTAATCTGGCAACCCTGTTAATTACATTGTATATTTCATTGCTTTCAATTCATTTAATGATTTTAATTTCATTTTCGTTTTTCTTTTGCTTCTAGTCTCAATTGGCGCCAAGATTTCTTGTCTTTTCCTTTAGTTTTTTTTCCCTCAATTTGTCTTTAATTTGTCTTGCGTTTTTACAAATTTCTCAGAATTCTTTGTGACATTCACTTTTGAAGACTTGCGTAGATTTTTCAAGTGATTCTACTGTAATGTCTTCATTGAATTTTAAAAGATTAATTTGAGTGTTTGAATGTAATTGGGTATGATATGCATTAATCTGTTATTATGTTATGGAGATGTGTGTTTTTAAGATGTGCACACAGATATTAAGCTGAATATTTGAATTTGAAGAAAATCTCAGCGAACCCACAGGTCCAGTGGATCTGCCGCTACCGCTTCATTAGCATTCGTTTCTGTTTTCTAGTGAACCTTGACGCTCCCAAGCTCTACACAACCATTACACTTTACTTAAGTTAATAAAAGTAAAATTAACATTTTCTTTTACAGATGTGAAAATCTCAAAACTTTTTACAATAAGAAACACGTTTAAAGGACATTAAACCTTGAACTGTACGAACATAAAAAGAAGCCCGAAAGAAGAAAAAACAAGTAGACATACAAAAGTGAATAAGTGAATATAATTAATGCAACACACGAGAGAAGAACATGAAAAGAACATGCAGCATAAATCAAAATACAAATGCAACAACAACACAACAAAGAAAAAGTAGAAGAACATGTTTAAGGTAATATCTTAGAGATACAAGTTAGATATGCAGAAAAAACTGACAGACAGACAGACAGCCCCAGTCAAGACAAGCCAAAATGACAGGCATACAACCTGTTTGAACAAACAGCAACAACAACGAGCAAAAAAATTTATAAAAGCCCTAAAAATAAAAATACCGGCACAGTAACAAAAACATCAACAAAAAATGTTTGAAATCGAACAAAAAACGAAACGAATAAAAGAAATCAAATTAAAAACAAAAGACAGCTGAGTTGAGGAATTCTTCTAATACGATATTATGCCCCAATAGCCCAAGAAATACCCAAAACATGCATGCCAACAGAAATACAGGGAAATATCTTATGAATCGCGAATATGCGGTGTGAGCTTGAAGCGAACTCGAACTTGCAGCAAGCGAACATCAACGAACCAGCGCGCTGAAATTCCAATACACTCTCGAATGAATGAATAAGTTTCTGGTTGGCTTTGGGCCCAAACAGTTAACAACGAGCAGCACGCGTGAAAGGTGGTGATGGTCGTTTGCTTGTGATTTGATTTTAATAATAGCGTAAGAAATACGACAACAACAAATACCAACAATAACGACGGACGGGCAGTTGCGAATGCGTATCGAACAAATATTTATCAACAATACGTGTGAAAAAGTGCATTTAATATTGAATTATTTTCGGTTTATTCATTAAGAGAAGTGCAGAGTGCGCGAGAAAAGCAGAATTTCTTTTCTTCGGAAGGAAAAACGAAAATTGGCTTCCGAAAATCTCGCGAAGGTGTATCTTAAAGATACTTTTGAATTCAAAACAAGTGACCAAATAAAAATTCAAGTTTGTGCAGAAGAAGGAAATACAAAGTTACATGCTTGGAATATATAAAATTTCCAAAAGAAAAGAAACAAAAACAATAAAACAACAAATTTCATATAAGAAGTAGATATCGATAAAGTGTACTTACTACAGCGAAACATATAAAGTATCTTTGAGATATCTTGTTTTTTTTTTGCATTTTTGCATTGCATGCGAGCGTACTAACAAAATAAACAACAACAAGAAAACAAAAAAGTAGAAATATCCACACACACACATTTCTGTCTTGTTTGCGAGTGTGTGCATTTGAAACCTTATGAGAAAACGAAAAGAATTGCAAGAAAATACAAAAAACAAAAACAACATCAATTAAGGAACAACAACAACTTTATTCATATATGTGAAAGAGATACTTCCAGTGCACCGCATTCAAGCATAAGATATTTTCTTGTATCTTTGAGTTGCAATCGTCGTTGTCACTACACAGCAGTCACTTGCATTCGAGTTTGTGTGTATGTGTGCGAAACCCCAACTACCTGCTCCCTCGTTTGTGTGCATGTGTGCGGAGTGTGTAAGCCAGATTGTTTTGAATTCTTAAAGCGTGTGAAAAAATACTTGACGAAGAATTGTGTATATAAAATTTTTGAAATTCTTTCAATTTGCTAACGCAAAAATACAAGAAAAAAAAAAATTATTCAAAACGAATCTGGTCCAGAAATTCCAAAAATAAATAATTTTACATAATATCGCTACGAAAATGCTCGTTACCACTTCCTCCTCAACACCCACACCGGGCTCATCATCATCGACCAGCAACACTTTGGAAGCATCAATACCAGCACATCACCTCAATCACAATCATGGACCGCTGCCGAGTGCCAGCAGCAATTCGCGTCCTCCATCGCGTGCACCATCGATACTGGATAGCCCAACACTGGCACGTGTGGAACGTGCACGTCTGAGATTGGAAGCAGCATCAAGTCAACAGCAACAACAACAGCAGCAGCAATACCATCAACAACACCACCAGAATGGTGGAGGCGGCGGTAGTAGTAGCGGTAGCAATGCCACCACCATGAATCGTGAAGATAGTCTGGAGCGTAGCATTTTGGATCCAAAGGTGCGTTGAACTTAATCATTTTCTAATTGAAATGCTTTTTAGTTTTAATTAGATGTAATTTGTCTGATTTTCATATTTCTGTATTTCCAAATTAAAATCAACTTTAATGTTGATTGTCAGTTTATAATATAATCCTAAAGTTTATTGTTTACAAGAACTTAAAACCAAAAAGGAGCGCATTTAAATTCTGCAGCAATAACAACAGCAGGTCGGAAAAACTTTTCCAAATAAATTTAAATGTAATCTCTTGCGAGTGTGCAAGTTGAATATACATTTTATTTTAGTTGGCGCAACAAATAAACTGTTTTTTTTTTTTTTTTACATAAATAATTTACTCAAAAAACCAAAAAACCCATAGAAAACTAGAAAGTTGAAATTAAGAAAATTCAAGGAAATCCCTGAAAAATGTTAAAAAAGTTTGACAAAAAAAAAAAAATAGGACAAAATACACACAATTACAACAACATTAAGAGCTAAAACAAAATAACGCAATAAACTAAGACAAAAAAACATAGGAAATAAAACTAAGCAGCAAATCTCAATGAGGGGCGAACAAGTCAAAATACACACTAAATGTACGGGAGGAGAAAAAAATGAAAATTTATGTTTTTACTACGAGCGCAAACAGAAATTGTTTTCCAAAATGCTGCACAGATTGTGGCCATACTCTAATAGGTTTTCTTTCTTTCTTTCGTTCTCTCTAATTTGCCATTAAAGTCTTTGTGCTCAGCGGTCTGGCTGTCGGTCTGTCCGTTCGTCCGTTCCTCTGATCGCTCTAACTGCGTGTTCTTTCATCTTCTTTGTTTATCTGTGCGGTATTCGTTTGGTTAGTCTTACACATACCCTCATACCCTGACTGACAAATAATCAGTCAGCCAGTCCGAATCACTGTTCGTCTGTCCAATGGCTTCTTAAGCTTAATGTTTTCTTTCTAATGCCAAATGGTACTGTGCTGCGTACTCATTCTGCTGTTTTTTGTTTTGCTATTTTTTATTGTTTATTGCGTTGATTAAAAACGGATTTTCCTCCGCTACTTCCACGACCACCACCGGTTTCTATTGACCTTTTTTACGTGCGGCGCTTTTTGCACTGGGTTCATAGTTCAAAATGATATTCTTCTGGTTTCTGGTAGCACGTATGCGAAATTATGTTACAACATTTTAGAATACTTTAAAAATTAATGTTTTGAAAACAATTAAGTTAACATAAATTTGAATGTATGTAGGTCATATTTAAAAGAAGTTGTGGGAAATTTAGACTCAAGTTCTTTGAAATGAGCACAAAAAAATTAATATGAAAAATGTGAGGCAAAAAGCGGGAAAGTAATTGAAATTTTAGTGTAGCATACTTTTAGAAGTTCAAAAATTCATATTTCTTGTTCTGTTTATATTAAAATTTCCTTTTCTTTGCCATATTTTTTACGCGTTTCTTTTGACTTCCCTTACAAATATGAAATTTAGTACATTTTTAGACACTTTTCGTAGTATCCAAAAATGTATTTAAATTCATTTCATAGCAAACTTTTGAACAGCGTCCAACAGAAATCTGAGAAAGGACAAGAAGATTATTATGTAAGCACACTTTTTATGAATACAGTTTAGTTTTATTTAAATTTATGTTATTTTTCTAGAAACTGTAGTCTGCTTATGGACGCGGCTAAAATGGAATTCTAATTTAACTACAGTTATACATTCTTAAACATTCATGTTGTATTCAAATCCTCTGGCATTCATTTATTTTCTATTTAATAAAATTAAAACAAAAGCAGCTGCATAAAATTAAAGTCTGCTTTTATGCGCGCTTAAGTATTTTAATTTCTTTTCAAATTACCATTTGTGCTGAAATATGTTCAAGTATTTTTCTTTCCGCTTCGGTAATTTTAAAATGATTACGTTAAGATTTAGTGAAGAATTTCTTCAAGGTCTGCCTTACATAAAAAATGTTACGAAGCATTTTTGTTAACGCCTAAAAGCATTCTTTAATTTGACTTTCTATTTTGTGTCTGTTACATACATAAATATGCCATTGTTAGCACTAGGTTAGATTCGATTTACTTAAATTAAAGAAAAAATTAGGGAAATTAACTGAAAAGTGAAGCATAAATTAAGATATTTTTAGTAAAAACTACCAGAAAGCACGAAACACTCTCAAGCAGAATATAACCAGACACAGATTCTCGTTATCTATAGTTGTAAAATTATCGCACGTATTACCTACTTGTAGTTCTTCTAGACTTTGGGGGGGAACAGAAGGAGATGAGGCTAAAATATTTTTAGCATTTTACTAAACATAACACAAAAAACTGAAAATGTAAAGTAGACACGCAAACAATGCGTATTGTTTCACTCCAAAGAAAAACAAACAAGCTGACTTCATTCATAAGCGCCCGACGTGGGGCAAGCACCCCTACACTTTTTTAAGTATGTTGGAAATGCTCCAGCATGAAATGGGATTGGGGAAAGTTAAGCGAATTAAAGTAAGAGCAACAAAAAGGAAAAATAAAAATAAAACATAATAAAAATCCATACAGAAAGAAACAAAAAAAATTTTGAAATGTGTTAGGCTAATGCAAAATTTAGGAATGGAGAGAGTAAAAGATACGAAATATATGCTTGCAAGCAAATGTGGCTAAAGTGAAAACAACAACAACAGCATCTGAAACGAAAACATTGGGAATATGTTTTTTTCGGGAATTCATGCGAAATTTTCAATTGTGATTTTTGTTTGCTAAATAGCACCCAAATGTAACATTTTCGTAAAGCAGAAACAATGAAAAAACTAAATAAAAACAGAAACTGCAGCACGATTTTAGGCACAGCAGCAGTAGCGGTGCCAGTGGTGGTAGTTAAAGCATGCTTTTAGGTGTCGAATAGCTTATGGCAGCAAATAATACCATAAAAAAAAGAAGAAAAACAAAAACCAAGAAAGAAGAAATATCATTAATAATGTCTTAAAGCAACGAAAAATGAATAGTCAGAGAAGTAAGGAAGTTAGCAGGAAAAAGGTTAAACACATTTTTATCAATGCCTAAAAGTTGTCTAAGGTTTTTTGTTTTTCCATTTATTTTGTTGCTATTTATTTATAAAGAACTTTTTTTGTGTGTTCGTATTTTGAATTCCTGTTTCCTACCTTTACCTACTGTTTTTGTGCGCACATTTCAAAGGGATATGCTAAATTTAAAAAACTTCACTCCTTTTTTCTTTATTTCCTTTTACTGCTTGCTCTTTGTACAACTGTCAATAATGTCAATGTTGACAGCTTTACACAGCAAAGTTTTCTAACAGCAACAACATAAAGCGGAAAAGAACAGAAAACAGAGAAAAAGTTTAACGTCTTTTGTATGTTTATGTTTTGTATGTAGTTTTTTTTTTTTGTATTTGTTTTAGCTTTCTGCTAAAAAGTAGAAACTTTTACATTACATTTTTTAGTTTTTTTTTTATATATATATTTATTTATTGAAAATTCTTGCTGCTGTTGCTGCCAATTTTGCAGCAGTTTCTTTTCCAAAAAGACTAAAGAGTTTTCTTCTTCTTTCTTGAAATTTTGCCAATGTAAAAATGTAGAAAGTGCAACAAAGTAGTCGTAATAGTAGTACTGAAGAAGAAGTGGCGTTAGCCAAGGACTGAGATATGAATGAAAACTAAAGAATAATGTCCAAAGGGCTCAAAATGAATTCACTTTAAAAATATTGCTTAGTTTTTCTTTTTGCGATTCGTTTCATTCGAAAGAAGTACTTGAGAACTTATTCAGTGTACTATGTACATGGAAAATCAATAATCACCGGAAAATTAAGTGTTGAGCATTTTTTTTTTTTAGTTTAATTTAAAGGCAAATCTAATAAGCCAACAATTGAGAAGAAAGTCAAGTTGAAGTTGTATTACGAGATTGGTGGGTGGTATCAACTGCGAATTTTAGTTCGTAAACCTTAGTTATCAACTTAAAGTTTTTAATAATTTCTAGAGATCAGTGCCGAAATCTTGTATTGGA
Source organism: Toxonevra muliebris (assembly GCA_963691655.1). NCBI lineage: Eukaryota > Metazoa > Arthropoda > Insecta > Diptera > Pallopteridae > Toxonevra > Toxonevra muliebris. The sequence continues at coordinate 1,665,201 of OY829329.1, forward strand.
TAGATTCTCTGTAACTGTAATTTTTACTGTTGTAATTTGTACTTTAATAATTCATTAAGTTTACTGTTCCCTGCTATTCAGATACAAGATACAATTGCATATGACCACAAAGCATGAACTTTACATTTATTTCTTGCTTTCTATATGAAAGCAAGCGTTAGAAAGGAAAACAAACAACAATAAAATTACTAAAATCATATTTCTCACACGTATGTAGAGTATAAAGTAAAAGAAAAAAATTTAGCATAAGAAGCAATGACCACATGAAATAAAAGAAATTGTATATGCAAATATAATAATAAATGTAAAGTTAAAAAGAAAACTGCTATGGCCAAAGAAACGCATTGACAAACATTGAAAACTTAAGCTTGAGGGTAATTTGAATAAAGTAGCAGAAAGAAAGTAGTGGCAACTCTAATTACACAAATTGAAACATAAGCAAAAGGTAGAGCTAGAATGCAGAAACATTATAAGGAGGTAGAAACAGAGAAAGAAGTTGAATACCTGAAAGACTGTCTCACAAATACATAGTTGACCTATTGTTAGGCAAATACCTAAACGTAGAAAAAAAAAACACAAAAAGTACCCACAAGTAAAAAGTTTTAGATTTGCAGTAGCTGAATTTAATGTTAAGCTTCGTTGCATTTTTCAAAGCTACATACAAATTTACACTGCATCAACTAAATACTACATGAAAAGTGACTATAGAAGAAAGAGACTTCAACTGAAACTATGCAAAGAAATATTTAGAGCAGAAATAAAACTAAAGAAACTTAAGAGGAATTTGTAAATGTAGCACAAAAATGTTTACCTTTTGACTAGAATTTTGTTCCCCATTTGTTTTTCCATAAACAATAAAGCAGCCACTGAACATAGCTAAAAAATATTACCACACAACAGCGCAGAAACTCGCGCCACACAAATGTTTTCAATGTCAGATAAATTTGTTTCAAACACAAAAAACACAAAAATGAATTCCCCCCTTTTTTTTAATTTCATTTCAAAAAACTTAAAGGCCCGAGTGGCTAAAACTAAAAAAACAAAGAACATATCGTATGTGTTGAGTGATATATCACAATTAGGCGCATACAGTCAGCCACTTTTTTGACCCATATTTGCAATTTAATACAATTTTGATGAGTTTAGGTTGCAAATGCATGCATGCATTCGAATGCTGCACATATGCACTCAAATGTTGTAAAATAAAACAGCGGAGGGAATTGAATTGAGCTCTCCAGCATCATTGATTTAACAACTGGTGATGTATGTGTTGCTGTGTGTGTGTGTGTGTGGGGTTGCACAATCATCATATCATATTATCACTTTTAATTGAGAGTGAGTGATGTCATAATTTTTTAGTAACGATGCTTGCTGTTTATATTTATTCAATTGGGAATTTAGAGCAGTATTTCATAGTTTCGAAATGGGGAAAATTGCAATGGCATTGCAAAAGTTATGTTAAAAAGTTAAGGGAGCAAAACTAAAAAAAAAGATTTGTTTTGTTTTTACCCAACATTATATTTGAAAAGTATTTTTCTATATCAGTATATTTTTTCTCATAACTATGCTCATTAAACACATTAAATTATGCTTAATTCTTCCTCCTGAAATATACAATAATACACGAAATCTATTAACACATCAAACTGAACTCACTTCCGATCGTAAAACAGTATTAATTTTGCCGCTTAAAGACCTCGTTTGAGAAAATCAACGTCGTTATAAAAATTCATAAAATTCATTCATTAAAAATTCTTTTATTAAAAAAGGTGTTCCTCTCGACTTCCTCGTTTCCCTCCCTCGTGGTTGAAAAATAATTTCTGGAAAAAAATGTATAAAAATGCATTTGGCAAGTGCAGCAACGGAAGACAATAAAAATGAATACAACAACAAAAGCAGCGATAGCAGCAAGAGCAAGAGCAACATGTGTTGCTGGTCTTATTGTTGTTGCTTGCTATTCACGTTGCCGCTGCCTCTACCGGAGATCGTTTGAGCAAACAAAGCGGTAAAAATATATATGCATATGAATCGAGTCGAGTATTTGTACCGTATATGAAAATTGTAAACAATTCATTAAGCGGAAATTACAATTATTCACAAGATACACGGGGGGTGATGAATAAAGGAGAGGGGAAATAATAAAGAGTAAAATTTAAATAAAAGAAATATGAATAATGGCAACTGCTTCAAACTCATACAAAACATGCAACACACAGGAAGCAAAAGGCCAATAATGCATCACGAAAGAGGTCATGTGTGATGTGCAATAAATTAAAATCCAAAAAAAAAAAAAAAAAAAGATTAATAATATTAATGAAAATTTGTGCTGATTTTGAATGATGTTTGGTGAAATATATAGAAAAAAATGTTAATTTCATTTAAAAAGCGCTTCTTTTCTTCTCTTTCCTTCACTCGGCCTCAGCATAGCATTCATTTGTGCACTACATTTCTAACAGCAGCAGCGCAACGCCCTCTGGCATGCCAATTTCAGTTTTTTGCTTTTCCGCTGTAAATATTTTCTTTTTTTTTCGCGCCCATCGCTTAGGGGGCGATATGCAACAACCTTCCACTTAAAAACGCAATTGCTGTAGGCAACAACAAAAAATGAGAAAAAAAAACTAAACAAACAGTCAGACAGACATACACAATAATCGCTGATTGCATTTTTATGTCTTCCATAGTCGCATGTGTGTGTGTGAGTGTGTGATGTTGATGCATCTTCTACTTCATTTACATAGTTTGTTTTTGCTGATACTTCTTCTTCGTCTTGTTCTGCTAGTTGCATGCCACATACATGCATGCGCCTGTAGTGTATGTTTCTAGTAATGTACATACCACCCGCATCCGCACCTTCAAATGCGCTCCGCCCTTCCCCGGGTCATGCCTCGTTAAACTTCCCCGTTTTTCAATGGTTGCAAAATAAATTTTGCATTTGTTTGCCTTTTTCAAATGCAACAATAAGCAGCATTGCTGTTGCAGCAACTCAAACTCACATGCAACATGTTGATGTAATATGTAAATTGCTCTGCATTTTTCTTAATGTTTGCTGCTTGCTTTCTTGTGAGATGTGAAATTGACAATTGAATAGATGATGGGTGCTGCAAAGATATTTGCATTAAAGTTCGCCTGGGGAATTGCCGATAATCTTAAAGTAGTACAATCGAAACCTACATTTCTGTATAATTATTCTTAACACATTCCTGACCACTTTTTAATGATTTTAAAAATTTGTTGAATTTATATATCATTTTCTAAAAATACCTAAAAATGCCAGTATGGTTTTAATCAAAATTAATTTCTTGTAATCTTGTCAATTAACATTTCCTCCCTACAAGTAGAACAGTGTAAGCTCAAGTATTTTTAACTATATATGCACATGCTTCACATTGTGTTAGTTATCAATGGCAAATAAATACTACTACCAGATATCTTATGAATTCCATTGGGTTCGTTGAAGTACAAGTATAATACTGACATCACAACACTTTTATCAAAGCGGCAATTAAAATCGGCAATTCAAAAAAGTACACGAATAAAACGAAAATATCTTACTTTTTGATTAAGCACAACAACAATATAGCATTATGACATCATCATTATCATAACAAGAAGGCATGAGATTATTTAGGAAATTACTAAATTAAATATTACATAGAGATAAAGTTAGTAAATAGAGTGTATTAGAATTAGTATTGTGACATAGTCTTAAAAATAGGAATGATTAATTAAATTTAATAAAATAATTGATTTCTTTATCAAAATTTCGAAGGTAACTCAGAAGTACAAGCTAGAAGTTTTAAGCGGTTGAATATTTTACTATTACAAAACTATGTTATTGATGTATTACAAAAATATTAATTAAATAGATTCTTTGCTATTGTCTTAAAACTATAGACGTTGCCAAATTTCGCAGTAGATACTAGCAGCAAATGAAACTTTAGAATTTTTACAACGAAATCAATTTTATTCCAATGTAAAACGAAATTCACCAGTAGATTTAGAAGTTATTTCGTAAAGAATGAATGTGCCATGTTGCCAAATTTCGCATATAAATAATAAAATTAATTTCAGTTTCAGAATATTACATTTCAGTTTTTTTAGCTACCAACGAAACTGAAAATATTCCAAAATATTATACGCGCTATTATTCGAATTCCCCTGTAATATAATAATTTTGTGCATAAAAAAAAAAATATTTACTTTATATTTTTAGATTTCTTTGAAAAATTATCAAAAGCTTTACATGAAAAATTTTGTTTATTTTTAATTTTCTTACAAAAATTAAATTGGCAATTATAAAATTTTTGTTTATTTCTATTCTATTTTCTCCAAATTCCTCAACTCAACTCTTACCTACTATAACGACAAATAAACCAACAACCAACCAACCCCCACACACCCCAAACAACCAACCAACGAACCAATCATCCAACACAACATACAAAACCGTTTATAGAAAGACGTGCCCTGGCATCAAGTCTGGACGCATATGAAACGCCTCTCACACGCTTCCAAAGTGAATTCTTCGACTAATACGTTGACGGCGCAAAAAACCGATGTCGGCAGCGGTACAGGAAAGTGCATATTATTTCCGGATAAGACGGCATCACTTAAAAATGCACTATATTCGCAACAAGTTTACTATCGTCCCGATATGGTAGGCAAACAAAACAAAATTCAAATAAAATTTCAAAATTTTTTGCTATTGGTAGTTAAAACAATATTGGTTTTGAATTGGTTTGAAGTGCATTGGACATGGTAGTCATAGAAACAAAAAACAAAAACAAAAAGTTTGGTTATGGTCTTGCTGGTTGATTCTTTTCTTATAAAAATTTCACTTTTTTTGGTTTAATTTTGTAGCTTTTTGCAAATCTTTTATATGTAGTTTTTGAAGCATTGGTTTTGGTAGTTTTTTATAGTATTAAATTTTTTAACTAAATTATTATCTGCACTTTTTAACATACTATAATGATAAATTTATTTAAATACAATTTTCTTCTGCACATTTGTATTTTTAAGTATTTTCTAATGGAAGTCTCATAATCACTATTAAGCTTTCTTTTCATATCAATTTGATTTTAAATACTTGTTTAATCCAAAACTTAAATCCTTTTAAACATTTTTAATACGCTCTCAACAACATCAGCATTAACATTAGCTTTCAAACTCTTCAAAACGCAGTGATGCTTAAAATGCACTTAATCCATTTTGAAAATAATACACTGTGTGTTATGTGGTGTGGCAACTCAAACATTCTCATATAAATTTTTGCACTTGGTTTAACTTTTCATTCATTCGTTCATTTGCACCAACTTGGCTAATAATTTGCATTACTTTCATTTCAATTTGATTATGATTTGCATAAATGCTGCTGCTATAGCTGCCTCTGTTGTTGCTGCCTTTTTTCCTTTTTTTCGACTGCATTTATTTTTATAACAACTTTACTGCTACTACTCTTTCAGCCAGAGTTTGTGCGCTTGGCTTGTCTTTAAAATGAGATCAAAGTTAACTTAATGCAGAAGCTGATAAGGAAAAGTTTAATTCAACAACTTCAGCGTGAGGGTGAAAATGTACAGATTGAACTAGTACTTTATACTGTTTCATAATTTCATTGTACACTTTTAGAGTTACTTTCTTTTTGTTATTTTTGGGTAGCAAAACTGCTTGAAAATGCAAGTAGAGTTAAACCAACTATATATATGACAGAACACCTAAAATCAAAATATGGTAAAAATTTTTGAGCATGCAGCAGAAATTTTTTAAAAACTGAAAAGTATTATTTACTACTTTTTTTATGAATAATTGTTAAAATTTATTAAACTTTTTTATTCACGTTTGAGATTAATAATGCAATGTTGCCAAATTTCACAAATGGCACGAAAAATCGTACGTGCATAATTTTTATTTAAAATTGCTTTCCATTGTAAGTTCATACATTTGAATTTTGAATGCCTTTTTCCAATCTATATTATTGCACAATTTTTCTTTCTTTCAAATCCACATAAGCACACTTGAATAAAATGTATTTTAATTAAAAGTAGTAGTTAAATTTATTACAATTCTTAAGTAGGAACAGCAGAACACAAAAAAGCAAAAACCTAGAAACACTTAATGCTCTCAATTAAAAATTGGAACAGTTAAAATGGCATGGAAAAAGAAGTGTGGTACTAAAAAAACAAAAGAAAAGTAAAGAAAATAGTTTTCCAAGCAGCATAGAAAAAAATTGTAGTAAATTAAGTGGAAAATTGTTAGTAAAATTCAATGGAGGAAAAAATCTTCAGCTTGTATGTGTGCACTTTTTTGTACTTTAGCGGCGCAAAGCGTACTCGCATGTGAGCTTAGAAAAAGCATAGTTTATATAAAAAAAAGCATTGAAGAGAACTAAAGAACCAAAGAATGTATGCAATATTCATATGTGCATAAGAAAGAACAAAGAGGAAAATGTATGTTTTTATGTGTGTGGTATTAACAGATACTTTGAAACTTAACGTAAAATAAAGTATTATAAAATATATACATAATTGTGCTTGAAATTGAGCTCATGGACAAGAATATGAATACACACGAGTAGTTAGCGTATGAAAAAGAATTAGTGACTTAAAAAAAAAGAACAAATGTTATGTGAAATTATTACAAGCACAAAAAAATTAGTACAAGCTGCAGTAAAAAACAAAAAAACCAGCGGATTCATAGTTTTTAAAAAAGTATGCAAGCACCTTGAAGAAACTGTAGTAAGAAAAAGGGAGAATTATGCAGTGCAATCCACTTCCAAATTGGCTAAAATCTGAAATTGTGAGAGCTTTGAAGTAGGTGAAACTAGCTTATGACATTGTCGCTGCCGCTATGAGCTTATTTGGTACAGGAGCAGCCATTACGATTAAAGATCTCAATCAGAGATCTAAAACGAATTTTTCTTTACTTGTTTCATTAGTTATAGTTTTTCAAATTTCATCTTATATAAATGTCAAATCCAATGACATTTTCACTTTTAAATTTCAATTACATCAAAGCAAAGCGCGTTTACTATTTTTCCTTTATTTCCCATAACATTAAAAAAATGCCATTTAAATATAAAATAGTATCACGAGTTCAAAAGAAACTTCACGTTTGCTCCCCACCTCAAAAAAGTAAAAACAAAAAATAAAGAGAATAAATTTCAATATCATTCAAGAAGCTTAACTCATTAGCATAATTGAAATACTTCATTCAAAAGATACTTTAGGTATTTTGTTGTTGTTGTTGGGTTTGCTTGTTTCTTGTGCACCAACAGCATTAAGAACAATAACAATTCGAACAGGTTTATTGCTGAAGCAATCGCACCACACCATAAACAGCTGCAGCACCATAATCACCAAGTCCATTTAACCGGTTTCTAAATGTTGCAGACCAATATTTTATTCTTTACGCATACAACAACGAAAGTCGAGTGTAGTCGAATGAATTCAAAACACAAATTTCAGTTTCTAGACGTTTGAGACTAGGATGCGTAGTTTTTACTTTTTTCTGCTGTTGCTTCCATTGTGTCGATCTTGTCTGAGTCTCAACACAAGAACCTGTTTCTTTGTGAATCTGAAACAGGACCATGTGAGTTTCTGTTTCGTTTTGAAGAGAGAAATGTAGATTGGGGTGAAAAATCATCATTTAAAAGCGTTTTGCGAAATTCGCATTATTTTTGCGTTAATACATTACTAGAAAGAGTTATAGAACAACAGGCACAGCGGTTACTAATCGTCGCCACTATTAATTTTAATTAATTATTCGATGGATTTCTGCTTAATATATTATTTTCTACAATTAGACTATGCGACTATGACTCTATAATTATAATATTGTTATTAATTTTGCCTAGCTAATAAAGCAAAAACAAATAGGTACTAAACACAAGAGAAAATACACTGGCGGTCACAAAAACCGCACCACCCACGAATTTAAAGAAAATCGTTTAAAATGGAACTTAAATCTGATTTTAGTTTAGTGAATGTGATTTTTTTTTATTTTTTGAAACAAAATGAACAAAATTGCAAAGGAAACATCATACATTCACACAAATTTTATTACTTTTTAATTAAAACAAAAATATGGAAGAAATTTCACGTTTTTGAGGGTATTGATTAAAAGTATGTAAAAATAAAAATATTTCTTATTTTTTGAAGGTGTAAACTAAGATTAATTTGTTTCATAATAGAGTCATAAGCAAAATTGTTTAGTTTGATGGTGCCCGTCTCTTAGCACGTCCGGTGAAATGATGTCATTAATGAGCTAAAGCGTACCACAATTGGCTTACAGCAATAGCTCCATACAATTTTAGCCATATTTTTGGGCGTTCACAGTCCCTTCAATATAGTATAAGAGACTCATCCAAACTAACTGACTTTGTGGGAATTCGACTATTTTCACGCCACAGTTAACCTTCTATTGCTCTATATCTGAGCAACGCAAATACCGAAGATTAAATGCGCATAAAAAATTTAGTTTAATTTGCCCGATCATATAACTTTTCTCGAGTCTGCCAGAGTTCAATTGCTGTAGTTTTTAGTCCATGCCAGGCGATTTGTTTCCATCCATTTCATCAACAACGACTTTTTGGCTGATCGTCTCCCATACAGACCGAACTTTTGTTTCTTTCTGCGTTCACGTTGTAATAGCTCTTTAGCTCAGTCCTTATTGTGACTACACTTTTGAATCGATAATTTATGGTTCTCTTTCAGCATGTGTCATTTTCTCTCGTATTTGTCTTCCATAGTCTTCTTGATCCTTTTGTCCTTTCAAGCGGGTACATATTGCCTTTTTTCTGGATCAGTCCAACAGCTTTCGAATGTAGGCATCAGATTTCTTCAGGTATTTAACTTTATGACACTCCCTGATACCTAAGAACAAAAATTTCGACGTTTTGGTGGTGCGATAATTGTTTATACTTTGCAGTTGTTTTTGGCACTTTTTCAAAAATTCTTCTTTCCGCCAAACAAGCGCAATAAAAAATGGTACATTCCGCTTGAATACATTCTTAAAACATAAACAAGGGAATCTCCTTTACAAAGGAAGGGAAATTTGGGCAAAGTTAGGAAATATTACCGAAATTGCAGCAGTATTGCAAGTGGTGCGGTTTTTGTGACCGCCAGTGTATTTATATATTTACGTGAGATTAATTAAATCTCATCTTATGGCAAACGAGAACATTAAATCTATACTACAGAAATACCCCTTGGGTAATTATATGTCAGAGGCAACAAAAAGAAACAAGAAACTAACATTAATTAAAGTAACTCAGCAGAATTCGCAGAGGGTGTGTGCAATTGAGTCAGTTATTCCACAACGGCTGATGATGGAGTGCAGGTAGGGAAGGAAAACCGTCGCAGTGTGCACTGCATTGAGTGAATAGTAAGTAAAGAGGAGGAAGATAGCTACAATTATAAGTTATTAGAAAATCAAATCTTTAATGAATCGAGGCAATAAATCTGTGATTATACTCATGGAAGAGCCATTGGCATTAGGGATAGTTCGTTTTGAAAACGAGACTTTAAATGTGATGATTTCAATGGTAGCAAGTTCAGTTCTTAACTTCCTTCCTTCAATTTCATTTCATCACTGAATTTATCCAAGTTAAAATACTGTAAAACTGAATTGAAACGAAATATTTATGCTTTTGATTAGAAAACAAAAACATTTATATTACTTTTGCCTAAAAATTTGATTTACTTCCTTTTCCAACGTTATTTAAACCACAAATACTTGGGAATAGAAAAAAATTGGAAAAAATTATCAATACATCAGCATAAATTTTACATCAAAATGAAATAGCATGCGCTGCAATAAATTCTACTTTGAAAACATATACATATATACAATAGTAATAAAAGAAAAGGAAAGGAAAAGCACAACAACACAAGAAAAATGTATTTTCAACAATGAGCTCGTAAAATACGATTTCATCAAAGCAATTTTTTATTATTTTTCCGTACTGAAAAATACAAAATGCTATTTTCTTCTTTAGGCTTTGCCACACCGACTTCATGCCCGTCGTAACCACTTCTTTGAAACAGGTTCGTAAAATTTCCGCCGCCACAGCCTAAATTGACAAAAGGAAGAACTGTCAGTCAGTCAGTCAGTCAGTGAGTGAAGTCATTGCTGCCGTCAAGTATTTTAATACTTAAATGAATATTGGAAAATGGCATGAATCGACAATGCGGCGCGGTACGGCGCGCCTTAAAAACGCATGCCGCGAATTGTGAATCGCGAATGCCGCCAAAATGTATAACAATACAACAACAAAAAGTGGTAGAAGTTTGCAGTCATAGTAGCAGTAGTGGTTGTAGTGGCAATACTAAAAGACATTAAGGCCATTTATGGGTTTTGCGGAAAAGTGCTGTCAATGGCTGCCTCTTGAGTGCTAGTGGTGCCAATAGACTAGGTGCCTGGCTGCCTGCAAAATACTCAATATTCCTCTGGCTTTTCACTTGCTCTTCCGCTCTTTCTTTATCCCTCAATCTCTCTCTCTCCCTCCCACTCTGTCTCTCTACCGCTTTTAGGCCTTCCAACATATACATACAATATTAGCTTCCATTATCATCATCATCATCATTGTCATCATCGTCGTCATTGACTGCCATATGTATGCGCAAAAAGTAGGAAAAATGAAATAAAAATAAATGCATTCACATAAAATTGTATAGAAACAGAAAAAAGAAAGAGAAAATATTTGTAGAAAAGGAGAAATATAAGCAAATATTGTTTTTTGAAGAAAAAAGATTATTATTTGAATTGGCTGAAGTCAAACATTTGGTGTAGGCAATCGAATCGAATCGAATGGAATTGAATTTACTATATACACAAATATCGAAAAAATGGGGAAAATAAAGAAAAACAAAGAAAAGATGTGCACAATTTGTGAACAGATACAATAGAATATGAACAGAACAATGTACAAACAATGGCAGGTAGTAGCAGTGGCAGCAGCAGCAGCAACAACATTCACTGCCGCAGCAGCGGTTGCTGTTGATCTCGTTTACTTTTTTATTTGCCATGTAAGTGAGCGGGAATGTATTGCCAATTGTTGTCAACAAAATGTCAATTGTACTACAGGTTGATGCGACAGCTGTCATGCAGCGTGGAAGAAAGAGAGTGTTGAGGTGGAGTGCATGCGAAAGAGAGAGAGAGAGAGAGTTAGGTATGAAGCAGTAGGCAATAGGACATTGTCAATTTTCATTTTTTTGTCAAAAATCATTTGCAATGAAAATAGCGTATCATGAAAAAATTAAATTGGTGATTTCAATGAAATTGATAGTAGTAGGTACACGTTGTGGCATTTTTCTAAGAACATTCCATGGAATTTAAAGCGTAGCACTACAAATATGGCTGCAAAACTAAAAATACACATCTAAAGTAAGGGGGTGAATTTATAGTTATTGGGAGGGCACCTCAAATTATTCCATCACGTTATTACCTAAAACTAAAATGTCATTTTGACATTACCTCTAAATAAATTTGGTTTTAATTCATACAATGAAATTTGTCACAAGACGCGTCAAAAAATGGCATTCAGAAACACCTTCGGAACCAAACTAAATAAATGTTGCACTCCCAAATTTAGGCATTACTACTAGCAGCTAAACACATACTATTTTTACGCTAACCACAGGTGCCTAATTTAAGAAAAATATGTGTGTGTTTATTTTTAAAATTTATTTCAAAAAGATGACATAATAAACCTTAGGAAAAAACAAACAAACAAGCAACGAAACGTTGAATTTTTCGTTTGGGTGTGCTTTCAATTAGCAGCAGCAGGCAGTACCAGCAGCTCCGACTGTGCGTGCATGCAACTTTGGACAAAATTAAGTTGTTGACATTGAATTGGTGTTGTTGTTTGTTTGCTTTCCATATAGCCATTTTGTAGTTACACCAACCTCAAAAGCATAGAAAGAAAATTGGTAGTTGGAAACGAATAAACAACAACAACAACAACAAACATTACAAAATATCATAAGTTATTGTGTGTTTTTTTTTTTTTTTGACTGCGTTTTATCTTATCTTGAAATATTTTTAAGTTTTATGCAATTCTTGGCTTGGGTAAAGCGAAAATGAGAGAGGAAATGGTTGCGTTTTTAAGTTTTTGTTGCTGTTTTTTCTTGTAATCATGTACGAAATGAAGTCATTGCGTAGGCATTTTGTGGGTTTATGGGTATATGTGTGTGTGTGTGTGTGTGTGCTTAAAGATTGGGACTCCACTGCTGCCTTATCAATTAAAAATGCATTTAGTACTTTATACATTAAGAAAGAATGCTTAATTGTTATATTATGATAAAGTTTTAATTCTGTATGGAAAAATACTGAAAGAAGAAAGGAAATGGCAACACACACATGTAAAACATACTTACATACACATACAGTGCCGCGCGTGATGAAGCGGAAGACAAATTATACTAGAAAGATAACAAAAAGAAAAAAGAAAAAGAGCACAAAAAGTTGCGTAAAACACAACGCACATTAAAACATTAGTATGTAGATTTAAATGTCAAATAAGTTATGCGTATTCTTTAAGTTTTTTCTTGTTTTTGTTTTTTTAATTACACTCATAAAATAATTTCAACATTTTGTACAAATAAATTATAGAAATTTTAATGTCATTTATAACATAATTTGTGCTAGTTTTTGGTATCACAAAAATTTGGTTTGAAGACCATGAAAAAAACTTGCTCTAAAACAATAATTTATTTTTTGTTCTATTATCTTATCCATCTTTAACTTAAATGATATTATTTAGAAGAAGTTCATGATTTACTGAGACAGTTTTTGTAAAACTCATTTTCATAGTATTTTAAACATATCTTACTTAAACTAGATTAAACTCTACATAGCATCAAGTTTTCAATGCAGATTCAATGCTCAAAAATTACATAATTCCTAACAAAACTAGGATACATATTCGTTTTATCCAAAAGTTAGAGTTCTGTCTGCCTGTCATAATGAAAATTTTGCATGTTAAATGACAATTATGTTACTCATTTCCGCTCGTCGATCTCTCATTGTGGCAAAGGAAACACACACATCAGGATACTTGTATATTTTTCTTACACAAAAAATAACAATTAAATAATTATGATGAATATTATGCTATGAAAAGGAAATAATCAACTACAACAAAAGAACAATGTAAACGCTTTGTATACTGGAAAGAATAATCACTGTATCTGTATCCAAATAGACCCCTATCTCTTATACACAAACGCATTAACTTGTGTACAAATAATAATAATAATAATAATGTTAGGGATCATGGTCATTGTGCCCCTTTATTTTCTTAATTTCTTCTTTGTAAAACAGATTTATTTTTATAACATGAAAATCCAAAAGAAAAAGAAAAAAAAAAAATGCGGGGTGCAATTGCGGCACAAAAAGAATCAATGCCTTTCTTTTCATTTAACCGTAACGTCGCCGTTGTTTGACAGTCAATGTCAAATCGACACGCTGAATCAGATTTTATTCCAAGTACAATGATCTTAAATGTAAGATATTTTTAATTCAAAATTGCACACATATTTTATTATGCAGGCGGGCACGACCCATAATGATTTATGTATGTGTCACATTAGGGTGACCGTTATTTTCGATCTCTTGAAATTATTTTGTGGCATCCTACACAATGAGTGCCTCTAAAAGTCGAATTTAGGAAAAAAGGTTGTAAAATCGACTTGCTATACTCATTCAAATTAATTTTTAATTAAACGTGAACCGCAATTTTTATCAAGTTTAAACAAGACAAGTTTAGATCATAGAAAAGTTGAAAAAATATTATTACAAAGATTAACTAATCTGAAATAAAAATACATCCACTAATTGGTCAATCACAATCGCCAACCGACTGTTAGTTGCAATAACGAATTCAGAGTATTTCGGTAGTCGCTAGGAAAAACATGAAAGAAAAAAATGTCAGCCCAAATAACAGCCACCCTCGTCACATTTTTTGTCACCATCAACTCACTCATAGTTGATAAGAACTACTAGCGGAAATGGCTGCAATAGACTGGAAGTGTTATTTTCCAAATTTTTGGTTTAATGGAACCTATTCTTTAAAAAATTAGTTGTTGCAGGTTAAAAATTGATTTGCATAAGATTATATTAGCTAATTCTCAATTTGCCTTTAATTGATTTGCTTGCTAACATTTTTTAATAAAAATTTACTAACATTTAAATCTTTAAATCTCATGCATGCATATAAATATTTCTACATTTATATCAAATTTTTAACTTATCATTCTTTACTTTCTTTTTATTTTCAGGTAAGTTCAACTAATTTTTACACTAAAGAATTGCAAATTTTGATGAAGTCCTATGGCGAAACATATTTTTCAAATAAAAAGTTATTATTTTTGGTTTGTACGTCAGTAAAATTAAAATATGACATCATATTGAAAACATAATAGTAAGAATTGCAGAAGAATAAATATCCCAAAGAAGACAAAAAAAAGAGTAGACGCAATTCAATTTCTATCCTTATTTTTTATTACATTCCACCTCCTCTAACAATATTTCCAACAGTTTATGTTATGAATGAAATTTGTTTCTTTGACAACATTCAAAAAAAAAAAAACAAAAAGGTAAAAGCTTTTAGACCTTACTCAAGTGTTTTTGTTTTTATCTTTTTTAAGCTACACGCTTTTAGAAAATGATAAGAAATAACTCCGATTTCCTTTTTATTTTAATTAATTACCTACCTTAATTATCTTACATATCTAGATTTATTTTGATCGCATTTATTTTTATTTTAATTTTTAAATATATCATTATCATTTTAGTTTCTTGAAAATGTATTCTAATCTAAATTGCACTTCCAGCTAATTTAGCTATGAGTTTACTCCGAGCGATATCTTGTTTTTAAATTCAAATGCTAATCATTTCATTCATGTCAATATTGTTTCTATTATTTGAAATTTATGAGTAAGTTTTCTTTTAATAAGAAAAGAATGAATTAATTCACTTGATGAAGCTAAATAAATAAACAACAAAAAGATACTAAGGGGGAATTCCACTGGCGATAAATGGTATGATTTTGATTAGCGGGGATACAGCAGAACAGTTGGAAGAAAATAGACCAAATTTCCTAAGCATAGATATAATAAGTCTTAAGCATTTGTCATGAATTCTATATGTGGTAGAATGATTAGGTTTTATTTCCTTCTATGGATGCATAGTATTTTAAAAAAATTTACTTCCTTTTAAGTTCATGACTTCTATAACTAATTTTACGCTTGTCATTATGTAATTTTTCCTATTTTTTTGTGCATATACTCCTATGCACGCCTCTTTACTTACTAAATACTTTTTATTTTTTGTCATTTGTGTATGCGGCACGCAAATGAAAAGTAAGAAAAGTAGTAAAGAAAATAAAAAGGCATGCAGCAGAACTTTTATATCCAACTAAACATACACTCCCTGATAATGCATAAAACCCCACACAAACATACAGTTAGTCACACACACACACGCATATATTACAGCAATGACAATATCAAATTACAATTTGCATGACACACATTTTGCATGCCTGTCTCTGTGTCTGTTTGTATGTCAGTCTTTCTGTCTAACTGTGTGCATTTGTATGTCTTGCTGTTTGTTGGTCTGTCGAGCTGTCTTTTCTCCTTATATATTTACACTGACTGCCATACTACATACATACATTCAGGCATATTTACTACAATTTAAGTACGAGTATGTAGTAGTAAAGACAAGTTAACAGCCAGTAGTAGTAGACTTTATCTTTGTTTAAGTTTGAGAGCAAAAAAGAAAAAAAAAGAATATGAACAAAGTGAAAGAAAATACGCACGCATACACACACACACACACATTTGCATTCGCAAATACTTACCAGTGAGTAGTAGTTGGCAAACACACACTCGTTAATTCACATAAATTCACCTGTCAACAAAGTGAGTATTTTATTTCTTGCTTTTTTCATTCCTCTGCCACTACCACTACTGTTTAACTACTATTTACCTTATTGCCTACTTATATTAGGCTATTTGCTTACGTCACTAATGCATAGCAATTTTTTTTTTTTCGTATTATTTGTGGATTTAGTTGATACCTTTTTACGTTTTTCTTTAGTATGTGCTATGTGTAACAAATGTAGCGCAGAGATCGTCAAAGAGTATGGCATGGAAGAAATGCAAATTTTTTCAGCTACTTTGATCTCACTTTGTATGTTTCCTTGATGTACATATACGAAGAAAAAAAAATAATTTTCTTGATTAAAAGATAACTATACATAAGCTTGAATGTATTTTGTTTAAACTACTTTTTTTTTTCTATTTTGCATTTGAAACGCGATTTTCTTGTTTCAATCGCAAGCAAAATTTTCTTTCTCGATCAATGGTAGGAGGCGAGAAAAGCGTGAAAATAAAAATTAAAAAAAGCAGAAGTGAATTATAAAATTGTTGTTATTGTAAAATGCGTAAAAGAAAAAAGTGTAAGCGTAGAAAAAAATGAAAGTATTACCATTATTTATATATATTTTTGTTTGTTGTTAAATGTCACACGTGAAAGCGTTGAAATAATTTCGCTTATAACGGAAAAATGAAAGTGATGCGAATCTCTTGTGATTGTGATCATTTTTTCTGTGTTATTTGCTGATGGAATAATGTATTAATTAACACATTGAGCACAGAATTCAAATCTTTTTTTTCTGAGGCTTCACAACTTTAAGTCATTCCTCTCGAATTATCTGAATTTTTATTACCTACAGAAATTTTCAATTGACTCCCACTTTGCAGAAAAAAGAAGGAATCTTGTAACTCTCACGCGCAGAGTATACAAGATATTAATATGTAATTTTAACACAATATGAAGCGTGATATAATGAATAGTTCTGCATCATTAACTCAAAAATCGTGTTTTTTGACTTATGGCAGTTTTTTAGTAAATGAGCGATATGATCTTGTTACATTTTTCTGAAGAATTCGATTTTTTTTTGTATTTCCCATAAACAAAGTACTAAAAATATTTAATATGTCAAGCAAATTGAGAAATATGTCTTTTTATTTTACCTTTTTCTCTATAAATATACCGACCTACATACGAAAAAAAGGTATTTTTCCATATTTTTTCAAACTGCCAAAAGCAGGCAGAGAATTACATTACTTTTGCATTTATGCACAACATAAATAAAAAATGACAAAAAATAAACGAAAGGGCATAATATAACCAAAAAGTAGCAAAAAAAAAAGTAGTAAGTAGAGTAAGTAATAAGTTTTTTTTTCCCATTTCTTGCCAACAAATAAAAAAAATGAGATATATTTTTAATAACTTTTTGACATAATGGATTTTAAAATAAAATTTTGTACTGAAAGTAAAGTTTTTGCGTTTGAATTCTTCCAATCAAATACAAAAAAAAAAGTTTCAATAAAGTTTGGCTCTTTATTTTTGCAAAAAAAAAAAAAACATAATGAAGCTATTCACAAGGTGTCTTATTCGGCGTCGTATTCTCTCATTTCTCAGACATTCTCCATTTTTCATACAAAATTATGCGACGTTATAATTATACCACATCAGCTTGTGAATACCCTAAATATAATTAAAATTGTATAAAATATAAAAAAAAAAGTGAAATTGAAATTGAAAGGTACTAAATAATAAAACGTATTCAACTGTCAATTAAGTATTTTTGCTTTCTTTAATAAAATTTCAAAAACTTTTGGTATTTGCCATAAAAGATAAGAAATAAAAAAATCTGATTTTAATAAGTGCACTGAAGGCTTAATTAATTATTAAACGAGTATATTAAAAAAAGTAGTAGTAGTAGTAAACGTAGTATAGCATGTACCTAGTAATAGCAATAATAATGAAAAATTGTGCAAACGACACAAATGTGATATAAAAACAGCAACAAGTGCATCAATTTTAATCAATTTAACAAGACAAAAAAAAAAGAAAAAAAAAAAAGGAAAGCGCGAATTTTTACAAAGTGTTTATAAAAATACTCAATAGAAAAATATTAGTTAAAATGTTGGTGTATAAAAAATATAATAAAATTATATGACAGTATTTTGGCAGCGCATTAAAATATTCCAAAATAATCTTTTCTTTTTTTGAAACTGCATCATTTCCATTTGAAATCATTGAAATACATATGTTTTTTATCAATACAAAAAAGAATTGGCTCACTTATTTGACAGCTGTCAATTCTGATTCAAGCGCTGTCATTATTATTGAAGGCGTGTGGTGAAATGTTAATGAAATCACTGCATGTTTTTCTTCTTTTTTCGTCAACTACTTAATACATTCAAATGCTGAGCCAAATATTGCCAACTAATTTCATAAATGATTTCTCACATATTAACAAAAAAAAAAAAAAACATTAAAATACCTGCTTGACATTTCATATGTCACTTTTGTGTGAGCGTGTTGAAGATTCTGTCAAATTGAGCAGCAGGAAAAATAAGATGCGCTTAAATGTGTGCACACAAATTATAAAATGTCAGCCAATTTTCAATTAAAAGTGACAGCTAATTTGTCGTTGAAAACTACTTTGAGCGTGTGTATGAGTGTTGAAATGACTTGCATAAATTTAGATTTCAAAGTAACTTTAAAAATTTCTGACATTTTTCTATGGTGAATTTCGTAAATGTTTTGTGTGTTGACAGCCAAAAAATATGAAATAATTTAAACATTACACAACGCACACAACACAAGGTTAAAATAAATTAGAACTTTTGTTTTTTTTTTTTAGTTTTCGCTTGCTGCAATGCACATAATTTAGCTGAAATTTTAAGTTTGACATTTGCCACATACTCACCTTAATGTGCATAGCACAACCGCAACTTTTCATCTAATATATGAGATGTGTAATGAAAATTAATATTTAAAATTATCAAAATTATGGTTAAAAATTTTCGCATAGAGTGCTGCGAATTTAAATTGACTTTTGACACAACAACAACTCGACTCGAATTCACCTCACAATTGCTAAACCGCTGTAATTATGTGTGCTGAAATTTAATTCAAATTTAGAAAGTATGTACAGATGTGAAGAAAAACATTGAATTCAAAGTTTATTTCGTATGCATATTTCTTCACTTTCATATTTCAACTATCAAGTTAACAAAACGGCAATTGAAATCTAATTTTTTCGCTATTCATAATATTTGCTATAATTTAATTAAGCGGCTGTTTGTGATAGCGGTGGTTTATTGCCAAATAATTGAAATAATTTTTCAATTCAAAGCGCTTGAAAAGCCGCACGATTTCCTAAATCTTTCCAGTAAACGAAGGTTCCATATATAGTTTTGTTCTCCTTGGGAACGACTCACTGTTTTTACTTTGATTTTATTTTTTTTTAAATACAGGATGCTCAGTCCCCACCGTATTGCATTGAGCAATGGCATCCATGAATCACTTAATTTATTCACGGCGGCTTTTGCAGCATAATATCGAGATTTTATAATAATCAACGTTATTTTGATTAAAACTGTGTGAAAAATTAGCATTTTTATAAAACAAAACAAAAAAATTAACAAGTTCACCTTTAAAAATACAAAATATCAATTCAATGCAACAAAATGAATTGATTTTTATTGATATTTGAATATTTTCATATTATAAAATAATAAACCGATAATTTCATTAAACTGTAAAAAATAATAATGGTATTTAAATTTTTATGTAACCTGTTTTTTTTTTTTTTTTTGTAGTAGTAACAGAAAAATTAATGTTTATAATTGGTATTATTTATGATTTAAAATGAAATGAATTTTTTAATAACCACAAAAATTGTTGAAATGCACGCTGATTATTTATGATTTTGTACATGCATCGTAAGTTTTTGCTTACCAATAATTATGGTGGATATGCAAATGAGTTCATGTGTACATCAATATAAAAAATTATAAAAGTAAAAAACGAAATAAATGTGAAGTATGTGAGAAAAAATGTGTAACTGATGCTGGGGCGTTCATAATGGATTTTGTTCATTAAAAATAATGAATTATTTAAAAATAGTTGAGTAAATTTATTTAATAAACGAGCAGCAACGGAATTGTGTGACATTTTGTGTTGTGATGTTAATTAAATTAGCGCTATGGCGTGGTGAATCGAGGTGAATTGAAAAATCAATGACAATTGTTATTAAAGTACTTCATGCTGAATTTAAAAACTTAAACAATATGCATAGTGTTGCTCTAGCAATTAAAACTGTTTGCTTTAACGTTATTGTTGGAAATGTGCTTTTTGCTCTTTTTTCTTTCCCAAAGCGAAATAGCTCGGTCAAAAAATCTATGGCACTCAAGTGTATCATTTTTATATTAGCATTGGGGAAACTATTTTTGCTGTTGAAAGAAGTAGCCAAAAAATAAATATATAGTACAAAAAATGAAACACTTTGACCAACTTAATGTGTTTGTTTGTTAGTTGGTTGGTGGTTGTTGTTGGTTTTTCTGGTCATTATGTATCAACATAAATTTTGTTTGCTCCCAAAAGTTTCGAAAGTTTGCACAATTAAAATGTTCACACAAAAAAAAAAAAAACAAGAAATTAAACAAATAAATAAAACAAGTAAAAATCTTTAAGTATAATCATGTTCGAATGTGAAATACGCTACACTTATGTTTACTTAAGGTAAAGTAGACATATTCAATACAGCAAGAAATAAAAATGAGCATTACTTGAACCCATAATATGATCGGCAAAGTGATTTAAATAGGAAAAGAACCATTAGTTCAGAGTTAGAAATACATGTTCTACAAAATCACAGAAAAAAATGTACAAAAAGTTTTTATACTTTAACTTGTACCTACCCTTTAATGTTTTCTTTTAAAATGTAGGGTATTGCAAAATAATAATGTTGATGAAAAAGAAGTACTTCTCATCGCGAGAGTGAGATCGAGAGTAAACAAAGAGCAGCAGTGTTGAAATTATTATAATTGTCAAATGTATGTCAAACAAGAAGATGATGAAAAAGAAGAAACAGATTTAGATAGAGCAGAAAAAAGTGATAGCTACGAAGAAACAATTTTAATTTAATTGTTATTATTTTCTTTTCTTATATTTTCTCCAAGTTTTTCTATTTGCTTATATTTTTATTGCAAGTTTATTATGCAATTCACGTAGAAAAGAAGAGCAGCAGTTGTCATTAGAAATTTCCTTTGTCTTATTTTCTTGCGTCTTTTCATCACACACACACACACACTTGTGCAACTTTCAAAATTAAGGTTACTTTAAAAAGAGTTTTGGTCTGGCTTCTTGTGCCTTTCTTTTGTTTGTTTTTGTTTTTTTTTTGGCAGTTTTAGCTTTAAGCTACTTTAAGGTACTTCAAAACCACTTTGAATGAAATAAAAGAAAAAATTTAGTCAATAATTTTGTAGCTTAGTTTATAATATAAGTAGAAATATCAACTTCAAAAACCAATGTTTCATTGGAATCTGGGAAAAGTATATGAATAATTTTGTTAACGCTTCATTTCTAAGTTTACAGATGTAAACATTTCAAGTTTTATTAAATTTCGATGATTCATTTTTATTCAAATATTAAAAAAATAAAGGCAGTGACTTTTTATAAACAGCCTCTTTACTTACACTTTTCTTTAGTTACAAGATACACAAATGACTCATCATCAACAACCTCAGCATGTTGGTGATTGTAAGCATGAATGTTTGTGCGCACTTTCAGCTTTTTCCTTGTATGACACTTTCATCACACACTTCCTCATAATCATCAGCATCAGCAACATCATCAATTGCTGTCATTTTAAGTTGTAATAATTTAAGCCTTTATTTTAATTGTTGCTGCTTGCTCATCTTCATGTATGCGCGGCGTTCATTTCACAATAAACTCGTAAATATTAATTTACATCTTCAATTACAAACCGAAAAAATATAACAGACAAGTGTTAATTTACTATAATGGGTCATGTGCGAATTACTGAAGCTCATTTTTCTCAATAATTAACTGTTATACTCACTACTATCAACTGCCTTCTTGTACTCACCATAATCAGCTGATTACTCATTTATTTGAAACCAATTATTTGCCATCAAATCATTGTGGGTACAAATTATTAGCTTCTACCATAAATCTCACGCTGATTGTAGGGCATTTCACAAATATTCTAACAACAAGTTCATTTACTTGTTAGAGTTGCGTTAAGAAACATATGCTCTAAATTGTTTATAGCAAAAATTAACGAGTTATGGAGAATGGTTGACCTTACAACACCCACATGATATCAAGTAAAAAAACGGCTACTATTACGATATTTTAATAAAAGTGTAGTTATTTTTTATATACTATACATATTTATATATATGTATGTGTGCGCGTGTGTGTGGCATTAAACAAGTGTGTGTTGTCACTTTGACATTTGAGTTTTGCTTCAAATTATTAATTCATTAAGAATTTTTAATTTTTGCGTTTAAATTATCATTTGTATAAAATATACCATATGCCTGCATATGTACATTAAAGTGCATCTAGCACCATACGAAAAAATAGGGTTTTGTTGTAGCCCTCTAAAAATGAATTTCCGTTTGTTTTATCATGATTTTCAAAATATTTTGGCTCTAGTGATTACCGATCGAGAGCTGAATAGTTTTGAAAAAATCTCTTAAAATCGACTTTTGTATGGGGAGATATTCAAAAACGCTTGGGTTCTGTGTAAAAAATCTGCTAAGAGACTCAAGAAAAAAAAAAATGTTCCTATACAAAAGTCGATTTTTAGAGAATTTTTCAAAACGATCCCGCTCACAAATGGTAATCGCTAGAGCCGAAATATTTTGGGAATCATCATAAAATAAATCGAGATTAATTTTTGGAGGGGTACAGCAGCAACTTTTTTTTTGTGATGCACTTTAATGTACATATTTGCTAGCTTGTGCATGTGTGTGTGCGAGTTCGTGTACATGCTTAAATATAAATTTATTTAAATATAAATTTTTGTTACTTTTGTTTGTTTTAATATTCAATGCGATTCAATGAATTTGCGTCTTGACTTTTGGCGCAAGCAAATTCACGTCATTCGAAAATTTTAATCCGTTTCAAGTTAAAAATCTCAAAATCATTTTGAAGTATTTATGAATCATTAGAGTTGTCTGTGCGGTTTTGCGATTTTTAAGATGAGTAATATATATATATGAAGGCAGATAATACAGCTAGATTATGGATGGCATGAATATATATCTACATATGCACAAGCATATAGGGACTTATGGTAAATCGTTTTTATTGTTGTTTTCCAAAGCGTTTCACTTTCGCTGTTGTGTGTAGCGGTGTGGTAATAGCAGGAGGGAGCGAGAGCGTGCAAGAGAAAGAGCAGTGAACGCTTAACAAATAAATGTGAACATCAGTCAAGTTGAGAGCGATACGTTAGTCATTTATATTCCATATTAGAGAAAAACAAATTATTATCTAATATTGGTAGTTAATTTTATTTAACTGGGGTATTAATAGTTAAGAAAACGTAATAATAGTATGGTAGTATGTTTA
Source organism: Toxonevra muliebris (assembly GCA_963691655.1). Classification (NCBI taxonomy): domain Eukaryota; kingdom Metazoa; phylum Arthropoda; class Insecta; order Diptera; family Pallopteridae; genus Toxonevra; species Toxonevra muliebris. The sequence continues at coordinate 1,688,664 of OY829329.1, forward strand.
TTTTTACATGGTTACTATTGTACCTAATCGAACCACATTTTCCCCCCTGTATTGATTTTGTCTGGAGTATCAATATATTTTTGTTTTCTTTCATCTTCGTATTGCCGCCTTTTATACAAACCACATCTAACCTTAACAACAAAAATGCACACACACGAAAAGTGTCAAAGCCACCTGAGAAATGTCAAATCGAATTCACCACACTTTGTTAATAATTGAAGCTGAACATGTTATTTGACACTTGAGTTAACAATAGCGCACTCTTGGTCGATAAGAGCTATGCCACTTATAGTCAGTTCACTACCCTCTCATCTTGTTCTCCCCTTCATTGTCCCTTTAAGGCGTGTAAGTGTGACAATGTAACATGACAATGTTGGGCCTCGTCGACGTTCGACAACAATTTGGAAGTCAATAGTGACACTTTTGTGGTTTATGTGGTTAATAATTGGTTTAGTTAAGCTTGAATTGAGTGTTGTATTTTTTATTTTTGTGTACGTAAAAAAAAAAACAAATATTTAAAAAAATATTGTAAAAAGGTGTTTGATAATGCCAACATAACATACCCATCAATCATTCAATTTATCATTGCTTTACAGAAATCTTTGTGTGATAGTGCGAGCAGCATGAGCTTAACTTCAATTATGCGTAATTCATCATAGTCAGAAGGAGTTGAAGAAGCTGTCAGCATCTACTCGTACATATTTTGAGCTCATCAATGTAACTACGACCTCGTACATACTTCATTCATAGCTTAAAACAACACAAAAAACTAGAAGCAACTGAGCAACATTGACAACAACATTGTCAACAAAAGATCGTCAATATAAAACATATGAATGTTTGATTGTGTGTGTGTGTGTTGAATATTTTGCAGCTTCTATTACCATGTGTGGTTTTTGTGGTTTATCTCACATGTGAAATCTTTGTCAGCTTCAATTTACGACACACACACACAATGTGTGCACCTGCTCCACAGTACAGAAATAATAGAGATGGAGTAAGTACTCACCCAGTCATGAGTCTCGCATGAGTCATATGCATATGTCAAAATTTTGTCAATCTGTCAAATTGTGATATATCGTTTGTTGCCTTTGTTGCTAGCAGACAGTATAGAAATTAACTCTAGTAGTAGTAATTTCAAAGGCGAGAGATTGCACAGCCAGACAATTTCATTCCGTCTCTAGTTATGCTCAGGTTTCAATTAATTTCGCTGTCAATCATCATGTATTCACCTCAATTGACTTTCCATGGGAGATTATTGTGTGCAATATTTTGCAAATTTGAAGTTAAAGCATAATTGATGTAAAGTTTTTTCAGCTATACTGGAGTTATATGCTCTCTAAATTCTGGAATAATTATCTGCATTTAGATATCTATTCAAAAGCTTACTTTTACTTTTATTTTTAAGTTTTAGTTTTACATTTCTACTACTCACAAATCGCCATAGTAGACGTGATGATTTTCTCGTTCAATAAATTTCATTTTATTAGTTGTTATTTTTCTTGTAGCAATTCAATTGATTTTATTTATTTCATTGTTCATTCATTTAATCAAAATAATATTGTGCTATGTTGCAAATAACAAACAACCATTAGCTAAAGTTATCAAGTTATCTCTACAATTCCAATTTCACCACTTGAGGCAGCATAAAGTTGTGTGTTTTTATTTTCATGCGTTTTCATTTGTCCTGCCCCGAGAGAAAAGAGAGAAGGAGAGAAACAGAAACAGTGTATGTATGTATGCAGTGTAAATGATGTTGCACAACTTTTACTAACCTCAATTACAATAAATCACAATTTTCCATAAACATAAAATAACGAACGCACTAACGTGACCAAATACGTGCGTGATGTGCTGCCAACAGTAGTGAAAAGCACAAAATAAGGAAAAATATATGTATGGATGTATATGGGAAAAAGTGAGAAATAAAATCACCACAAACAAAAGTTTTGTGCTTAAGTTGTTGTCGTTAAGATTCATCATTCATAATTTATCATAAAGTGCATAGATGTGCACAGTGTTTACACATAGAAAAATACTTAATAGTTGGCAACAGCAACTAACAGTTTGCATTGCAATATTTCAGCAACATTACAACAGGACTACTTTGTTAAATATAACAAATTGCTGAAAAAATTAGTTACTATTGATACAATGTTTCAAATTGCTAAAATTTTCATGAATTTTTTTAGAGTGCGACAAATAATTTTATATATTATTTTATGCCTGTATGGATGTGTTTTTTAAGTGTCACTAGACAATAGCATTTTTGTTATTGTTATTATAGGATACCTAACTAAATTTTTACTACTACCATGTAGCAGATTTATGTAATTTTTACTATAGTTGTAGTACTTAGCGACAAACATCTAACTTAAGTGAATGTGTGCGGGCAGCACTTAAACGAAAATGAAGAAGATATACATGGAAGAGAGAAAGGAAGAATGAGACCTTAAGATACTCATGTACTCGCGGCAAGTAACAATTTATCATATATAAGCAAAAGAAAAGGAAATCATATTTTGCCGAAAAGAAAAAAATTATGTATTTTTCTTTTTATGTAATGAGATTAAATTGACAGGCCGACATGTATTGTTACGTGTTTTTTTTTTTTGGAAACAGCACGCCTTGGGCTTTAGAATTCACACATTCCATCATACACTTAAACACATTGTATTACACACACTCACATACATAGATATGCGCATATGTGAAACATATATGGGCAACATGTTGTCTGAAACTAGTTCGCAGTAGTATGTCCCACATGGGTGTTCTAAAAATGTGAATGAACATACAAACAAAAAACTCACTTTTTCGCACTGACAAGTTGCAAGTGGACGACAAAAACTTGCTCTTCTATGTACATTCAACTAAAATGTCAATATGAAATGTTGTTTTTCATACGCGATATGGACTGGACGCCCGCTCTCTTGCCGCTGCTGCACCCCCCATTGACTGTCAATTTCAAGTGGCAAGTTTTCCATTTCTTTTCTTGGAAATTGCAAAATCTTATTATTAATTTTTATTTTTAATTTTTTGTTATTGGAAACCTGATTTACTACAGTTTTCATTTAATAGCTCAGCGATACACATACAAGCACATAAATATGTATAGTTGTATGAAACTTATGAATATAAACGATTATGGTAGCCACCATTGCGCTATTTTTCTTCTTCTTTTTTTTTAATAATTAAAACTACGCTAAAATTTATGAAAATTAAAATGTTTATAGATCTTTGTGTTAGGTTTACTTTATGCTTGAATAGCGCATTGATAAAAAAAAGGAAATTTTTCTTTGTGAAGCAACAGATGAAGCAAAGGAAACTAGCGGTGAAAGAAAAAGTGTTGCTTGCGGTTGATGTTAGTTAAAAAAAAATTCAACGCTTTCGATCATCATAAATTTTTTTTATACCAAACACTCGAGCGCGTTCATGAAGTTAATTGGTTTTTAAATTGCATATGGCAACAAAAAAGCATATTTTATATTTTGAAACTATTATTGGTAACATTTGCACATCATTAATGACCAACCAACAACAACAAAATTAAGAGTTTTTTTTAACACATTTGCTGTATGGATGCGTTTGCTATGTCTTTTTCTTTCACTAATAACTGGAAATATGAGAGTTTGTTTTTAAATAATGAGAAACACTAATATTTTGAAGTTGATTCGACAGTAAACTTATGTTTTCTTGTCTGTTGCATTTGGTGTTTTTTTTTTTTTTTTTTTGTGAAGAAATGTTTTTCTGTTTCCTTCTTCCTTGCTTAAGGTCGTGAAATACTTGGTGCAGCAATTGAACATTCGAACTCATTATATAATCTGCCTGCGAATGTATTAATGTGTATGTGTGTGTGAAAATAGTCGGTAAAGTACATTTGACTTTCAACTGACTTCCTACTGTTAGGGTCTATCTAAGTATCTCCAACAAAAGTAGCGTGGGAAACACCAGAAATTTGTTTTTGCCTGCCAATACACACAGACATATGTACGTATGTATAACAATAAAATGGAAGTAAGTAGACTGTGAAAGAAAATAGAAAAAGTATTAAAAATTTAATAGAAAAAACTATTGAAGCCATGAATGTTTGTGAACAGTTATGAAAGATATAATAGATATAACTACGTTTAGAATTAGTTACAGAAAATAAAAAAGGCAAAAGAAGAAGTAAAAATAAATCATAAACTCAAAAATGACCATGATTCTGCGTCGAACATAAACAATTAATTTTATTTGATAGTAAAAAATTTACTATAAAAACAAAAACCATCAAGGTAAAGATTTTGTTTGCAGTTTTAAATAAAGAAAAGGAAGTGAGAGATATCATAATGAATTTAAGCCTTAAAAAACGATATATTAATGGGCTTGTTAAAAAGTAAAAGTACAGTAGATTTTAATGATATCGAAATTAGATAGGGCATTAATTCACTAATTGTAATGGAAATGCACTATTAAGCTGTAATTTGGGCACTATCGGCGGGTATTATTATTGTACTATAGTAAAGAGGAATTTTGCGAAAGAAAATCCAACGAAATATCACCTTGATCAAAAAGATCCCGGAATTACCACCGTCCCATCGTTCCGATTTGTGTTCTGATTTTTTTTGTTAAGTTGGTATATCTGTTGTTGATATTCCCTCTAAATCTTAGCGTCATAGCTTGACATTTGTAGCCAAGAGTACATCTATCTCTGTGAGTGTTGGCGATTTTTTACAATTTTATTAAATGATGAACGCAGTGGCAGGCCATCGACATCAAAAACCGACGAAAACGTTGATAAAGTAAAAGAAATTTTGGTCAATAACCGCAAATTAACCAACAGAGTATTATTTGGGCGTTATAAGGTGTTTGCGTGAAGCAATTCGCCGAAAAAGACCAGAATTGTGGACAGAAAACTTGTGGATTTTACACCATGATAATGCACCGTCGCACAGTGCACTCATTGTTCGTAAGTTTCTGACGAAAAATGGGAACGCGTTTCAGCAGCCGAGAGGAAGTAATGGAAGAATCGCAAGAAGCATTGATGGACATACCGAAAACCGAATATAAAAAATGTTTAGAGGAATGGATCAAGCGCTGGCATAAGTGTGTCGCAGTCGATGGGGACTACTTTGAAGGGCATAATATAGATTTAGATGAATAAACTTGTATTTTTAATTTTCTGAATAAATTCCGGGAATTTTTTGATCAACGTGGTATATGAAGTCATTATAATTATTAAAAAAAAATTTATACTACACTTTTTAATTTTACATAAAATGAACTTTTACTATTATACCAAAGTATACACAATAGTAAACATAATTATTATTTCTGCTGTGCTGAAATGCGTGACTTGAACATTATTTTCTTGTGCAAAACTAAAACAAAGAATTTTAACCCATCAATGGACTATGTTAGATATTTTACAGTAATACCTAGTTAACGTTAACATAAATATGTTTCAGAACATGTTTTTTTTTTTTTGTACGTTGTGAGTTTGAAATCTTCATAACTCTTGTTCTCATCGGATTCTTACCGACTAAAATCACCTACTTCCCTATTCTTCCATTCTCCCCCGCGGGACTACCTCCTAGGTATTATTTCGCGGGTGCTCTGTAGTAAGCACTCTCGGTGCTAGTCGTATATGGGTTAAGCCAAAGAAATTTAACTTTCATAAAAGAACATTCTCATTGCCGTGTAGCGCGTTGTTTTTTAATGATTTTTTTTTTCTAGAAAGATGTGCACGTTAAAAAGCGTAGGATAAAACAACAAAAGTTTAACTACAACTTTAGTTGTATTTTATTTGCACTACTACTACAAAGTTTGTACTTTATTGCAGATGCATAAATGCATACAAACATTTATTTATGCTTTTTCGTCTGCCTGATTATGACATTTAACATAACACATAATGGAAGTTATTGCAGTTACTACTATTTTTGTTGTTTTTTTTTTTTTTGGAGCATGGTAGTACTACATGGTAGTAGTAGTTTTATTTCGCGTTGTTGTCAATTCATTTGACATGTGTCATGGGAATATGTGAATTCAGACATATGTAGATATGTATGTAATAAAAATAATAATAAAAGTACAATATTGTTTGGCAAATTGTAGGTACTATTTTAAATGTATATTTTTTCTGGATATTTGTAAAGATAATAAAGATAAGTCGTTATTTTTATTGAATTTCAAAGTATTTCGTTTCTTTTTTTTTAAATAAAATATTTAAGCACTTTAAAAGTAAATTGGTGGGTTTCAAGTTTTGCAAGTAAGTCTCCTCCTATTTGAAAACTAAAGATATACAATAGATTCACCTTCACCTTTTCATTTTTAGCGCTCTTTTAGTATTAGCACTTCAGTTTATTAATAAAACCTAATTAAAAGTTGTAAACAAGTCGTACCTACAAGTTTGTATTATATTTAAAATATGAAAATTATAGCACTTCACGCTTACTGCCATGTGAAGTAACTTTCGAAAAACTTATCTTTTTCGCATTGCAAAATATCAGTTTTCCATTAATTTTTTTTACCATTAAAACTTTATCTTCGAAGTTACGCTCCGAATTTGTTTATTTAATTACATCATGCCCTCTTTCGTACTCTTCATACACCTACCGCTTCAGTTTCTACTTCACCTTCTACATTTTTTACTTCTTCTAGTTTTTATTAAATTAAAAGTGTTAACGTTTGCTTTAAAAAGCAACAACAAAACAAGAACAACATTTACTCTACTACTACCTTTTTCTTTTGACTACCTTTTGCTGTGCTAACCATTTTCTATACCAAATTCATCCGGCCGGCGTTTGTGCGCGTCTTCAAGTCTCGATGTATGTATGTAAAAATAAAAAAAACTTTCGATGAGAATTGTGCCAGGTGAATGTGCTTTTTGGTATTTACTATTTTCTTATATATTGTTGTTGCAATTATTTATAATAAAGTTAAAATTGTTAGTGTAAAAGGTGTAGAAGAGTAGGCAGCATAGGCGTTTAAATGCAGGTAGTTTCTAAGGGTTGCAAAAGAAAAGGAAAATAGCAAGTTGAGGACATTAACTTTTCTGGTTTTTGCGATACAACAAACGAGGTAAAAATTTCCTGGGTTATAGGTATGAAAATGCAATTTTATATCATTAAGAAAAAGATTGTGTGCTAGACACCGATATCATTGATGTGACGCAGGAAGTAAACTTGTATGGCTATTAAATTCTAGTGTTCATTCATTAATGTAGGGTAGTAAGTGTGTAAGTATTAGAAATATAATAAGAATAACCACCACGGTTGATGAGCATGAGATACGATAGTTGAAGAAAGCGTTTGTGCAAAGGTAATGCGAATACAAGCACCGGAAGTTAGAGTTGTCAATTGTGCAATATATGTATATGTATATATATTTGAAATTAAAACTTTTAGTTTTGTCATGACTTTCTGCATGCCTATTTAGCGCTGACATTATGTCTAGAGTTGCTGCTATAATTTTATTGCCAAATGAAGTTACATACACAAATATACATACGTACAAGGGAATGCAACCTTAAATTGATATTCATATTTCTAAATAAAGTGTCTGCATCCCACCACATGCAACAACATCTGATGGGTGCAGTTTTCTATATGCCAATGTTATTGCATGCTATTACCAAATATAGTAGCTTGTTGTAAGTCTACACACACACTCAAAAGATGGAAAAATTGTAGATGAAGCTGTCAAGTTATAACGAGAATTTACATACATATACATATTTATTTCTATTTGAAAAATGTTAGATTTTGTTTAATCCAAGAAAGGAAATGAAGAAACTCTTCTGTAAATCCCAAAATTTGTTCTTCTTTGCCTGTTATCGGAACTGATTTCATTTATTTCATAATTTTTATGCAAGAAATCATCCAAAATTAGAAAATATTTATACTTAATAGTGTAAATGGGGCAAATATGGGCAGGCGCTTTATTTGTCAAACGTATCAGTAAATTTAAAAGGAATGAATCAAAGCCATGGATGCGCAAGTGTTAAGTGTGTGGATGACTGCACTGCAGGCCCCTTGGCTTGTAAAGTTTTTTACCTACAGTAATTTTAAGTGAATGAAATTGTTAAAAATATTGAGGTTCCATATTAGTAACACTGGCACTATGCAACCATCAGGCACACACACACACACGCTCGTTTACCATATACTTCTATGCTAGATTCCCACATATGTTCTGCAGTTATTTTAGTAGTAACAATGAATTTTGTTGTTTTCAATGATGAAGAAGAAGACAAACTTGAAGTAAGTAGTAGAAAAAGAAGCGATGGCAAAATTTTTTTGGTTTTTCTGAATGAAAATCAATTGACATTTTTTGCTGCCATTCAGTAATTTTAGTTAGCTCAAAGTGCGCGGTTAACAAAAGAAAAAAAATATTAAATTTAAACTATCGGTGCGTTCAATTATACAATACCATAAACTGAAAAAGAAATTAAAATTAAAATTTAAGGCACATGTGCAAAATATTTGCACACGGCTTACAATTTAGCCAATTCAATTGCATTTTGACACAATTTTTCCCCGAATTTTTATATTCCCATAAATATTGATTTTTCTTTTCTCGTTGCAATTTTATGTGATTTGTTTTTTTTTTTTCGGAATAATTTCAGTTTTATTTATTTTGTTTGCCCTGCACAAAATTTTATGAATTTTTCTCATATGTAAATGGAATGATTGCGCTACACTCGCCTGAATCGTTTAAGTTTTTTTTCTTCTTTTTTATCGCCAACATTTTGTTAAGATAACAAACATTTCGTTGATTTCGTTGTGTGTGCTGTTTATACATTTGAATTTTATTAATTTTTTATTTAATGCAAACATTTTTCTTATGAAAAAAAGCGAGTGTTTCTCTGGGTTTCAGAAATCGTGCAGTTTGAAAACAAAAAGCTGAGTAATTGAATTTTTTTGAATCCAACTTGGAATGTACATATGTATGTATTTTTTTTTTTTAATGAGGAAAGCATAAAAACCTCAGTCAGTGCAAGAAATTCTCCTCCTTGTTCACATACAGATCTCGTCCATACGGATATTCCTTCCGGAACCACCGTTAGGTAATGAACTTAATGCTTATTAGTCAGTATTAGTTTCTGTTCGGTTGTATTGTCGGTTGACTATATCTAGCTCCATGTTTCTGATGTTTGCAGTGCGCTTTACGGTCTGCAGCAGCCTTGCATGCTGCATTCTATTTTTCCACTGTGTCGTCAGATTCTTTCAGTCTTAATAATATGTGACCTTGAATGATCGTAGAAAGTATGCTGCTAGTTTTCAATAATATTGAGATTTAATTTTCAAATTGATAGCATTAACAAAAAATCTAAACGCTTCATTAGCGCTAGATACTATTTCACACTTTGTATTTTAAAACTTATCACCAATTTTCAGTATTATATAAACATACATCGCTGCTGATGACATCATAATTAAGTTGTTCGTAAATTATGTACATCAGCTCAAAAAATGTGGAAGACACTCACCAAACTTAACATAACTTAAGTATGAGTAGCTTCTAAATAAATTTTGAAGCTATTTTAAATGGAAAAACACAACACCAAAAACATTTTATGAATATGGTAACAAAATTCAAAACAAAAATTATTTTATTCGCACCTTAGTTTTTTTAAATTTTGTTTTGTTTGTTTTTTGATATTTGAGTTTTGTCACATATCATCATTAAATTGTTTGAGCAAAAAAAGAATTGATTTTAAAAGTCAGTAAACAAAAAACTTTAGTAGCCGTTAGCATTTTTGTATATACTATTGCTGCTGCTTCTTTTTGTTGGCAATATTTAAAAAGTGTGCGCTTTTGTGCACGCTTAATTAAGTTGTTAAGCTGACAAGCTTTTATTGTTAAAATTCGCAGATAATGATCTGCTAAATGACATATAAAATACATACTCGTATATGTATGTACTATATGCTTTTATATCATATTGAACGGAAACAACAGCAACAACAAAATTGGTCAACAATATTTAAATATTGAATAACTTAATAGTAATGGTAATGAGTTTTATGGTTTAAGGCGCCATTTTCAAGTAACCAATTACCAATAATTAATAAGGATTTTTGTAAATGCATTTAAAATCTAAAACAATAGTTTATCTTGAGCTTGTATCTACATTTCCGATTAACCGTTTAAAGAATAATCCCTAAATCTTTCCAAAAATTGAAAAAAAAAAACGGCGTGAAACTTTACTCTGCTCGTCATATATTTCTATACTATGTTCCTAAATATAAATCATGAAATCATCGTTTATTTTAGCAGCATCATTGTTGTTGTTAAGAGCTAAGCGCCATCGTCGCGCACATTTTCAAGCCAATATGCTAATTTTACAATATAAATATAAATAAATATATACAAAAATGTAGAAAAGTAAAATAAATTATTAATAGAACTTCTACAATAGGACAGACTCACACACACACACAAAATATTGACAATAATTTTGAGAACATTTCCGCCAATAACTAAACTAACAACTAACAATTTTTAATGAAAAGAATTTTGTTTCTAGTTATAAATAAAGACAAAATTGCTTAGCTGGACAATCAACTTCCAGACTTCCAAGAAGTTGAAGAATTTTTAAGAAATATTTGACAATTTAACGGTTTATTTCCGTTTTAAGCATTTGTCATTTCGGGTGCTTGGGTATTTTGTGAAAAGAAAATAACGCCTAAGGGGTGTGTGCCAACATATAGAATCTGAATCGAACCGCTCCGAAGAAAGAAGCCAATAATTGTAAGCATAAACACTTAGTAGAAATTCTCATATAAATTTAAATTCTTTCAAACGTGACAAAGAAGTTTAATTATATGCTTATAGAATTTTTTTTTTTGTCGACATTATTAAATGACAACAACAAATAACACAATCAAGTGTGTGCCATTTACTTTTAGAAGCGTTTCGAATGAAAATTAATCATATAATCACAAAAAACGAAATATTTATTTTTTCAGACAAATATTCAAAATAAATTGTTTTGTTTGCCTATGACGCAAAACTATTTCAAGCAATTAAATATTATTTGCTGTTTTATTTATTTTTGTGCCTTGTACAAGATAGAATTATCTATTAAGCTGATTTTGTAGTTATTTTGGTGTCTATTTTTTATTGCCACATACTCGCTTACACTTACAGTACATAGAAAACTGAAATGGCATTAAAACGTGCTGAGAGTTTTGTATTAACTATTTGCTTACCACAAAAATTTAAAAGTAAGATCACGTTTTTTGCTGCAATTCTTTTTGAAAAAAAAAAACTATTTCTACTTGATTCCTTTTCCTTTTGTTTTATGCTTTTTGCTAATCTTTATGGTTTTCTTAAGTTTATTCTACGCTTGCAATTTAAGCTTAATTTCTGCTTATTTTGTTTCTTTGGCTTTGTACTCATTTACTATTAACTATTGTTTAACTTTAAGGCTGATTAAGGCTATAATTTTCTTTAAAGTTTATAATGCATATACCCACATCTCAAGCCTTCCCCTCTCTCCTACAAACTTCATTTGCGTTTTAGGCAGCAGCTCCTCTTTTTTTCTTTTTGGTGTATTTTTTTTTGTTTGTATTTTTTACTACTTCCTCATACAACAAGCAGTGCTGGCATGGAGATTGAAGTGGTGGAGTATGTATTGAAGTCTTTTTTGTATTTTTTATTTAACTTCATTGCAAACGTGACTTTTGTTTTGTTGATTCATTTGCCCGATAAGCAAAAATTTATTTCTAATGATTTTTCTTTTGTTGTCTTTCAATATTAAAAAAGAAACGATTCAAATTAAAAAAAAAAAAAAGCGGAAGATGGGATGTCTGAAGTTGGTTTGAAAATGTGTTGCCAAATGCTTGCCTCATAGAGCGCTATCGATTTTTAATGATATAAATTTTAAAATATGAAAACAACATAAAAAGTTTAAATAAAAGCATTACAATATTCTTTGAAATGCAATTTTATTGTTTGGCATTTGGTTTTTTTAATTCTTCGCCCTCTATTTTAAATTCCATATTGTTACTTATTGCGGCTATGAGTCTTTAATCTTTGCATTCATTACTCTAAATTATTCCACTGTACATACTTATTAATGATTTGCATACATGGGTATATTTAAATATTTCAATACTCAATCAATCAAAACCAAAAATTACATAAATCTATTGATGAAAATTACATACTATATCTACCAATTCCGATATGTAAATAAGAAAAATTCTAAAAATTCAATCAGCATTAGCAATCGTAAGTACACTCAAGAAAAAATGTCCCGAATAAAAAAGTGTATCTGTGTAATTTGAGTTAGTTCCTGAAGTAAAATGGTTCTGCTTGAAACGAAAGTTCAAAGCTGTTCGTCTCCTGAACTGAAACAAAATTTAAATTGTAATTTCATTTAATGATTTATAATTTTATTTCATCTTGAGATATCTTTAGTTATACATATGTATTTTTTTTTATTAAGTTCTATCAACGATTTTCTTCGAGTCTATAAGTGAAGTTACGTGCACAAGTGCTGCGATTCCAAATTTGAAGCACTACCACATAACCACAAATTTGAAATTATTATTTTACCCAAAAAAGCGCATTCACGCACTATTTTCTAATAGAAGGTAACAAAGTAAAAAACATGTAAGTTTTTGAGTACAAACCTGTAATTTCATAATTTTTCGTTTAAATATGGGTAGAAGAGAAACGAAAAAAAAAACACAAAACACCGACTTTGCCGATTATGAATTTACACATGCATAGATACATATAGGGGCAAATTGTTGTGTAAATTGTGATGGTAAAGTGAGAATTTGTGGTGTAAAAATCAATTTTCCAATTTAATACAAAATATAGGTGTATCTCTAATAGATTTGGGTTGTTGTTGTGGTTGTTGTATTTGTTGCTGATGTTATTGTAACTGATGATGAGGTCTTTCAATTTATTCATGCTACACTTGAATGAATTGCTTGATTGATTTATGGTTCTATGGCGATAATGATGATAGCGAGTATGTGTTCAAATGAATGTATGTATGTATAATGATGTTGATAATGATGGTGCTAGTGTTGTTGTAGTTGTTGTGTCGTACAATGACGCTGGTGTATTGGTTAGGAGGTTGGTGATGATGAACTTTGCATATTATTGAAACGTTAATGCTATGTAGTTTTACATTTTACGTTCATTTACTTCATTTTTTTTTTTTTTTTGTGGTAGCACAAATTATTATTTTTAATATTTATTAAAATTGCCTAGACATATCTTTATAAATTCCTACTTAAATTTTAACGAAATCATGTCGAACTCACGCAAAACTTCACATGAAAATGTCTGTAAACCATTCATGTATTTTCTCATCATAAAGTGGTTGGCTTAACTATCTTTAAAAACTTCTCTTGGATCAATACATAATATGGCTAAAGTGGCAATTTTGTTTACACACTCTGTGTGCATCTTGACTTGTCCGTCGCTCAGTAACCGCAATAGTTCAAACCAAACTAGACCAAACTTAAACCAAATCGATTAGCTATATAAGTCAAATTCTGAAAAAAAAGCAAAATCGGTCTGGTGGGCGTGGTACTTGTCATACAAACGAAATATTAAAAAAAAAATGTCACGCCATTATTAAAAGAAACGTAATGTAGGATATTTTAAGTTCGTTGTCGCACAAACTTAGATTTCTATTTCGTATTTGCTTTAACTTTATTGATAAATAATAAAAAAGTATCAAAACAAGACATAAGTTATGTACGTAGTTATTGTGGATATATTCACAAAAAAAAAAGAAAACTCTTTCGAGTCATAAAAAACTTGAATGAATTTTCTTTAGGAGTACATTAAAAAAAAAAAAAAAAAAGATATTTGAAAAAGCTGTAAAAATAACATTTTTTGTTTACAATATTCAGCCAGCATTAAAAATATTAAAATTGACATTATAAAATGTAATTTTAATATTACTGAATTCAACGTGAAACATGTTTAAATAATGTAAAAACAATGTAATTTTGATATTAAAAATGTAAAATAAATACATTTTTCAATGTAATATTGATATTTAAAATGTCAAATTGCTACTTTGGTGGTTTATTTTATACACTTTTATTACTTTTTGAACTGTTTTTTTTATAAAATTATTGTGCGCCAATAATAACCCCAAGGAAATGCAAAACTATTTTACAATTTTTTTATATACTATTAATTTGCGCCACTGCAACCACTCTCACTATTAGCAAAACTATTTGCTATACTAGCCAGTTTACATTTTAAATGTTAAATTTGCACAGGAAAATATCAATTTTACATGACAAATGTATTAAGTAATAAGAAAATTTTTAATGTAATTGTAACATTATCATTTGCTATTGTATGCCAATGTAAATTCACCACGAAACATATCAATCTGATATTTTTTGCCGTAAAACTAATATTTTTGTTTATACATTGATAATAACATTACAAAAATATCAATTTTACATTGCCCTTTTTTTTGAGTGTAGGCAATTTTTTTGTTCAAATATGATTTTGCTGTTTAAATTATCCTGGCTTTCAGGCTTATTGGTTTTTCAGCAATTAAAAATTATAATGCTTGGGAAAATTTGTATTGCGAAAAGTTTTTTATGTACTCCAAGCAAACGTTTGCCAAAAAAACAAAAGACAATTTCAACATTAAATTATTATTGCAGTAATTAATACTTTTAATTTTGAGTCTTTGAATGAACGTTAGTATGATTCCAATCCTAAAATATAGTAAAATTAACTATTTTACAGTAAATTAATCACAATAATTGTTAAAAATCTATTTGAATTGTAATATTACCATAAAGATAGTATACCAACAATATTTCCTGTAAAATTACAGTAAAATCTGTAAAGTTACAATTCAAAAGTTTTGAAACAAATCATCAAACATTACTTAAGATTGCAAAATTATAAAATGTAATTTGTCTTTGGTTACAGTCTTATAACAACAAAATACGCGTAAAAAAATAAATCAATCCGATATTGTTAAATTTGCCAATCGCAGCAGCTATAAATCATAAGTAATAACAGGAAAAGGTAAATTTAACTATCTTTAAATTTTCAATTGCACGGTTTCAAGTTATGAGACAGTTAACTACCCAATATTGGCGAGTTAACTGTCTGTTTCTTGAATAAAAAAAAATCAGTTTATTGTCAAAATAATAATAATAAATTATGAAAGGAAAATTGTTCTGCATTTCTGCTTTACTGAAATGGATTGGTAGGGAAGATGTCAGTAATGCAGAGTATCGGTTCTTTTGCACTCAATGGTGTCTATTTTCAAGAACTTATGTAATTTCTTCCCTTAAAAAGTTATTAACATGTTTTTTTTTTCGTTCATTTTCTCAATGGCAGAAAATGAGAAAAACTACTTCGTAAAAAATTACTCAGAGAAGAAATGACATACGTTTATATGTTGCCAAGGAAACATGCGCTTTGTCAGTATCCGTTCATATAAAAAAGTTTTGTTTTTGTTTAGTTTTAATTTTGTGTTGCCAACATAGAAAATGAAATGATTTGAAAATCAACCAACAATTTTTGTTTACGTTTGAAAGTTAACTCCTCAATGTGAAACCCAAAATTATTTAACTCGATCTTTACTCTTGCATCTCAGTTAAAGTTAAAGGCGAGTTAACTCACCACTGTGAAATTGGCCCTTAATAGTAAACAAAAAAAAAAATATAAGTAGAAAAATTTACCATTATTCTTTGTTAAATTTAACTATTGGAACTCCGATTTGAAATAGAACAACGTTAATAGTTGCATTAAAATTTTACAACAACAATGTACATTGACTGTATATGTACTATTGATGTTGGTAAATTTAACCAAGGAAATTTCTTTATAGGTATGTATAGACTAAAATGTTAATAGAAGAACTTTATAGCTATAAAAATTCTCATTCAGTTCATGCCATTCTCGTGTAACGTCGGCTATCCTTTTTTTATATTTTTTTAAATTTTACCTTTTTTTGGTTTTGCTTCCCAAAACAGTAGTTACTTTTTTTCATTCAGCTTTTGAAGTATCATAGTTTTCATTTTGAATCTCATGAGATACCAAAAATTTGTGCCTGACCTAATGCTCCACACTTTGTTATCTTTTATTTACATATACAATAATAAAAAAAAATGTTATTAATTTTTCTTGTTAGTTTTCATTTTTGTGTTTTTTTTTGAGACTCATTGTCGGCGCTTTGCTTGTGGGTTTTTAATTTGTTAATTCACAGACACATTTTGTTACCTTGAAATGGATAAAATTTATGGTAGTTAAGTAAATTGTGGTTTATCTCATTTTCGTTTGGAAATTAGTAATTTGTTAAGTTAAATATTTGTTTTTGTGATAAGCGCCAGTGAAGAGTAACTAATATTTAATTAACAAAAATGAATTTCATATTTACTTTTGGTTTTTAAATATTTTTTCTTTTTGTTTGCATAGATATTAAAGCCAAATGGCGCACTGTTGCAAATTGAGAACCTTGTAAAAACTTCAAAGCCATTGAATCTCGTTCTGTGCTTCGTATTTATTTAAAATACATACGACTTTGCTACTCTTACTTTTTCTCGGTTTTTAATTTGCCCAGTTCAAGTTACATGGCATCCATTTCGGGGCATCATCACAAGTAATCTTTATAGACACCTTAGATCTCAGCGAGCGCTTTTTGACCATTTTTTCCAAATATCTATTAAAATTCATATGAGTTTTTTGCCACAGACTTTTAAATTTTTTACTTTCGAAGACATAAACGAAAAAAATCAATAAAATTATGGTTGCTCATAAAAAAACTCATAAATCATTTTAACATATTCTATTTCATTTCTTGCTTCTTTTACGGGTAAATATTTTTGGCTTTGCTTACATTTTTCAATTTGTACATTTTTTATTTATTTTGCTGTTGTTGTTGTTTGCAACTTCTTTTGTTTTAACTTGTGTTGAGGTGCCTAGTGCCTGGTAGTAGTAACTATCACGACGAATATGCACCAATTCCAGCTAACTTCTAGCTGTTTTTGGCTCTTAACTGAATTCTTTGGCACAAGAAGAAACCAAAAAAATTAAATCATATTTTTTGATATTGTTTTTTACAGTTGCATGGTTCGTTGATTTGCCAATTTTATCATCAAAAACTCCTTCTAGTGGGGTAGTGAAAGCAACTCTTGCTATCACCATTCACCATGGAATATGGCATCATTGGCAGTTACTACAGTATAATATGTATACCTAAATATAAGTACTAGCTGCTCTCATGTGTATCATATATGTATGTATGTGCATAAGTATGTGAAAGAGTCTGTTTGTTTATAAGTATGGAGAAGTATTTGTTATGGATTGAGCGGGAGGAGGCAGCAACGTCATCATCATCATCATAATCATCGGCGTCATCGCTGTAGCTGCTGCTGCTGCGAGTGTTGCTTTTATTTCCTTTTATATTTTTTATTTTTGTTGCGGAATTATTATCGCATTTACAATTTTGTTGTTGTTATTGTTGTTGCTACTTTGAGTGTTATTGTTGGCGGCTTTATTACACTTTTCTGCGCTCTCTCAAGTGGTAAACAGCGTATTTTTTCTACTGTGGTATTTTCTGTTTTTTTTTTTTTTTTGTGCATATTTTTGCTCTTTTCAATGATTTCACTGATTTCATTACTGTGCAAAAGGAATTCATTGCATTTATTATTTTTTTTTTTTGTTATTATTAATTTTAATTAAATCTTTGTTATAGGCCATTGGCATTTAAAACTTTAAGTAACTTGTATGCTGAATGCACTTTATTTAGTTTTATGCAATTTATTACGAGACGAGGAAGATTTTCTTTGTAGTAAAAAAAGCAATGAAATTGCAATATATAGTTGTAAAAAACAAAATGCCATTGGTTTGAAAAGTAATATTTCTTTTAATTATACGGATTATTATTGTACATTAAACTATTGCCTAAAATATCAAAAAATGTTGGTAACCGTGTAAACCCCAATACTTAACACCTTTTAAATATTGTATTTTATCAATTTTAAACAGAGTAAGAAACGTTTTTTTTTTTTTTTTTTAAGTCTTCTTTTTTTCTAGCTACATGTGGTGTGTTGATTCGATACTCACATAGTATCGATACTTAACTCATTACCTGCATCGAATAAAAGCATCGATGCCACTGAAAATATCGAAAAAAAAGTACCGAGTACGTACTTGTATCGAAAACTCGTTAAAAAACACAAGTTACACTACTCAACACGAAATTGGCGTCAGGCACCTCATACATAATTCTTCTGATCAAGATGGCGTACTCAGTTTTTCATCTTTACGTCATGTTTTTGAGATATTTCAACTTGAAACACGTAAATATTTATAAAAATTAAGTATGAACTACCTGACGTAAAAGAAAAGTTGCAATTTGTTGAGTAGTGTTAACTTATATCGCTAAAAATTTTATACAATAATAGCAGAAAAACTATCAACAGATTATAGTTTGTTAAAAATATTTTATTTTACATACATGGGCGGCAATATTTTCTAGAACTTCAATAATGCATTGCAATATTTAAATACATTGGAATTTTGATTAATCATGCAATAGAATTTTGACTCGATACGACTCACAATCTTAAACATTGTACAGTAATATTTCAATTTCATAAATCAATGTTTACCAAAAGTATCGAGCATCCGATACTGACCCTTTTTTTCGATATTAAGTAAGTAAAATACTTATGGTAAGGCATCGAGTAAAATCGAATGCAAAGTATCGAGTATTTATTCGAATTTACTTGTATCGAATAATCATTTAACTCTGATTTACTTTTTAAATCAATTCAACTTGAAACAATTTTAAAGTTGAACACTTTAATTTAGCTCCTTCACATCCGCCACCTCCTTTAGAGAAAATTACACCAAATTCAGTCAGCAAAAACAACAACAGTAACTTGCTCGGGTCACATGTGTTTCTGTAACGTTTTTTTAATGAGCTGCCATAATTTTACTCGAACAACAATAAGTAAATTATGTAAAACTCTTCAGTGCAACAATACCCAAATGGCATAACTAAATAATTTCTCCTTGCTGGTTATTTGTATTTTGAAAATACTCACTGGAAGCCGACGTAATGATGCTGTTTTGTTGTTGTTGAGCTATGATAAATGACGCTCCTTGGCTTTGGTGAAAAAATCCTTTTTTCTGCCTTTTCAAAATGAGAGTGCTCGGAAAAAGGCCATAATATTTCAACTAAATTGAGCTGCTCTAAAATATAAAATAAAAGGCTTGCGCCGAACAATTTGTACATAAAAATTTCTTTGTAGATTCTTTTTTTTTTTTAATATTCACAACGATTTATTACACAGAAAATGTTATGAATGCTCTATAATTATGTGTGATTTAAGTCATAAATAAGACAGCAACCAAATTCATAATGAATAAATTGTTTTTAATTAAAATGATGACCTTTTTGTGAAGTACTTTAATAAAAAATTTAAAGTTAAACAGAAGCGAAATTTGAGATGTTTAAAGTATACTGCATACATATAGGCGCCAAATTCTTTTTCTGTATCCTCTTTTGTATTTTTGCAACCGTGCAAGTTCAACATATTTACATTTTCAGCAATTTGCTTCCCTTTTTTTTGCTTTGGTACGCTTTTTTTTTGTAATGTTTTATATGGCGCGCACATTTGTGCTTCACACGCTTCAATCTGATGTCCTTGTCACTTCCGTGTGTACATAAACATCCGTTTGCTGTAGTGTGCACAAGTGTGTGTGTGTGTGTGTGTGATTAAAGGATGTGTGAACAAATATGCATGTTGGTTTTTAGGTATTTACACTTGCATTTAACTCTTTGAACGTAAATCAGCTTTACCTTTCGCACCGCTATTGTGTGTAGAGATTACGAGTCCTTTCTTTTCCCTCTGATCAAACTTAATTCCATTAAAATTGTGATTAATATTTATATTTGCCGCTGTTGTCATAATTAAATTGTCATTATCAAAAAAGCAATGGTTGCCGAAACGTGGACTGACAATTTCAATAATTAAATTTTACATTTTTTTGCTTTTATAAAATTAATTCACTTACACATTCCCTCACGCATACATACACATATAGTCAAAATTCTTTTATTAAAAATATTCATCCAGAATTTTAACCTTTTTCTTTCTATTTGTATAATTACAGCAATCACTGCTTGCAGGTCGCATACCAGTCGCTTCCATGACGGGTCCAATTAAACGTGGCCTTTTGTGGCAACAACGAGATCGTTTATTCTCACGTTGGAAGGAAAGGTAAGCTGAAATATGCACACATACTTGTATATGACCATCTATCTGCCTAGCTAGCTTCATATGAACGTATCACGTCGTTCTCGCTTGGCAAAAAGTAGCACAAATTGGTTTGAGCATGTTTTTTTTTATAGGTATGCTTCCAAAAGTACACGTTAATTGCTGACAATAATTGACAGCATTGCTGAGCTGAGTTGAGCTGAACTGAACTGGCTTGGATATCAGTCTACATTTTATGTATACGATTTAATGCCATCTCCTTTTTGCGAAATAAAAATTAGGGAATTGTAAAGGGGAACGATTTAAATAGCATCAAAGCGATATTTAATGCAATTTCTGTTTAATTTAAACAGCAATTGAAAGTGAAGTTTTTCATATTTCATATTATTCTTAAATCAACTTACCAACAAGTATTTGATATCAAAACAGGCTCATTGAATAGTTTTTGAGAGCCTTTACTTGCCTCTACTTAAGGCTCAATAATTTGTACCAAGCCTTAATTTTAATGCAATTTATACGAATGCATTTCAACTGCAAAATATTAATCCTTCTTTGCTTTAATCTTATATACATTTCTCTTCATCTTCATCATGCAAAAAATGTCTGCAGTGTAATTTGCATTCTAAAAGAATTTTCGCTTTGTAAGCTTTTCTTTTTTCCTAGCCATTTCACTTTTTGTTGGTGATATTTTGAGCTGCTTCTGGAAATAAAAAGATTGCGGAATTTTTTATACATTTACTAAAATTTCTCTACTTTTTTGTTGTTGTTGTTTTTTTTTGCTGTACATGCAATTATACAAATGCGCTGTACATAATCAGTTTTTACCAAATTGCAGCTTCATTTGTTAACATTTTCCGTGTTTTTTCATTAACATTTTCCTGCACAACAATTTGTTTTTCATAGCACTCGTTTACTTTTCCACATTTTCTTTTATGTTTTCCTAAAATGGAAAACGTTTTCATCATCACTTTTTCATAGCGTAACTGCGTGAGAAAATGTAGTTTTCGTAGATTTTTAATGCTTTTTCGTTATTTGTCATACATATTTATCTTAAAGTGTCTGCATTTTAGCACTCAGTTATTTTGTCGCACTGTCGACACTTTGTATTTATCTTAATTTAGGATCATGTGTTTGGTAGTTTTTGAAAATTAGCTCTAAAAATATAGATGTATTAAACAATTTTAAAGAAAACATGCAACAGTATGACAGAGAAGTTGCAAATCTATGTAGTATACAAGCAAATTAATAAATAATAAATCAGTTTTACCATGTTCACTCAAAAATTATACCACAAATCTACTAAAGACTCGTTGCTTTAACCCGCGAAAACAGAAACGCATACACACATATGTACAAGAATACATATATAATATTATGACTACTTTGTAGCAACAAATTTCGTAGAAAATGTTTATACCCATAAATTATTTGAAAATTACCAACAGGAAATTAATATCACAGCGTGGTGGAGAGATGAAGAGGAGGGAAAAAATCAAACCACAGATTTTGTTGGAATGATTAAAACAGAGATATAAGAAAAGTTGAATATTATACAGAAAATATTAATACCTCCAAAAATATTGAGAAAATACCAGGTTTAGCACAACCCATAGTTGCTAATTCCTGAAAGTTTTTAGATTTATTGATGGAATGCAAACCTTTTTGAAGCAGAATCTTAATATGAAGCATTGTCCTTAGTTAGGAGTCATAGATTTCAAAATTTACTTCTTTGAAAAAACTAGAAACCTTCAATCTTGTAATCATAACTAAGTTGATGTAAGTAAACAACATAAATAATTAAAATGATCTGCATACATCTGCTGATGCAATCTCTTTCTTTATACCGAATACCCGATGCTAAAATTTGCACTAATGAGCCTCAAACTTCTTCTTTTCAGTTTTTGCTGTTTTCTTTCCGATGCTTCCATAATTTGGTTTTTCCTTAGAACCAGAAAAAGAAATCCTTGAAATTCTTAAACATACACAACCAAAAAAAGAAAAAATAAAAAGCAAACCTTAAACCAAAAAAGTATCGGCAATAATCTGCACAGTAAATGAAACAGCAGACGTTCTCATTCTTCTGCTGCTACTGCTACTGTTGCTACTTCTACTCACATTCACATTTTCGGAGTTGGTATTTCTATTCTTTTTTTCTGCTCCATCATAAATGATGAACTGTGAAGTTGTTGCCATTTTTCATTATGGTTGTGTAAACTGCGATACTCTGGTTAAAACTTCAACGAAATAATCATACAAAAGTACAAGTATTTAGATACAGTATAAAAATTCTATTGGGATTTATTTGTAATTTTTTTTTGTGTTCTGTGTGCTGGTTGAATTGGAACGACATGATTTGGTTTGGGCCAGCAGCATTCTACCTTTTTTTGTCTACTTTTTGCTGTGTGGTCAAGTAAATTGGTTTGTAGAAAATCGTTCAAAAGAGAAGCAAAAGTCTGCGTTCGTATAAAAAACGATGTAGAAGATAAATGATTTGAGGGCCATGGCTGCAAAAAGTCTTAGAAGTGATTAGATGCTGCATGCAATGGATCTTCTCTTATTTTATATAGATGGCTACAGATATTTTTTGGTAAATTCTTTATTTTTTTTTTTGGCTTTATTGATTCAACTTAAATTTTCCAAAGAAATCCGACTTTTTTGATCTGTTAAATAAAGGAACATGGGGATCGTTCCAACTTTCAACAATATTTCCATAAATTTTTATTAAAAAATATTGAATAGTTTTGAAGATATGGGCATTGCCGTGGAGCCCGAAAAAATTTCCTCCTCAATGGTCGCATCGATTTTTCAAAAACTTATTTTCTGAAAAAAAAAAATTTTAGTTTTCAATAATCTATATAAGTATAATTCTTGTCGTACGTAGCGTTTTTTCCCCCCCCCCCCCCCCAAAATGGCGACTGACGGAAATTTTTTTCATGTTTTCGACCCTTTTTTTTTTGTTTCAAAAGAGCTTAAAAAATAGTAAAAATCAAAAAATTGAAAATCGGTTAATATTTGTACGAGTTATCGACGCGACGAGTTCGAAAAAAGTCGTTTTTTGAAATTTTGACTTGAAATTTTGTACACAAATTTTTTGACCCGTCACAGTGGCCTTCCCTTTAAGTCAACTGGAGTAAAACTCTAGCAGATAAAGCCTTTGGGAAGTTCCTCTCATTAGGGCAGCTCGGCTGAAAACAAAAAATTTTAATCTCGTTTTTCTCAAAACTCTATTTTTGAAGTCGGGCATGATTTCTCAAAAAATAATGAACCGATATGGTTAAAATTTTGCACACTTCTTAAAGATAAGATTGACTAGTGCTTTAACAACTAATTTTACGTGGTGTAAATTATAAGTACCAAATATTTGTTTTTTTTTAATTTCAGATGAATCTATCATGAGTTATTCTGACAACGCCAAGTGATCTTTATCCTAAAGGGTGACAGGAAATAAGGTCCCAATGGCTGAAGTTTCAAAATTTTGAAATGAAAATTTCACAAAATATTTTCCAAATGTTTATCTTTGATATGTTGAAAAGTTTGAATAAAATATTTCTTTTATTATATTAGAAAACAATTAGAGAAAATATGCCTTTTTTTAGTCTTCGAAAGAAGTTAAAAAAAAGAAATTAAATTTAACTTAAATTTATCTTTTTCGTTTTTTTTTTTTTTGCCATATACATATATTTCTAAGCAAATAAAGTTTCTACACAAAATTACAAAAGAAAGCGCCAACTTGACTACATGGCGCCAAACATTTATTTCTCCCTCTACAAATTAACTTAGTATTCAGTCTTATATAAAAATAAATGCATCCGTTACATAAATGGGCATAAATTTCAAAAGAAATTTGTACGTATAATTAATTTAAATCAAAAACTATAACTATGAGCTGAAAAAAGAAAAATCACTGCAAATTTCATTCATTTGTCATATGTGTATATAAAACTAGCGACACACACGAGCTCTAACCTTCATATCCTCTTCCTTAGACTACAGCAAACATTTTTCATTTTATAATAATTTTTTCTTCATTTCTGCTTTTTCTTTTGACAGATATTTTGTGCTGACACGTGACTATCTGCATTGCTTCAAAAGAGCATCAGGTTCAGCAAATGAACGTGCCTCTGATATGGGACAATTTATATTTAAGGTAAGTTTTATTCGAAATGCATGAAGCACAACTATTGCACTCATAAAAATATATAAATTTATCATAAAAAATCATATGTCAGAAAAAAAAAAAAATTCTGAGGCACTTACCTTAGAATAAATACATATATATAGTTAATCCTAAAAGTGCAGCGGCACGAGTGTGTTTAGCTTGCAGCATGTAGCAGAAATTCACTTGACTTTTTGACTTATGCCACGCGTTTTTTTCGAGCAGAATCTTTTTAGAGTCAAACGTTTCTTTTAGTAGCTTTTGAAATTGTAAGAATTGTAATATTACTTAATCCTATTAGTCAGCGAGTGTAAAGTGATTGTCAAGGTGTGTGTGTGTGTGTTTGTTGTATTTGTATTTTACCACCTACCCATTGTTATGGCATCTTATATTTGAATTATAATAAATAATTCTTATACCTATATTTTAAACCTACTTTTGAAAGGACAGAGAGGGGAAGGCAGGGGAATAATGCGCATTCTGTTGAACACACCTTAAACAAACGTAAACGATGGTTTTTTATTATTTTTCTCTGACTTTTTATTTGTATAAAGTTCTGTATTTTTAACCTTACATTCTGCGCAGCACGTTTCTATATACTCATATGCGATATTTAGATTTCTATCTTGTTTATATAGCAAACCTTGTTTTTTTGTAAAAAGTGGTGACATTTATGAGGTGTGCACTTTGCAATGTGATTATTTGTCTGACTGGCGTTTTCGGAATGATTTGCAGCTCATACTTTGCGTCGTTAGCAAGAAACTTTAATGTGAAAGATTCCACATTGATAAGTCTTTTTTTGAAGAACAACACCCTCAGAATATGTAACTACATGGATTGCAATATATTTATATGACATTCTTTTTTCTTCTTTTTTATCAATCCCCCAAAATTAGCACAAAATAAACATGAAATGCCAATCACAGAAGCGTACTTAGGGGCAGGAATGCATTCAATTTTGATCTTAAATTTTTTTATAGCTGAGTTACCTCAAAGTCCAACGATAGTTAATTTTTCTCGTTTAAATGAGCGCTGAAACAAATACGCTCTATGACCCCCAAATATCATTCACCTAGTCATAGGTACAAAAACTCGCAACATGTGTATATATGTATGTAAATATGTATGTGCTTCCTTCACCTCATTTGATTTTTGAGCATATGTAATTAATTTTGGAGAGATAGCAGCCGAAAAGTGCAAAAAGCACAACATTTGTAACTCCTAATTAAGCTATGAATCAGTAGCTAAAGTAAGGTTAGGTATTAAACTCAACTTCCACATAAATTGACCTTACACTGAGACAAACTTACAGTAACTTCCCACCACAAGCAAACAGAGAAATAGACAAACAAACCCTGATACATTAAACTCAAATGAAAACTTTGTAAGTTGCTCACAACAACAATATTGCATTTGCTACAATTTATTTACAATAAAAACATCTGAAAAATATATTTAAAAAAAAAAAAAAACAATATTGTAAATGGTAGTCGCTCAAGGTTTTTGTATTTGGTTTTTAAGTATTTATCTTTGAAACAGTTTATAATTTTACAAATACATAGATGTTGTTATTTTTGTGGATTAATTTTACTGTTCATATTTCTAACAATTTCGTTGTTATTTTACAATATTAGCAACAACAAAATTGTATTTGTATTTACTATAATTCTTTTTTAACGTACAATGACATTACGTGACTAATAAATACTCGTTTATGTTGTGAATCGAATAGATGCTTGACTAAGTGGTTACTTTATTTTGTGGGCAATCAAAATGGGCTTGGCTTCTCTTGCAAACTAATTTGTTTATATAGCAAATATTGTATTTGTTTTTTGATCTGATTTGACAGCTTAATTATTATCGAATTTGATTGATCTTTTTTGTTTTTTTTGGTATAAACGATAATATTTATAATGAAGAATATAAGAAAGTAATGTGTAGTAATGGTTTAGCGTTATTATGAATATTTGAATGTTAATTGGTCTTGATTGAACTTAATGCACAAAGTAATATTATATTTATTTATTTATATTTATATCAGTCACTGAAAATATCCAAAATTAATCTTCTCTACTTTTAATTTAATTTCTGCACCAAAAACTCACTATAAATTTATTTAGAAAACCTTAACCGTTTTTGCCATAACTATTTATACAATTTGTAAACAATTTGGTTCTGTTTAATTTTGTGCTGTGTTCTTTTGTTTAATTTATAAACAAATTTATAGCATTGTGTTTGTTTATGCTTGCAAAAAGCTGAAAAATTTCCCATGATCTTTTATATGTTTTTCAATATAACAACATATAAAAACAAAACGAATGAATTTAAATGAAAAAAACATCATTGCAATCCGGTTGGTTTTATTAACAAAATTTTTGTTTTGCAAATTATTTTTAAAATAATTTTCATTATTGTGTGTGATTTTTGATATTTTTATTAGAACAATTAGAAAATTGTTTAAGTTTGATTTTTATAGATGAATATTACTGACATTAATGTCAATCAATAATGTCTGTAAAAAAAAAACTACTAATGAAACCTAGAGATAAAGTTTTCCCATCACTTTACCCTTTGTAACTGATGATCTAACAATTTTATTCTTACTGAAATCACTGCTATTGAACGCATTTAAAAACTCCCTGTATTTCCTTCAAATACTTAAAAATAAATTTTTAAAAAAAATCAGCAGTAACTGAACAGTTAGAATGATAATTACCTTAACAGAAACTGTTAAGATTTATGCACGTTTTTATGCTAATCGCTATAATTATTGCATGAGCATGTGAATAAACAATCTGAAAAAATAATACCTACAATTTTCAAAGTATGAACAGCAAAGAGAAATGAGATAGTTGGTATGGATACATATTCTATCATATCAGTTGAAACTAGAGTTGCCAACCGTATATACATTGGAACTTATGACTGATACATTTATAATTGTTAATTTTTAACATTCATTACACCGAAGCCATTACATGGACCTGTCTAATTGCATAATTTTATGAAAACTTTAAAATCAATGGATTTCAACAATTTAAAAAAAATGATTTTGGACAATATTTTATGCTTTCATTGAGACAAAAATAGAATCTGTCATCAGATACGTATCCCTGTCTTGAAGCCAGGCGACTAGATCAACTTCTTATTTGAATTTTGTATTTTTTTTACAAAAAAATAGAAGAAATTGCCTAAAGATGGCAACAATTGTCTAAGCTATAAAGAAAAACATATTAACAAAAACAACAACAACAATAATACACAATAATAGGAACTAAACTTTAAATCTTTATTTAACTTGGCCACATTTGTGTTGGCCATAAGTTGAGCTTTGTTGCAAAGCAGAAAAACTTGGGGAAAGAAGAAGAAGAATAGCTTGGTGAAAAAAGTCATTAGGCCATGATTCTATCTTTTGTATTTTCTTTCTTTGGCTTAGATACTTTGTTGTTCTTGTTGTTGCTGTTGTATTTTATGTATGTTTTATGTGCGCTTTTATGACTTTTATAACAGTTTAGGCTATTAGCCAAATATGTTTTTAGTAGTAGTTGAAGTTAGTCGAAGTAGTTGAATGTGCGGCAATTAGCCAATATTAAACAGATTTTTTCACTTTAATTGTACGTGGCTGAAGAGTGCGATGGTGACAGCCTAGGAAAGAGAGAGAGAGAGAGAGAAGAAAGTTATATTCAAATTTAATATTGTATAAATAAAAGGGGAATAAACATGAATATTTATTAAAATTTAACACGAAATATCAAATGCGCATATAAACACACACAAGTCCAAATAGTAAATATGTTTTTTGGCATACACCCAAAGGTTAAAACTGTTTATAAAATAAAAATTGAAGCTCATTCATGAATTTACTTAAAAACAATAAACACAACAAACGACAAGAAACAACAATTTAATCATACCAGAGCCATGACGCACTTAAATCTTACAGTCAAAAGAAAATTATCAAATCAATTCATCAATGCTGCTGATGGTTATGATGATGTGGTTGGCTGGTGATATTTTCTAGATCACTTGCTGCACGCTTGTTTGAATTTTGGTTTGCTTGTTACTGTGCGACGTGTTTTTCAATTAAACTTTTGTATTAAAAAATTTCTTCTTTTTTTTTTTTGTTTTACCAATGTGAAATTTCCCCTCACAAATTTCTATTACCGTTGCCTTTGCTGCTGATGCTGCTGCTTTCACCAATTTTCCAATTGTCGGTTTGTTTTTCTGTCTGCGCTAGCATTGCACAAGATTTGGCATCATCTTTCTTCCTATATTTTTGTTGGCTTTCATTTCAAATATAACTTGGCAAACGGAAGCAATAACGTGTCTTCTTGTCTCTTTCAAGCATTATATGCATGAATCACTGCCAAATATTTTTTTGTTTATTGTTTTGTTTTGAAAACATTTAAACACAAGTGATGCTGAAATTTGTATATTATATTATTACCCTCCTACGTGCCAGAACTTAAAGGAGAAATAATTTTTTTTTTAATTATCACATTAACGACTCAATCCATTTATAATTATGTAGTTTACATCAAAAACTTAATTACTACACTCGTATAATTTTGTAAAGTTGTCCCATTTCGCATTCGTTCTAAAGTGGAATGCCGCATTTTTTCCCTGGGCTTTCAAAGTGTATTCTAAATTTGGCAAATTCATTAAAACGCTGGAAACGCTCAGAGTTTTATCTATGCTGTGCTCATCAACTTTGTGCAAAATCACTGAATGCGCCCGTAGGGAAATCAGCAATCAGTTACAATGCAATTGCATTGAACTGAATTCATCAAAATTTCTAAAATGGTGATAATTATGATGATGAGGTTGATGCTACTCATCTACATTCCCCTGCTACCTAAAATAAAATTGTTGTCAAGCATTTTGGGTGGTTGAACTATATATATGTTAATCAATTGGTTAATACATTGGATGAGGCAAACGAACACCTACTTTTAAAATGCAGTTCAGTGCAATGGATATTGGAAAAAAGGTCGCCAAATATCAGGAGGGGTTTTAAGTGAGGTTAATGCTTAAAACCCGACTACCTTTCAATTTAATAACTAATTTCTCCTTATTAGGTTTTTTGTTTGTTTGTTTTGGACATTCACTAACTACCATTCCCTATTTATAAATAACTTGACGAAAAAATGATAATAATATATTAAAACGAAAATATAAAAGAAATACCTCATAAATATGTATATCGTACAGCATAATTTAACTGATTTCATAATAGCTTCAAATGAAAAATTCCAAGTAAAGAAAACAATGGAAATTGTAAGTTGTATACAAAATTCTCGCATGCAAGAAATAAATCAAAAAATATTGCAAAATACTCGCAACAGAAAGAAAACAACAAGAAGAAGAGGGACGGGGGAGGTCAACAATAAAGATGATCATGTCTAACGGTTGTGTAGCTTTAAGTGAGCATGATCGATGCGGGCACAAAAGAGAATATCCATAGGTACTCACTCACAACTCCCACAGTAGTTCGCACAATTGACTATAAAATAATTGCATTTTTGCACAACTGTTGTTTGTTTATTTTGTTGTTGTTTTTTCTTATATTCACTTACAATGTATTTGTGTATTTTTGTTTGCTTTCAGGTTAAATTGGTTGATGTTGAAAAAGTAGAATGGTTGAATCGTCGTTCATACAGCGCTATCGGTTTATTGTTGGGGCGCGAAGGGCGTGTGCTATTGCGCTGTGATGATGGCCTCGAAGATTGGTTTGAGCTATTGGAGGTGAGTACGTTTAAAAGAAGACATGTGAAATTAAAAGCACAAAACATTGAACTTGGACAAAATCAAAAATACTTTAAACGTTCCTACTATACAACAAACGATTGCTTTTCCTCACAACAGTAATCACTTTTAAAGCACACATAAATAATTTGTTTCTCTCTCTCCGCAGGAATGCACACTAACGTCTAAAGAACGCCGACGTGCACTCAAAATTGCTCAAGGTCCACGATCACGTGCCTCACTTGCTGCACCTGTCTCTCACGCTTCACTGCAGACCCATCATTTTGGTTTAGGTGGCACATACTCGAGCGCACTTGATGATTGGCTCATGACCAATGGCAGCGGCGCTGGAGGACGTCATAAAATCGTTACTGGTAGCGTGAGTGGTTTTGGTGGAACCAATCCATTCCTCTTCTCTGATTCCGTGCCAGACTTGAGCGCCTTAAATAATGAGAATCACAATCATTTGAGTGGAATTTCAACAAATCATTCAACACCACAAAAAATCCCATACTCGTCGGCTGGTGGCGTTGGTGTTAATGCTAATGTGAGTCGTTACTCGAACGGTTACTCGTCACAGAACAGCTCTTTCTCGAATTGTACTGCCGGGCTGTATGGTTCACCGCGGCGCATCTTCATCAATAGCAGTTTCGGTTCGAATCAAGTGGTCGATGAGGAAGCAGAAGATGAAGTGCAGTTACGCCGTCCACGTATTTTCCGTAATAATAACTCAGAAAATGGTAATGAGCTGGATCGTGATTGGTTGTACCGCAAACCTCGTGCACCAACCGATATGCGGCACTCAGGTAAGAGTTCTTGTATTAAAATATTTAAAAAAAAAAAGTACTAGGTTCAAGTTTTTATAATTTTCCAGTGCAACCAATGCTGCCCGTCAACAACAGCAATAACTCATCGAATGCAAATGTGAACAACCCCAACACAAACGCCACCACTACAACCGATTTGGATTATTCCGCCCATGACAGCGGTCTCGATACGCCTCCATCCACTCATCGTCCGTCCAGTTATCGTGAGGTTGTAAACAGCCATGCTGCTTCGCCGCGCGATTCCACCGAGACCACAGTCAGCTCTTCGCGTGGCACGCTGCTGCTCAATTCGAATAATTCTCCAGTTAGCAGTATACGCGCCAAGCATTTGAGCAACCATGTGACCAACTTAAATCAAGTGAATGCTTTGCATGGTTCACGCTATAGCGTCCAGGAACGTATTTTGAAAATACGCAACGAGGAGGATCGTTGCGCCTCAATCAAGTCGGCAAATCGTCTCAATCATAACGATCTCTATGACCCGAATCAGAATCGTTATTACAATAAGACAGGAGGAGGCAATCAATCGGCCGCGGTATTAACGCCACAGCACACACCCATGAAGCTTCATCCATTACATGCTGCCGTTACTGCTGCTGCATCACATCACCACCATCAACAGAACGGCAATGGATACAATAATAATGGCACGCTCAACGGTAATATTCCGAATGGTTCGGCTATATTTCGCGAACGTTATCAACATCCCGCTTTGGCGGCGATCATTAACGAAGCGCAGGGCATGAAGTTTAGAGGTAGGCGCGATCGCGGTTGAGTAGACAGTGCGAACCAACAAAACTTTTTCAAAATCTATTTAATTTTCCTAAAGCATGATTAAAAGTTCAATAACGTGGAATTATGACAATAGTGAGGACGTTAACTTTATAAATCACTCATTACAAACTAAACCAATTGCACTGGCAACTAATTGGAGTTTACTCAAGATTGTTACCGCTTAGCTTGGTTCAACTAATTTGTCATAATTCCTACTAAACATTAATTAATTTAGAAACATATTTTCATAATGATTTTATCTTTTTATTATTATTTTTTCTTTTTAACTGCATGCCCGCACTTTAATCTTATCCAAATACAATACTAAATAATATTCATTGTGATGCACCAGAAGCATGAATCATCATTATAATATACACTAAGCTACATACCTGTAAAATTACCAAATATGAAAAGCAAGTGGTGTTTGATTTGTTTATTAAAATTTTTATTAAGTATTAATATTATTGATTATATTTACATAGGTATTATTTACTAACATATTTGAATATTTTCTTCATTTGCATCATAGATCGTTCATATTCCGATTGTCAGCAGATGCCACCACGACGCAACAACAATAACAATCCATCAC
The DNA here is from genome assembly GCA_963691655.1 of Toxonevra muliebris. Classification (NCBI taxonomy): domain Eukaryota; kingdom Metazoa; phylum Arthropoda; class Insecta; order Diptera; family Pallopteridae; genus Toxonevra; species Toxonevra muliebris. The sequence goes on from OY829329.1 coordinate 1,720,991, forward strand.
CAATGACACCGCGACGCAATAATGCACCCATCTTTGGCACGCCTACACGTGTATAGCGTTTAAAGATCTAAAGGCGTATAATTCTATGAAAGTTGAATGGAAACCTTTAAATGCATAAAATAAAAACAAAATTTCATAAAATACTATACGATAAATTGTCAAATTGTAAGAAGGAATAAAACAGGTTAAATTAAAAAATACATTAAAAACTAAAATAGTTCAATAATAATACGTAAAATCGTCGCATATACTCAAATTACTACTAACTAATTAATAATTAAATTATTATAATTAAATTTATAACAAATGATGAATAAAAGAAGAAACTAAGAAAATATTTTGCAACTAAACAACGTAAATTCAACTGTGAAATTTTTTCGTTTAGCGTTAAAGTAAATTAATTGAATAATTTTTAAATATGTATACCTAAATTTGAAAAGAAAAAACTAAAAAGGGAAACACCACACACCAAAAATTATACATAACTATTAAATGTTATAGTAGAAAAATCTAATATAATCTAAAATATTAATTAGAATTATTTAATCACAAATTTGCAAAATATTGCAAATTACAAGTTTTAATTCTACAGATTAGTTTTATATTTCGTCTTTGTAATGAAAATCACAAAAAGAAAAAAAACACAATATAGTTTGAAATCAAACCTGCACAGAGATTTACGAGGACACCCAATACTTTTCGATTCAATATTTAGATCTTTATTTTATTGGTTTGGTTTTGTTCCTTTGATATGGGAAAGAAAACCAATTAAAGTAATGAAAAATCAGTTTCTCGTATGAAGAATTTGCCTGAAAATCATTTAAAAGTATTTTTTGTTATAATTTTAACCCTATCTAAGAATTTGTCATCCAGAGTTTTGAAATAAAAATGCTTACTTTAAGTTGACAATTCTTTCTAAATTTTCTGCCTTGTTCTATGTTTTTGCAGAATCATTTACTTCACCTTGTTATACAAACTGAGAACAATCTGTTTAGTAATACTTTATGTTGTTCATATTTCAAATTGATGAAATTTTGTTAATTTTATAAAATTTGAGTTAAAAAATTAATAATTTTAAATTAGTTGTTTGTGGTAAAACAAAATCTATTAAAATTTGTGTTGAATTTACGTTTTATTGCTACATATTTCCTAAATCTTTAAAAAAAAAAATAATATCTATGTATAAATAAATCTAATTTCAGTTTTCACTCTCATAAAATTAGTAAAAGCTACTAAAATTACTAAAAATAAACTTAAATCAATTGCAGTGAAAATTTATACATAAATATGAAAGAATAATAGTTACCAATTTAATAAAATATCATAATTAAATTATGCCTAATATTATGCATTATGGAAAAATCTTAAATAGATTTATCCTTAAAGTATGTGGAAAAAGAATACAAAACAATGAAACGAAATAATCAAACATTCTCATAGTTTTATGATATTTTTATTATTTCAAGCTTAACAATAAATATACATAAATATAAATTATCGTAATAAAAAGTGATTAGTAATGATACAAAATAAAATATGAAAATATTTTAAAGTTTTTTTTCTACTACTTACTTTGCAGTGCATAGTATGAAATCATGGAGTCAGCATTCCAGAAATAACACTTTAAAGCACATTTACATCTGAAGTATATAACGAACACCTCAAGACACATTCCGCACAATAAAGGAAGATTTCAAGGGGAAAAAATCGCAAGAATAATAATTAGACCCATTAAAAAATACTAGATCTAAAAGCTCAAATTCAAGTAATGTTATTCAAGACACATGCAAGAAATTAAGACCACATTCAAAAAGAAAACTCTCAAGATTTATGTGAAAACCAGGATACAAAATGTTTCAAAACCTTTACCAGCTCAAGACACATTCAAGAAAGTAAGATCTTAAGACACATTTCAAAGTAATTGAAAAAATTTCAGTCATTGAAAAAACTTATTGCAGGTATCTATATCCGAGTACTAATATATTCCAAACAGAAAATCCTCAAGTCACATTCAAATAAGTTCACGAAATCAAAACCTTATCACACATTCAAAACAACATAATACCAGTGCACATTCAAGAACGTTATATTTCAAAACAGGTAAGAATTAAATGCAGAAATCATTGGCGCTTATGATGAAATAGTGCTCAAATTTGACATTTTACCAAATCCAACGGTGACTGAGTAATTTTTTCGAACAATAGAGTGGACAGAAACAACGATGTTGCTCAATGAGTAACTTTAGGTCCTCGGCAAGTAACTAGACGGTAACTAAAATAATTCAGAACTGGCAGGTTTGAGTGCAAGCTCAAAGCAGAAAGAATTGTTAGAAAAATCCTGTGACGGACTTTGCCGAAAGCCTTATAGTGAGTTTTGTAGAAATTGCTTCAGTTGCAGTCCAGAGGAGGAATTATTTATTACAATTATAATTACTCAATGCAAAAGGTTGTGGAATATGATAATCGTTATAAAAGCTGAAGCCTTCTAGGTAAAAAAATATGTTATGTCCTTGGAAAGCTCTTTCTGTCATAAAGCTTTTTCGCTAAAGCTTCATGCCATTACAGCTTGTATAAAAATCCTTTCTAAGGGACATTTAATGCCTTAAAGCTTCCGAAGTGAAAGCTTTTAGCTTTTCCCTCCCCCACTCAACTTTCTGCAGAGAGTGACAACAAAACAAACAATCTTAAAAAGTTTTCGCTTTGATATTATTATCCTTCATTATGAGTTTGCATTCCATGTTTATAAACGTTCGTTGCTCAATATGAAATAATGGTTCATCTCATAAAGCGAAAATATCAATATGATTATTTTGATTATATACTGTATGATGTATGTATGTATGTATGTGTACACAGTAAGTTGGTTGTTCGACAATCCGCATGGGTGTAGGATTTCGCGGATACTAGCAGCAGACAAACATTCAGTCGCTGCGCCAGGGCAGGGAGAACGAACTGTCAAATGTGAACAACGAATATCGAGTCGAAAGGAAGTCAGCAAAGAAAAAAGAAGAGAATTACACAAGTATATATCACAAAACGGGATACAGCTTCAGAGTCAGAGACAGTGCAGAAAAAAGTTTTTGCGTGACTATAGAGAAAAAATTTTGCAAAGTTTTAAAATAAAATTTGTTTGCAGTGATATTGGGTTGAAACAAGTTGAGCATTTAAGTGAAAAGTTGAATTTTGTAACTGTGAGTGTGTAAAATATATTTGATTTTAAATATTTCATTGTTCTTAATCGAAAAAACGGAGAAACATTAATAGCAATATTAAAGCTCTTCATTGCCGCCCATTAAGCAAGAAACAAACAAACGACGATAAGTGCACCCCAAATTTCTCCTATTGTTAAATAAAATATGCGTAGTCGCACTGAAATGGTAACGACCACTTTCGTGGATTCCGAAGAGGAATACAGCGAAGATGATGATTCCGAAGAAGACTGGCGTCCATCGGCCTCCTCGAAAAATGGTAAAAAACAAAAACAAACACGTGGTGGGGGTGGTGGCGGTGGCGGTGCCAGCGGTAGCGGTAGTGGTGGAGCCGGCGGTGGTGGTAGTGGTAGTACCTCAAAACGCGGCGGACGCAAACGCAAAGGTGGGGGAGCCTCAAAAGCACCTGCTAAACGCAAACGTCCATATGAAGATGATAGCGAAGATGAGCCATCCGATCCTAGTGAAGATGACTTTGATGAATTTGAAGATTATGAAGTTGCGGCGGCCAGTAGCGGGTCAACGTCAAAGAAACCTGCTGCTAGCTTACCACCGAAAAAACAATTCTCCGAAAAAAACTCTTCCTCTTCAACAACGACAACTTCAGCAGCAGCGGCAACTTCAACAGCAGCAACCACTGCATCAGTAGCTGCAGGAACAGCTAGTGCCGGTGAAGCTGAGCAAACTCTGGATTTACTGCTGTACAAACGTGATCTAAATGAGGATTATGCAAAAAATAATCGTTTGTGCTTGTGGCGCAAGGATGATAATAATTTGCTACAAAAATATATACGCGTCAAGACATCGCCGGAGGAATTTTTGTTCACATCGAGTTCAGTGGTAAGTAAAACTAATACAAATTATATTCTCTATTTCTGAATTTCTCTTCTCTCTTTCTAGTACTCTAGTTTTGATGATATTCGCTTCTCTGATTTCAACGTCATCAAAGTTAAATGTATGGATCCAAGTAACAGGCGTGTTCGAATTATTGACATTGACGAGGTGCATAAATTAGCTAAAGAACAAGCTGAAAATGTCGCAAAACGAAAGCTAAATAAAGTAAAAAAAGATGCTGTTGACGACGAGGATGATGACGACGATGACGAAGATGATGATGACCCACAAGAAGCAGATGAAGAAGATGATGAAACGGAAGACGATATCGATGATATTGAAGAGGATGAAAAGGGAACGAGCAGCAGCAAATCCAAGGAGAAAAGAACAACAACTGCTACTGCTGCTTCTGCTGCCGCTGCTACAACAAAGAAACCAACGAAAACTTATGATAGCAATGATGAAGATGATTTGGATGAAGAGGAAGAAATTGAAGAAGACGAAGAAGAAGACATAGAAGACGAAGATGATGAAGTCGACGATGAATAAATGTAGAGCCATTAAATACCGAGTAAATTATGGTAAACGAAATAAGCGAAAAAGGAACGAAATGATATTTAAAGGGTATTAAATATATTGAAATAACTCAATAAGCTGCAAGGAAAATACCTGTGTGCGCATAAAAATTTTAGATTAAAACAAACAAATGATAATTAACTTTTTTTAAAAATCTCTTTAGTGTAGAAAAAAAAAACGATTACATATTAAAAGCAACAACAACAAAAGTAAAGAGGCTCAAAAAAATAGTATTAGAAAAATATTTTAAGCTTGGGTATAGTTTTTTAGGCAGAAAAAATTTCTAAATTCTAAAAATGAAAAAAAAAATAAAATGGATTCGTTTCGTAAACTTTACGCTGGGAAGTGAATCCTTCCCTCTACTACTTAGTAATTTAAAGGTTGCCAAATTCAAAAAATCTTAAAAACAAATTGTAGTTGTGATGTTATTTATAAAAGCTAAAACAAACAATTAACTTTACATTAAGCTTAATAATCGCAAAAAATACTCCCTATTATATTAAAAAAAAAGATTCAATAGAAAATCCAAAGCATTTCCCATTGCTATCACTTAATTTCAATAATATGTACGTCGAACAAAATTTGTTATTTCTCCACTTGCTTTTATCGTTTTATTTATTTATTTATTTATTGACTTTTTTAAGCGCTATTTTCAAAAAATTTATGCTTATTATATTTTGTAAATATGTACACACAAAAAATCAAATCTGTCAGTATTACGCAACATGTTGACTCATGCCATTTCCGAATATTTTTAGGAATATTTGAGAAATTCCTCAGCTTGATTATTTCTTGATAATAATCTTCAAAAATACACTCACAATTCTACTTTTCATTAATCAAAAGTATGGGAAGTACATAGTGTGGTTTTGAATCATTAATATTTAAAACAGTATTTCAAACTTATATTTCATATAATAAACTTAACTAAAAATATTTTAAAATAAAAAACTACACATTATTGTACTACACAGCATTTATAATAAGACATTAAAGTTAAGTAAATGTATTAAATAAAATTTTAATCTTAAATAACTTAATAAAAAAAAGTTGTATTTAATCTTTGGCATAAGGTCGATTGCAATCGGTTACCCACTTGTTCATAGAATTCTTGTTATTCTTCCTCCACTTTACTACGTTCAATCTCATCTGGCGTAGCCCAACGTTCACATATGAAATGTCGTCGGTACCAGCAACGATTGTCATTCCAAGTGCCCAACATACGATAACCCATTTCAACGCAATGTTCATCACCACGCCAATTGTCGGGCATTCCTCGTAGCCAATTGGTATAATTAAATGTTTCACCAGTTGATTCCCACACAAATGAACCCTTCGATTTCAAATCATTACCGGATGTCCAATATATGTAATCGTTATTTAAATGTGGTCGATCGATGAAGTCTTCAAACACATATCCATTACAAATATCGGGTTGAAAATCAAAGAAAAAAGAATCTCTCAACCTTACCTTGTTTCATAAGATAAACATTAAGTTTAACCAGTTTATCCACATTTTCAAAACTTAGCAGTTTCATATTTCTGTCTGCACAAAATTTAAGTGCTTCACTCCATTTGAGCTGCAGAATAAAAATATTAGAAAGAATCTTAATAAAAATATTCATGTACCTTTGTTTCATTCCAAATTAAATAAAATGTTTCATCACGCACTACTGTGAACGTTGAAGCTAAAGTTTTGTTTAGAAAAATAGTTCATTACTCAATATCTTTCGTAAAGTTATTTATATTTTTAATTTTACCTTGTACACTTGCAGTAAATGCTACAATTAAAATGCTAAAAATTTTAGCAAATTTTTTGGTTAAACAAACTCCTTGCATAATTGTGAATATAAACGTTTCAAATGAAATCTATGTTAAAACTAATTTAAACTGAACATACAAGAATATTCGACGATTTTAACAAATTTCTAAACACCCTACATTCTGCATTCTACACCCATATTACTTAGAAATTAAAAATAAAGTAAAAATCTACTTCCGTGTTCCTTTTTTGTTGTGACTTTCGCAAATTCGCAAAATTTATATTTCCATAAACGACATTCCATTGCATTGATAATTTTTATATATTGTAGTTCCCTGAACTCTGTACTCTATAAATAGCCACAACCTATAAAAATGTACAGCGTGCAACGCAGTCAATATTGCTTAAAAAAAAAAATTATAAACGTATGTACAATCAGCAATCAGCTAGGGTCAAGTATTTAAAAAATATGGTTGCTTTTTTACTGTATTTTTTTTTTTTAATGTTCATATATAAATATTTTTTTTTTTTACTTATCAGCATTAACAACAAATACCAGGGAAATCCGAAATAATATTTCTTTATTTTAAGTTAATATATATATATACAGAAGCGTAAAATTCTCTTGAATGGACTCTACATTTGATAAGAAACTTATTTATATTTAGAGAAAAAAGAGAAATTTCTCATTTCCCTTAGTTTAAACAGATTTTCTTGGTAAAAAATTCTTAATTATTTTATTGATCGCCACCTGGAGATTCTGTCGTAGGACGTTCACATATAAAGCGTCGTTTGTACCAGCATCGATTGTCATTCCACTTGCCCAGACTACGAAAACCAAGTTCCACGCAATGTTCGTCTTTACGCCAATTGTCGGGCATTCCCTTTTCCCAATTTGTATATTCAAATTGTGGACCACCATAATCCCAGATAAATTCTCCATTTTGTTCTCGATTACCTGAAGTCCAGTAGACATGATCGAGTTCTGTACAAAATTTTCAAATTTCATTTAAAGCAATTCAAATATGAATGAAGAAATTGAAAAATCTTTTTATGGCAATTTCTACTCTACAGATTTGTAATTGTACTCACTTCTAAGTTGCATCGCCTCATTGAGTTTATCTGCTTTATCCTTTGTCTCAAATCTGACCAATTTCATGTTTAATTCGTGACACTCGTTTCTTGCTTCACTCCACTTTACCTAAATTGTTATTGGATGCTTCTTAATAAAAATAAATTGAAAAGAAAATAAATATTTCGTACCTTTTGATTTTTTGAAATGAAATACACAGTATCATCAATAGTTATAAGATCGTTTGTTTCTGTAAAGAACATAAATAAAGTATGCATTAAATATTAAAACAATTTTAAAATATTCCCGACAATTACCATTCGCTGTTGCATTATTTGCCATACAAATCATAGCAAATACTATAGCAAATATTATAGCAAGTGCATGATTTAGTTTTAAATTTGCCATTATTTTGATTAAGTACTTTCAAGCTCAAATGTTTTCCAAAGACTGCAATAAAATTGTATTTAAATATTGCGTTTAGATCGAGCTACCAGCAATGTTAATGATATGGTTTTCCTAGTTGAGTTAAATTATACATAACAATTTACATATAAATAAAAATAATATTTGCGATAAGACTGAATTCCCTGTAACCAAAAAAAAACGGTATATGAATTGCATTTGTGAGCAAATTATAAATAGAAAAGAAGGAGGAAATTCTTGGAAGTTGAAACAGAAGTGTTTTTAAATTGATTACAAATTACTTAACATTTATTATCAAATTTATTATATTTAAAATTTCCAACGTGTGGAGATTATTTTCAGAACTTTATTTCTCTTTAGAAAATTATAGGAGTGAATCGCCTCTTCCATGAACAAACAACTATTTATGTGAGGTATGTGAGAAGTAGTAACTGTGTTTGTTTCACTCCGTAGTTACTTAATAAAACTGCACTTGTTTATCAAATATTTCCAAAATTCTTTATTATTCATAAAATCAAATTAATAAGCTAGAATTTTGCTCAATATTTCGAGAATTCAAATCTCATTTCATTGTTATAAATTTCGAAGGCTAATCTCTATTTTCGATTCACAAATAAAATGTCTTTTGTACCAACAACGGTTATCATTCCAGAAGCTTAAAGCACGGTAACCCATTTCCACGCAATGCTCATCACCACGCCAATTATCAGGCATTCCAACTTCCCAATTAGTGAATTCCATTTTGGCATCAGTCGTTTCCCAAATAAATGCCCCCTCGGATTTAAGATCGTTGCCAGAAGTCCAAAATATGTAGTCATTGGTTAATATAGGATTAAATGAGAATTCTACCGAGATATAGTTTGGATTAAATTTAACATTATTCAGGTTTCTCTTTCATTCAGCCCAACTGCGTTTCTTGCCAAACACATCGGAAGCTTCACACGCACCTGAAAAACAATCGAGTTCTATTTTGGCGAGAAACGCAATTCGGCTGTAAACTGACATTACTTTGTTCTTTAAGAAAATCAGTGATGTATGCTAATTCCTCAGCGTTTTCAAAACTAATCAGTTTCATTTTTCGATCTTCACAAAATTTCATAGACTGCCACCAGTTGAGCTGCAAAGAAGAGTTGAGTACATACATAGCTCATTTTGTAGAATTGGGAACTAAGATTTCATAATATAAAATTACCTTGCTATAGGTCCATATCAAATATAGATTATCGTTACGTACAAAAGTAGTCACTTGAGCTTTATAATACCCACAAATAATGAAAAAGAAATTCTCAGATTTGATTTCAAGTTATTTGGACATTGTTACCAGGTCTTACCTTCACAAATAAAATTCAGTTTGCTTTCACATTTTATGTCATTCCATTTACCGAATTCCAGGGAGCCTACTGCCACGCAATGCTCAGCATTATCGAAATTATCTGGATTGCCATTCAACCAATTTGTGTATGTAAATTTATTTCCAGTTGTCTCCCAGACAAATGAAGCGGTCGTCTTTAAATCATTTCCTGAAGTCCAGTATACAAATTTATTGCCATTTTTATTAGGATCATGAACGAAATCTTTGAATTGAAAAACAAAATTAGAGTTTCTTTCAAAAAGTGCCCTAATACCGAGTAGGAAATACGATTAAGCCCCACCTTTCTTCTTCAAAAATTCACTAAGTAACTCGAGCTCCTCCGCACTTTCAATACTCAACAATTTCATAGTTTTCTCTTCGCAAAATTTTAATGCATCACTCCAATTAAGCTATGAAATAATTTAAAGACATTATAAATTTTACAAAAACTGTTCGCAAATCCTCAGCTTACCTCATGTTCATTCCAAATTTTGTATACTCGATCACTGAGCGGCACTGTAATTCCATCCTCTTGGTATGCGTTTCTTTTTGCTGCTATTGTACTCGCATTGATTAAAAATACTACAGTCGAAAGTATTGTAATTACTCGGGAAAAAATCATATTTGCAAATTATGTACTGCCTCCGATTAATGATTTCCACCAACTGTTGTGCGAATTATAGCAAAACTTCAATTAAAGATCTCATCTTTTACATTTTTTGCATACTCTACTTAAATCTATACAGTACGTTCACGATAATTGGAGCAACCTTGGAAAGTTATCATTCTTCAGTGGAGAATGTGCTGAATAGTTTGCAGTTCTCGTAGTATGGCTTATGCCGTGTACTTCTAAAAGTGAGACAGTGGTTTCAGACCGCAATTATAGACATTCAATTCATAAAAACAGAATCAGCATAAAACTGTTTTTACATCCCACCCGTGTAAAAGTAGAACACACACTATACGAGAAGCTAAGGCTTGATCCACAAAGTGCTATTGTGATTTTATTTTTTAATTATTTTTTGAAATTGTTTTTTATCATTCGGCTTTCCATATTAAAACATTCTTGATTTTTATTTGGAATTGCATTTATAAAGGATTTACTGTACTTTTGCTTCTACAAATTATAAGTTGAATTCTATTTTCAGCACTCCAGTTTTAATCTTAATTTTTTTAATGCAATGGCGAATGAATTATTATACTGAAATCATGTAATGTATGAATTTTGTCGGCATTATCGTTGGGCTCAATAGTTTAAGCGCGGAAACAATTTGAGCCCGTCAATTAAACTGTAGGTTTCCTCTATTCGAATAGTTAGGACTTGTAACGCCATTTTTTGCACTAATAACGGGAAAAGCTAGTTTCATTTCTTTTTACTACAAAGTTAGGTTAAGTTCGAGTTTTTTTACAATCCATGAATAGTAATACAAATGATGTTTTGGTTTTGTTTCAAAATATCTTAAGTTAAATCGCAATGGATTAGTAGGCAAAAACAGAAAAAAACCCGAATGGATTTGATATTTAACTAGCTTATAGAACGAACAGTCTGTCATTATTGCCCAATACTGTAAACCAAACCAGGGCGTTGGTCGTATCGAGTATTGAAAATAATCATTTTATTAGGTATGAATGATAAAATTTCCAGCATTGTGTTGGTCAAACAATTAGGGCATATCGCTAAAGGTATTAATACCCGTTGTTCTAAGCATAATAGATTTAAACTTGGGTAAATTAAAGGTTGTTCTTTTTTTGATAAAAATTAAGATGCGGAAGTGCATATATTTTAAAACAATTTCTTGGACGCTTTAAATTGGCAATGGATCTGAGCAACTCCATTCGATGACTGCCAACAAGGAGTTTCCGGCGCCAGACTAGATTATCGTTTGTGTCACTAACCAAACCCATTACATGTATTATTTCTGTTTTCTTTTATCTGAATACTAATTTCCATTGTTTGAAACAGTTTGATAAATTACCTAAATAAATATCAAGATATTTTTAAGTACGTGGAGAGTCATTGTTGACCAAATGTGAGGTGGTATCATCCGCGAATTGAGTGATCTCATTGTACGATATAAAATTAATAACTGCTGACCCCTGAAGGACACCAGCATTCATTTTAAAAACATTCGTGCAATTACTGTCAAGTCGAACGAATCTAAAACTTATCATAGCTTTTATAATTTACTTATATAGTTACGCATGTGAATGTGAGTTTGTCTGGTATTATGGTCAATTCCCCTTAACCAAGTGCTAAACAAGCTGATCTTCAACTTTTGTTGCAATTCTATTTGATAATGCATAAAGAAAACACATACGTGGGTGCATATTTATGAAACTTATAAATTGTAGTATTAAACCTATACAATAAAATTATTGAACTTGTGAACTATAAACATAATAAATAGTTCTTAAGATAAATTACAAATCTTATTGATATTCTAAACCGCTTGAACGCCATCATCCACTTCAAGCTCACATATGAAATGCCGATGATAACGACAGCGATTATCATTCCATTTGCCTAATTCGCGGAAGCCCATTTCCACACAGTGTTCATCGCCACGCCAATTATCGGGCATTCCTTCCAACCAATTCGTGTAATCGAATTTGGGTCCTCCATAGTCCCAAACAAATGTGCCTTCTGACTTTAGATCATTACCTAATGTCCAATAGATATAATCAGTACCTATTTCGGGTTTATCGACAAAACCTGGAATCGAAAAATTATTAAACATATACTAACATTTATATAAAATAAAATATAACCTTACCTCGTGCTTTTAGATAATCATTAAGAGTTTTCGACTTGTCTGCGTTTTCGAGAGTGAGCAATCTCATGTTATTTTCGCGGCAAAATGTACGTGCCGCCCACCAATTGAGCTAAAACACAACCATCAATTCACCTAAAAAAAATTGTTAACTTCAATATTCATTGATGTAGTTTACCTTTTGATCATGCGAAATTAGATAATTCGTGTCGTCAAGTATAACATTGATTGGTTCGGCTGAAATTATTGGTGGAGAAAAATATTACCTATGGCAATTACAAAAGTTTATGCGTTCAACAGCTGAGCGTCAAAATGTGAGTTCGGCCAAAAAAAACACTAGGCGAAAAGACTTCACGTGGAAGGCAAAAGCATTTATTGTTACTTTTTAATGACACTTTTTGTCTACTTACCATCGATTTTTGATATAAAAATTATTGCCAAAATTAGGCCAAAGGTTTTAGTTAGACTGCAGTTATACATAATTACTGAACCCTTGCACTTAATTTACTCTTCCTGTCTACAACTGATGTAATGGTGTTATTTTGCACGCTCTTTATATACCAAATTGCTTAAACGTTCCCACTTACTGATCAGAGGACAAACAGTCATACTAATTTCTTAAAATCGTTAGCAGAATGATACATGGGATTTTATATTTTTGTAGAGTATGATTAAAATTTGCATTGAAACCAGTTTGAAATAAAACAAAATCTGCTTTAATTAGTGTTCGCTATTGAATAAACATATGAGAAGCAAGTATATCTTAGATCTACCCAGCAAACGCTAAGCTCAAGTTTACAAATTGATTTTATCACAAAAAGAAAATCCGTTAACTGGCATATTTAAATTAATTTTTTAGAAATAAAAGCAGACACAAGTAGATTTTATTATCATCGTCCTTCGCTGATCACGTAACACATCGAGCCTTATAAGTTAGGCATCTGTTGGAGCAGCATTGTTCGCTTACTTGACAGTATTCACCAGTTTCAAGGCATACCTTCAAGTTCTAGAAAAATTAGATTATTAAAATATATAAATAGTAATCAAATTTTTTTTTTTTTTCAACAACACTCACATTATTGCCTACACTTTGCTTTATATCCTCCACAATTGGTGTAGCAAATAATGTGCAAAAAAGGCACAAAAATAAAGTATAAAATACTAGTTTTTTAAAATCTAACATTTTTAAATGATTTGGTAGATTGACATTCAAAATGTAATTGCGAATATTTCTAATGGATTCGTATTGCTTTTATACTAATCTTGCGCTCATTTAATTCTATTTAGTAATTGATAAATTAAAAGAGTTAGTTAGAAAACATTTAAAATTTAATTAAAAAGATAAAACAATAACGAAACACTTGTTAACGGACGCTTATCTTTTTGCAAATAAAAAAAAACTGTGGGTGGTTCTACACGGGCCCCTATAATTTAATCACTGAATAAGTTTCGGAAATTGGGTCAAAACAAAAATTGATAAAAAAAAACACACATTTATGAAATTTCTCAGTTAAAAATTTTGAATTTAGTGTCTTTCAGGCTGGTAATTTTACAAAAACCTTAACTAAATCAAAAAGAATACGAATTTTTATTTTTCATATTGCGTTAGCTTTCAATGTTTTAATTATTGAATTATATTATTATAACATAAATATATTTTATTTGGTTTATGCTCACTCATCGGGCGAGCAAAATTTATTTATTTCCAGTTTAATTTCATAGCAGCTACCGGCGTCTTTCGCCTTTGACCGTTTTACGTTTTTCCTTCTTTTCTTCTCGTAATTGCCTTTGTTTCTCTCGATCTTCTTTATCCTTTTGCTTTTTGGCAGCGCTATCCATGCGTGACTGTTCTCTCCGCTCTTTTTGCAGCTGCATTACATCGGAGGCATTTGTATTGCGTTCTATGCTACACATTGAGTTAGGGGCACCACTTAATTTGCCACTAGCACCACCACCAGAAACACCTCCGCCACTACTAATATCAGTGGAAGGAGCAACAGCCACGTGGGTAACATCATCAGCATCCTCATCGATTACTTCAGTCTGTGGAATATGGAGTCGTTGGTAAATATTTATGAAGGAATCTTTTTTTGGTTATTACCTGTGAATATTGTGCTAATATTTGCTCTCGTATGCGTCTCTCTTCTTCGGTGTATTGCCGTTCCTTTACCGTGGTTTGGAACTTTTGCGCTTCGAGTAATTTGGCCAACTGTTCGTTTACATCGATGGTAAGAGTCTTCGCTGCTGAAACGTCCACAGGCGGATGACATTCCTCATATTTGCTTAATATCGTATTTACTAGGTCTTCTAAATTGTCGTTCTACGTGTCATGCAGATGTGGAAATTTTATAGATTTTGTTAGTTGTTTTAGGCAAATAGTGCGGGCGTGTAAATACTCACTTGAATTTCGTTAAGTATATCAGTAAGCGCTTCATGCTTTTCCTCGTATGATTCTTCTCCTTCGAGAATTCCCGTGATGTAAGATCCAAAAACAGATTCATCAGTGCCCAGCTCTTTTAGCTTCTCATTGAGCCACGATTTAAATTTTGTTGTTGTAGCCGTCATTTTTCACCGTTTCTCTTTTTGTTTTTCCTGCAGTATTTCCAAAACTCGCACTATTTTTTATTTATTATTTCTGCATAATATAAATTTTAGTCTTTCAACAATTTTTACTATTTTTGGCACTTTTCCGGCTTTTCCTTACACATTATTTTTGTATTATTTCCTTTATAGTATTTCTGTTCTACATCATTTGACATTTCCCTGCAGCGTGTTAAAAAAATGACAACAACATAATGTGGCCAGATGTGATAACAACGATATGGCTGCCATCATTGAATTTTGTATATCTATGGAAAAGGCTCTCTATTTATGTTCGGCGCAACATATTCATGGTGTGCGTCGAGCAAAATTTCGATATATATCCATGCACCTAACAGCAAACACTCTGAGTAAAATCAACGGAATAAGTGAATGCTGAAGTATGCTCGGGAATGCGAAGTCGGGCTCAAAAAATTGAAGAAAAGTGGAAACCATTTTGTTTTTTAATTAGCTGATTTTGATAAAAATTGGCAAATTATATGAACCCGAAGGAAACTAAAAGTGCTGAAAGAAATAATTTAGCAATAATGGGCGGCAAGCAATAGCAGTACCCTTTAATGTTTTGTTTTTATTTAATAAATAAATCGCAATCAGGGGAAAAGTTTCATTAAAAATTTAAAACGCCAACAAGTACTCAGTTTCTAGCCCCAATGTACCTATAGCCCATAGGAGTGCAAATTTGTAAATTTCTTTTGCCAGATTTAGTTTCGAGCTCTTTTCAGCAGTTGGTTTTGACTTTTTTTTTTACGAATTTCCCGGTAAATAAACCAAGACCACTGATGTGATGCAAGAAGCACTTAATTATTTGAAAGAATTAAATTCAAAATTCCAATTTGTCTCACGACCGAATGTGAATTGATGCGAAGTCATTTCAAACAAATCACAAATTTCTGGCAACGTTTTTTCGCTCCAACCATATTCTTTTATCTCTTTCACACTTTGTTATGAACTGCGCAATATATTCACTCACACCATTTGTCTCATTTTCACGTTGAAGTATTTCGTCAAACAGGAAGTTTTTTTTGTTTTACTTGTGTTTAATAAACAATTAATTGGTAATAAAGAAATATTAAAATTCAAAAATACAATAAAAAATGTAAATAAAAGTTGATAGTCAAAAATGTAAGTGAAAACAAAGATTTTAGTGTTCAAAATGCTGTAATTAATGTAAATGCAAAAAACCAGAAGCCAAAAGTTGTGACATGTCAATGTGTTGTGCTTTTTCTAACCTGCGTTGAAAGAGGAAAAGCTTTCGGTTATCAAAATAAAAAACTGCGAAGAAGTTAAAAATTAAATTTGGCTTAATTTATTACTTATTACAATTTAAAATGCAATTATATGCATTATACATAACTATTTTCATTATTAGAATATCGATTTTTGAAACAACATAAATTTTTGGTGTTAATTTTTTGAGTGTGTGGTGTGTAAAATGTAAATGAAAAAGGCGGCCTTCATATTAAAAGAGAACATCTACAAAAGTTACAAAAAGTAAAGAAAGTGAGCAAACGAAATAATTTCTTATTTGAATAATTGGAAATATCTTGCATGCAAGTATGTATAATTTTATTTCTTATAGAAAATTGTGAATTAAATGATATGCAAATTAAATACTTTTGAATGTCTTATTTAACTTCTTGATTTACTCTCTCTACTGTGTGTATTTGTTTTTGTTACCAGTGTAAATGTCTCATTTACTAAAATGTCGGATTGTCAGCTGATTTACTTCAAAGAGTTATTAATTTACAGTGGCACAAAAAGAAGAAAAAGCACCGAATTATTATTGAGTCGAATATTTATAGTAAAAACAAAAATTAATGCTGAAATTTCTTCAACTGAATTTTCAACTATTTTTCCTCTTATTTAATTTTTTAGTAAAATAGGGATCCTCTGTATAAGCTTAGAATCATACTAATTTTTACAAACTTTTTAATAAAATAACTTACCCACTATACAAATCTACCTATCTATTATACAATTGCTACTCAATAAAATATTTTACTTAATTTTATTTGTCGGTTTTCCTTAACTCTTCTCAGATTACTATTCACATGAATTTTGTAATGCAAAAATTGGTAAAATTATAAACTTTCTTTGTACATACCTACATTTGACACCATGGGAATCACGCAAATGTAAACTATAGGTATATTTTTTTTCCACCAATATATTGAAAAAGCCCGAGATTTGACGACATTGTTAACGACCATCAGCGACCTGAAGAATAAAACAATTTGAAAAATTGCGATATGCTTAACAAATAATAATATTATTATTATTATAAGCCTGAATTACAATAGCGCGTCGTGGCAGTAAGGCAGTGACAGTGTGCTGCTCTGATTAGCTCAATTTCTAAATTTAGTGCCAGTAAACAGCTGATTGTTTTACACTGCTACGACGCGCTATTGCAATTCAGGTTATAGAACTGCAAACAAGAAATAATTTTTTTCGAGCAGTTAAAAAATGTATTTGGGACACTAGCTATGTTGGGATGCTAACATAACCAGTGATGAAATGATATATCCTTTCCTTTAATCTTAGAACCGCAACTGCGCAAAAGGTGCAAGATCCGCATGTAATTTCACTTCTTAAAACATCGTAAGTCTCTCAATGTAAGTCAATAAACCCAATCTTTTCTTAGAATGCAAAGAAGTTCATTTTGCTATTTAAAAACCTGACAAATTTTGCAGTAAAATCAAAAAAAAAAAAAAAAATTGTGCAAATATTTTTATTTGAGATTCTTGAAATTACAATTTTAGCGCCTCAATTCAATTTTTAGGAAATTGCTGACAGCTTGAAAATTATGTACACCTTTTTGCTGCTTTCAACATATCAATTCCAAGAATTCAATTATGCAGCGATTGAGTTTCAACAAAGTGAGTGACTTGAAAGTTTTTCTAGCAAAAAGAACTTGAAGGTGAAGTAGAAAATCTATACTTACGAAAAGTATCTGATTAAAACTCAGTACATAGTTCACGAAATCAACTTAAAATGCAACACTGTAATGAGCATTTGGTTCTTTTGACGCTCTTCTTTTGTTACTCAAAAGCTTCAATGCGCACTTTAACGAATTTGCACGTAAAGACATAATTGAAAATATAAAATATATCTCGCCGCTACTTATTACGTTTTTTTTTTAATTGCTACAAATACGAAGAGTACGTACTTTTTTCATTCCTTTTTGTTGCTGGTATTCCTGGATTTTTTATTACTTTTTTAGAAAAATGTAAGCACATTTCTTAATTTACTGTTTTTGCTTTTGTTATGTTTTTATATTTTGGTTCGTTCTCTCTATCGCTGTTTCTTGAAGTAGCAGTCAATCACCTTATTTAACGAATCGGGGGAAAAAAACATGGAAATTGTGAATGGCTTCGAAAGTGAATTTTTGTATTTGAGACGGAAGAAAGAAACAAAACCAAAAAGATGAAAGATTCTTTTAAGATTATGTAATTTAGTTTTATTTTTTGTCGAGCGTACTCCAATCTATGGGCAGCCACATTTTATGCAATAGTTATATATTCTTGGTTGGGGAATTTCGAAAAATATACATAGAGTTGATAAAAATAGCTGTGAACTAGACTATGGGCTTGTACAAACTCTTCTATTGTTTACCCGTTTGTTTTAAAAGATGAGGGTGTTGCCATGGGTAATGAAACATAGGACCTCAATGGTTCTGACAATCTTCTGTCTTCTTTGTGTTCTGCTCAGATGTTCGCCAGATTTATTTCCCAAAATGACTTATTCTCAGGTGGAGCTAGTTGGCTGGATGTGTACCTGCCATTTTATTCCATTCCTTACAATTCTATTTCTAAATTTTAATCCTCCCATCATATTATTATCCCCAGAATTTGTCACCATTGTCTCATTTTCGGATTGCTTGCAATAATGACGATAATGATTCACATTTCTACTGCTGACGTTGTTGTTGTTACCGCTGCTGCTGCTTTCTTTTACACTTTGGAAATTCAAAACAAAAACTTTGTTCGTATTTTCGACCTTTGTCACACGGTCGCAAGTTAAGCGCGAGCTTAGCATCATTTTCGAAATATTTCGAAATTGGGGATTTGTTGCTGTTGTTTTTTTTATTTGTTTTTGTTTTTGGTGTTAAGGACCTAAGGCAAGGTCAATGTTCATCGATTTTGTGTGCTTTCATATGTTTTTGTTGTGTGGTGTGATCTTGGTGGTAATGCAACGACGCCTTACCCGAAATTCGATTGTTTTCCTTTTGTTTTAATTTTTGTTGTTATTACTATTGTGTTGTATTCATTGATAATAACAAATGCTATGCTTTTCATGCCTGAGTATCTTCATAATATTAAAGTGAAGAAGAAAGAGCGAGCTCTTGTATGTGTGTGAAAATGTGCTAAATTTCATGAAATTAGATGCTCCAGCTATAGGAGCAGGGCTGCTGGGTTGTACTCGCTGTATATGTGTGTATGTGTGTGTCATGTAGAAGTTGTATTCTAATCGTAGACACTGTGAAATCTGGTGTTGTTATTATTGCAATGTGATAAGGCTAACAACAACGTGAAATGTGATACACTCATGTCTACCTTCTTTTACTTCTTCTCAGAAAGCTCTCTGCCGCCGCAGGTGTGAGAGAGGTATGAGTTATGGAAATTTGTGTGTGTGAATTTATTTGTTGCTCTGGTTGCACTCGAGTGGTAGATTTTTTGTTATAGAATTTTCTTGGATATAAAACAATCTCACTGTAGCAATTCCTGCTCCAAAACTAAATTTAGTTATAGATTTTTAACTCGATCTAATATTTCAAATTTCACCAATTGAAAAAATTCTCCTTATAGGTTTTAGCATTATCACAGGGCATGGCATTGAGGTGGAATGTGGTGGATTTATTATTTTAGAGATATAGGAAATGGAGCCTGCCTCATTTCATAATTTTCATCATGCAGCAACGACGCAAAAGTAGCACGTAGCAGCGTAGTTACTCTTAACTTCTACCAACAACAAATCATAGAAATAATATACCTACGCAGTTAGGAGGTTCAAGGATTTTGAGAATTTCCACTTAATGCAAGAGTCTAAAACAGAACCAAAACCAGAGCGAAAAAAAATGAAAAAAAAAAATGATTGGAAACATTTTGATTGAATTTGCTTGTATTGCACCATGGGTGGTTGATGAACTTTATTTTGTACTGTACCATAGAATTAACAACAACAACAGCAACAGTTGAAGCACCAGCAATCTTTGTAACAGTAATAGAAAATATCAGCAGTACGCCATTTATACTTGTACACATTCGTTCATTCTATAACTATAACAATAATTGAACAAAAAGTGAAGTTATGCCATTCCCGACTGCATTTGATTTGACATTTCTTTTATTTTTTTCGCATTTTGTTGTTGTGTAAAATGATAATAGATATATCACAAATGAAAAAGTATGTCAGTGATAATGTTGAGCTCCTTTGTAGGTTGTTAAAAATTTAATCTTGAATTTAATATTTCCAGCTAACTGACATGTATGTATTTGCCCGACTCAATCGAGCGACCCCCCGCTTCTGCGATATATCACAGTGATATATACTATAATATGTTTCTATTTTTATAAGATTTTCTATTAAAATTGAAATCCAGGCATTAGCTGCAAAGCGCTAGAAAATAAATCTTGTATTTTGACTGTTGTTGCTTTTAATTTACCACATTCATCTTGCAGCAGCAACAGCAATTTTTTCTTTACTTTACAGATTGTAGCGCAGCAATTCTTGCGGTTTTCTATTCGCAGTTTGTCTTTTTTACTGCTTCCTCTTACTGCATGCGTATATGTGTGTATGTGTGTGTGTGTGTGAGTGTTTGTATTTCCTTTTCTATCTAACTGTATGCTTACTTCTGCGTATATGTTTGTTAACACGCTTGTTTCTCTACTGCTGCCTGCCTGCCTGCTTCTCCTTCCTCTTATTGTGCTTCTTCTAAGTTTTCATGTCTGTTGCCGTGTTCTGCATGTTTATGTTTCATTTCCCGCAATAAATTTGCGGTAACTTTATATTGTATGCTGATGTATGCCACCACACAATATTGCATGCAATTCACCTTAGAATGAAATATATATATATGTATGTATGTACTTCAGTGGGAAAGATGCTGACTGACAATGTTGTTGGAGATATTAAATTTTCTATTTACATCAGTTTAGAGTTACCATAGACTTCTACTAGAGGAACTCTTGCCCCAATCTCGGCAGATCTGAAATTAAACACAAGAAGACAGAAACTGATCGAGTTAATCAGAATCGGAGTTACGGTATTACAGATGAATTGCTTAAGTATTAATATCTATGGTAGCAGTGCGTTACTCTTTTTCAAGTGTAACAAACTGAAACATGTCAGTTCTTCCAAAAACTCTCAAACCCCTAAACCTAAAAAAATACTTAATAGGACAGCATAACATAATCGAGAAAAAGTGGTTCCTTGTTCCAACTAATATTTCATTTTGAACGTTTTTGATTTTCTGTTTCCATTTCTTTCTGTGCCCATAAAATTGGCAACTATAATTCTTAAATTCCTGAACTTTTCCTTAGATACCTTCAAACTTCTATTTCTTTCTGCCTTATTTACGTTTTTTTTTTTCTACACACTGTAGTGTTTCAATGCCATTCGTTTTATTCAAACTACAAAATTCATCATAAATATTATAATTGAAAGCCTTTACGAAATGTTTTCATATGTTTGTTTTTTTTTTCGCATTTTGACAAAGGGCAGCACTGAATACAGCTGACCTATAAAAAATAAGATTTTTAGTACTACAATTTCGCTAATTTTATGACTGCATTTAAGATAAGAATATGACCAATTTAACATAAACGACTACGGCAACAACAATAACAACAAAAGAAACAATGCGTGACACAATGCTTTCGTTTTGAAGTGCTTTACTGAACTCTTAAACATTTTTCAAAATTTATTAATTTGGATTGTGTATTAATAATATCTATATAAAAAAAAAAGAATACGAAAAGAATGTAAAAAAATGGATTTTACGATGTGCCAAAGATAAAAAAGATTCGCAGATATTCAAAAGATGAGGACGATCACTCCATAGAAACGTACGAAATAAAACGAAATGGAATGAAAGCCATAAACTCAACTCGCAACGCGCAACCAACTGTCAGCAGCTGATATCTGAGGTGGCCGTTTGGGGCATGTCTTCATAGCATACGGAAGCAGCAGCGACGAGCTCATGCTCATGCATGGAGGCCATATACATTACAGCGGAGCGCGATTGCTTCTTTTCTTCCTTCCACTTTATTCTTTTCGTGCTTAACAGAACAATTTATATTTTCATTCATTGTACTGTAGAGACGAAGAGTATCTATGAGATACGGATGCGGATATGAAGTGAAGTGAAGACAGACCAAAAAAAACAAAAACAGAAAGAAACAAGCAACACACACCGCAACGACTAGCGTCGACTTGCTTTACCGCCACTAAAGGCAACAACGTGTTGCTTGCTTCTGCTTGCAATATAATCTTGTGGCAATAACAGCAACAACAATGACAGCAGCTACAGCAACCAGCAGCAGCGGTCGTTTAGATTTCAGCGAGCTCATAAAATTCACACGTTTATCTCTTTCTTCATCGCGGTTTTTTTTTTTCTTGAGCTTTTTCATTTTGCTTTTGTTTTCTTACTGCATGTACATACATTGTACATATGGATGCCTGCTTCTAGGCGCGCGAACGAGCGTAGGAACCTGTTAAATTTAATTGAAGGAAGTTGTTTGCTTAGATGACGTTTTCTTCTTTTTAATTCTGTTTCGCCCAGTTTTCGCTTTGGTTTTTTGTCACTTCATATTTGTTTTATTACGTTTTCGGTTTTTTTTTAACTTTGAGTGCATTTTATTTACTTTATTAATGGATGCTGGTACTTGATTTAATAGTTAGTAAAAATACTAACAAGAATGGTTTTTTAAAAGACTGAAATAGCTTTTATAGTAAGTATTTAATCAAAATATTGCGTCAAGTGAAATCTTCCAGGCGGCCATTATAAAAAAAGAGTGGAAAGATGCAATATGAGATGAACTTTGAATATGGCATTAAAGGTCACTAGAAATATTTCGATTTGGTCATAGCTATGTAAGTTCTGGCCGTGAAATAGGCTTAGGTTCATATTACAAACGAATTTACAAAGACAATTAATCACTAACTTGGTAATAGCATTAAGAGAAAGCTTCTAGATTTCGTTTTCTTCTTAGATCTAATGATTGGTTAGTATATCGCCTTATCTTGGGTTTCTACGTTTCAATTTCTGTACGTTCTAAAACTGTCCCCGCTACTCCGCCTTTCATTTCTCATTACAAAAAAATCTTAAATTTTGTTTCCTAATTTCAAAAGAAACACCTTCAGATCGATTCTTAATCTTTCTTCATTTCTTAGATATTTGCTTAGATTATTGGCATAATTTTGTATTTGGCTAAAAGTATCATATTTCCATTAATTACACTAAGCCCCAAAAAAAAAAATAAAAATTCCACTAGAAAAGTAGAAAAAATATAGAGATAGTGCAAAAAATTAAGTTATTTAAAAATTCGCATCGTTTGGGGATAAAACATACAGTTCGGTCGCTGGTTATGAATCAAAAACATGTTCCCTTAACTCTTTCATACCCAATGATGCGTATATGCAACATTCACTTTAATGTGGCATAAAATAGGTGTTTAACAAATTTCACTAATAATAATATATGCATTCAGTTCTGTTAGATGTTCTAACACGTTTTCTGATAGCCGAACATTTGAAATTTCTTGCTTATGTAATTTTTTTTAATGTTTTGTCTTTGAAGTCCAGCAAAAAACCTAAGTGCAAAATTGTGTAGTAAAATCTTTTGCACTATTTTTTGAAAAAATGTGTTTAATTATTACTAAGCAGAAATTTTCTTTATAAGATAATTTTATAAAAGATAAAAGAATATGAAAATTAAAAAATTGGAGAAAAGGAGTTATCCAGTTGTTGTCTACAGCTTCATAGCTATGTTTTTTTAACCTTTAATAAAGTACAAAGAAATCAATGTAGAAGCCAGAAATTTGGTATAATGATTGTGGTAGAACTAAGTAACCGTAATTTCAAAACAAATGGTTTCTATCAAGCCCGATTAAAAACCGGGTATCAAAGGGTTAAGAAATGCCTGGATCCGCTAGTGGTCATATGTATCGTTTTCAACTTGCTCTATATAAAAATATATCCAAAACTAATTCCAAGTATTTTTGTTTTCCTTGTATCTTTGTTTGCTTTTTTTTAATTTTTTTTTTTTCAATAAAAATGCCAAAGTAAATGTGTAGCTGCCGTTTCTTCTTTCGATTTCTAATGCCATTAGTATTATAAAAGTATGTGTACATTTTGCTTTGCATTCAACTGTAAAAGGATTAAAAAGGTTGAGAACTTCTTGCGTGGTCTAAAAGGCACAAGCAAATGTTTTGCAGTTGCTGCTTCATGATTTTCTGCTGCCCTGTCCTGTCCCTCTTTCTGTATTCCAAAATAACATCCAAACATGTTTGCTGATGCTTTTAGCTTAATTTTTTGCTTGTGTGAATATTTTTCTTATGGACGTATCCTCGCATCGCATCCTGTCCTTTTAGTTATTATTTTTTTTTTTTTTTTGTGCGAATCTAAACACACTTTTTTGATAAATTTCACGGAAATCTTGTTAAATACCGCTTGATTAAATTCTGTTGACCAGAACGCAATGAAACGATAAAGAAGAATTAAAAGTTATTTATGATGGAGCTATATGACGGTGTCTTTTTTCCAAATATATTTTATACCTAAGCTAACACACACTCACACACACACACACACACACACATATTTGCAACAAAAGAAAAAAAGAAACATTTCCTAAATTAATATGGCGCCAATGGATTTTAAAGTTTTTATTTTTATTTATTTGTGATATACGAAAATAAAAATTCTGCTGATGTGAAACCGATGCAAAGGAACGTTTTTGACTTATGCATCTTTTGCGTATTCCTTTATGGAATGTTTAGATTTTTTCCTGTATCTACATTGTCTAAATGAAGTGCTCAACAATTTCAAGCTTGGCATTACTTTCTAAGACCAAACTGTACGCTGAGTTCCTAACTATCATCTGCATTGGTGTTTGACGCGAGATAGCAATATGCTTTTCAAGCTTTTGTTGATTGCTTTGCACTAAATCGATGTATGCGTTTGTGCCGTCATAGCGATTAAGAAGCCATGAGGCAAATGTATTTACCCGTTTCAACTGCTGTAGTAGAAATTTAATTTCTTGACGGTCTAAAATTAGATAGTTAATATTTTCATATATATTGTACCATCATCAGTTGAATTAAAGTAAGAAGCTAAACAAGTTCTATAACTATTGTAAAGGGAATCAGCTTCTAAACTCGGGTAGTCATGCAAACTCAAAAGAATAGAACACAGAAAATAATAGAGGATGATGAAAAAAACTTTCAGTTCTAAAAGATAAACTAAGCAATTCATGGAAAACAATTAAAATCGAAACAAATCCGAACGAATAACTTCCGCGTTAACAAACAAAGTAGTAAGTAGCAACAGAAGGGTGACGAAGAATAAGAAGGGAGGGAAACAAATTCAAGCAAAGAAAACAAACTTGATGCAAACCAAAGCTTAAAGAAAAATATTATAATAAAAAAAAAAAAAACAAATAGAATATAATGAAGAAACAAAATTGAAGAAAATATATGACTGCCAAGGGCTGCAACCAACACCTGTTGAATTTAGCAGCTACAAAATCCAAAAAAACAAATGAGTTTCTTAAAAATATTTCCAAAAATAAGGTGAATTTAACTGAAATTTGCCATAAACTACGCGCAGAAAATAAAAACTAAAAGAACAAAAACAAACTAGATACAAAAAAAGCAGAAACATCATTAAAATTATACACACACACACTCACATATACACACAAATTTTTTAGTTAATCAGCGTTTCTTTTTTATTTATAATTTATTTCAACCGAACCTCAAACTCAAAAACTTGCCTCAAAGCTTAAACAGAAATCGAAAAAATATATGGTATATAAATAAATAAATGTTTGCCGAGCTAAAGCTGAGCCGCGTACACGTTCAAAGCGAAGTATCATAACAACAAAACGTACAGTCAGCAAAAAATAATAATAAAAATTAAATAAAATAAAAATATTTAAACATTTGTTCATCTCCATTTTTAATTTTTATTATTACTATTGCATATAAATTTGTAAGGCAGAAAAAAGAAAAAAGCGACGAGGCACTAAAGCAAAACAAACTACAAAGCATTTAACAGCCACCAACAGCAGTCACCAGTAGAAACTTAAGAAGCTCCAACAAAAATATATTTTTTAGGTTTTGGTTTCGTTTGTTTGGGTCTCAAAATAAACACAATAAGTAAACTAGAGTTTTATTAACATTTATTTTAGTTTTCCCCTTTAACTGAACTACTGGTATAAGCTTTTTATGTTTTTGCTTCACTGCATTTCATTTGCAATGTTTGACAAACTTTTTCTAGATACTAGTATGAAAAGAAATTCATATTCTAGGAATTGTGCTGATGTTTGGATCACTTTTGTTTGCATAATAAAACGAGTTATTGTTCTATAAATGTCAACTCTAAAATTAATGTTTCTGTGTTTTAGCTGTTTTTCGTAACAACCATGCCCACTTGCAATGTTATAATCAAATTTTCTTCTCTCTTGCCTTTCGATCGGGAAGACATGTGTATTCTCTTCTTGTTTTCTAGCTCCCTAATTAAATATCATATCCATATAAATGATATGCTGAACAATGTACTTTCATATTTAATGAATTGCCACCTTCCTTCCCTCTCAATCTTAGTCTAAAAGCATTTGTTTTCCCCCTTTCTGCGACAACGCTTGATATCGCAGTTGGCAAATCCAATTTAACTATAAAATGATTATAAAACTAACAAACAATTCTAACGAAATTGCTTAATGCTAAACGCTTCTTGTCTTCTGCTTATGCCTCTTTTTCCACTTCTACACTCGCATAACAATTTAGTTTTAATACTTTCGCATACGCTGCAATTATTGTGACAATTTCATTTCAGTTGACGTTAACAACTTTTCCATACACTTCCATTCGCCACCACAACAGCAATTTCATACTTGAAAGACAAAAATTTCTATTGTCATCGTCGTTGTCGTCATTGTCGTCATCATCATCAATGTTGCACAATGTTGTTGCTGCTGGTTCGCATGTTGGTTGCATGCTGATGTTGCTGTTCGTTGGTGGTATCACTGGCTTGGTTTAATAGCAGAACCATTTTCTAAATTGTCATTAGATTTTGAGGAGCGCGTGCTTTTTTTTTATATTTCTTTTGCGTTGCCTTTTTTAAACGGTTTTTTATATTTTCCATTTTTGAGTAGTTTTGTTGCACATTTGTTGAAGTTTTATTGCTTTTTTTGTTTGTTGGTTTGTTGGTCGTTCATTGTTTGCAACATTAAAATAAAATTTTAACTGTCAGCGTAATCAAGTTTATGTATAAACATGATGAGTGTAAGTGACTACATATGAGTGGTGATGGTATGTCGCTACCCACAGTACCTACAAACATACATATATAAGTGTATATATGTATGTCTGTTTGCCCGTCAATGCGTTTGTTTGTTTGTTCATTCATCGTTTTTTCTTCATTTCATCTACGCAATTATGGTGCAAAATGGTTTTGTACTTTTTTTTTTTGTTTGATGGGTAATTACGTGCATAATATTATCAACACCATTAGTAAAGTTGCTATGCATAATTATGAAGAGTTTACGAAAATATTGTACAATAGAAAAAAACAAAAAAAAAAAAAAAAAAAATTACACAGACATTCATTTTTGAAGGTATATGAAAATAAAAATTTTAAAAATTAATTTACGTGCAAGAAGTGATTTCTTGCATTTTGTTGCATATTTTGCTTGTGCCTTAAAAAAAATCTTGCAACATATTTTTTTTCTGTAATGAATTTGTTAATAGAAATTTTCTATAGTCACGTGAGTAATGTCAAAAATATTGAGTTAATGTTCTCTCATTGTGCTAAGTGATGTGATTTTTTAATTTGCAATACAACACAACTAACTTTAATTATTTCTTATTGCTTATTACCTTTACAGTAATCTTCTTGAAATTCCATTATGTTGAGTTTTTTTTTTTTTTGGCAAATGCTTCCAAATTTGTGGTGTGGAAAATTGTCGTAATTTTATGTAAAATAACTTTTCTTAACTTAGGTTAGGTTAAAGTAATAGCGAATGCTAAACTAAACCGGCTAATGCTTTTCCATCAAAAACAGCAAATTTAACGAAATTTCTTTCTTATTACAGAATACCAGTAAGGATGCATCCTTAGTCCACAATTCTTTAATGTCTGCAAATCATTTAAAAATCATTAAATTGATTTTTGCATAGATTTAAATATTTTTCACTAAGTTTAAAACTCTTAATGAGCTCTTTTTACATTAAGTTTTAATAACTTGAAAGAAAAACTAAATAAGAAAGAAAAAATACAATACAATATTACTAAAGCAACTATGTTTAAAATTTAATTAAATATAATTTTTGAAAGGCAATTATTTTGATTTATGACTTTTTGGGTTGCTGCTTTTTGTGTGTGTGCGCTTGCGTTCGGTGTGAGACAGTGTGTGTTTTTAAAAAACTTTAAGCGTTAGAGTGTCTTGTCTCCTTTTATTGTTTTAATGGAGACTATGAATAAATATTGAAGAGAGCGATATTTAATTTTACAAAAAATTGCATACAGTGTGATAGACAGTCAGATAGATCAAAAAGATTTGCATGATTATTTTCATTTAATTTGAGCTGCCAACCTAACGCATAATGCTAATGCCAGTTGCTGATAGCCGCTGCTAATATTAAAAGCGACAAATAGATTTACCAACTGTGTGTGTTTGTGGCTGGCGGTAGCTACAGATACAATTTTTGCCATAGAATGAGATACGACGACATATAAAATTTACAAAAAACACAGACACACACACATAGTTGGAAAAAGCTTTTTCAACTTCATGTAGAGAAGTATAGTATAGGTAGCACAGTAGCTTTTTTTCTGGTTTCTAGATAAGAAATAAGAGCGCTTTACAAACGCTCTCACTCTCTTTCTCAATAATCTCATGGCTGCTTGCTCTTTACATTTTGTTTTGTGTAAGTATCTCAGAGATACTAACGTCGTTGAAACAACATGTGTTTCGTCATCAAAGTTTTCTTTTTGATTTTGTTGTTTTTTTAACATTTGAGCGAGTGAAATCGCTTTCAAGTTGAGTTTCGTTTATTTTTATAGTGAATCTAAAGGACAAAAAAAATAAATTTTTTGAGTTATCTTCAAATTAGTAGTCCGACAAACATTCATATTTTTTTATAAAACTATCCATGAGATACTTTTGTTTTCGAAATGTTTAGCCATTACTTCTTTCTTAGTTTATATGTTTCTCTCAGTATTATTATTTTGTTTTTGCGATTATTTCCAATCCGCCATTATTTTCAATCCAATTGCATATATACATACGTAGTAGATACAGATACAATGTCATGTCGTATCTATGAAATACTTACTGCAAAGAGCAAAGTACACGCGCTCTCTTTAGCGGTGATTGTTTTTCTCAGCAAAATGCCGGCTTATGCATACATTTCTCCCGTACACTCTCATATGCTTCCAATGTCACGGGCCATGTGTGCAAAAAAGACAAATATATGATGAATTTTTGCATGGAGCTGCCAACTCAAAAGTAAATCGCTCTTGAATTTTAATTTATTTATTTTCATTTCTCTCTAGTGATGCGGTTATCTCTATTATTCTGCCATGGCACATTCGAAACGTAACTCACAATCACAAACAAAACACCACACTAAATTTCAATGCATGTCGTTGTAGTCGTTTCTTATATCTCGTCGTGTGTTTTCCTAAGAGTATCGCACTTTTAGTTCGAGTTTGTATTTCGTTTGGTACGGATGGGAGGTAGATACCGTGTCGCGCGTCCGCGACTTTATTGAAAAAAATAATAAGAAAATATAAAAAAATTTTTAACAAATTCTTTAAATTATTTACAATTTCTGCAAAAAAATAAAATAAATAATTTTGCAGTTCAGTTGCAGCTTTATACACAAGTGTTATTCGCATCTAATTTCAACAATAAAGTGTGAAAATTTACTTTAGATTTAGTGTAAAAATAAACGCAACAAAAAAATCGTACAAAGAAAAAGTTAAATTTTTTTTTTCGTTGCTGTCGTCTTCATTAATTTTTTCAGCACTTCATTTTCATTACGTTTCGCTACGGAATTTCTGCATTTCTTCTTATTCGTTTTGTATTTGATATTGTCGTGTATTCTCGTTTGCTCGTTTCATTGTCGCCGTTCGGCAGGCAGACGGACGTATCTTTCGGGTACTTCGTTGTCGTAGTCATAACCTCTGGTAGTTTTCTTATATCGTTCATTGTCTGAATCCATACGATTCTACAATTCTCAATTTATTACTCGCGCGCGCTCTACAGATTCTCTCCCGCTAGCTAACTCTATGTGTATACCTCCCACTCTTTTACCCCATAACTATCCCTCAAAACACACGCTCACGCTCTTGTTTCTATTTTCCATTTTCGGATTGTTTCATTTTAATCATACTCGTTTTGATTCCGCTGTTTCACAGAGTATCTGTGTGTGTTTCGTTTCTATAAGAGGAACAAATTTCATTTCTTTTTATTTATTTTACTTTGGTTTTGTGATGTGTGTGATTTTTATTCTCATCGCTCGTTCAATTACTAAAACAAAAACAAACATTCTCTTCTTCTCTCGCACACACACACATCGATATATTTATATATATTATAACTATAACCACTTATACTAATACAAATATATTTTTATCGCAGTTTTGCTGACTTGGTGAATTATTTATTTCAAATATAAATTCATGTGTTTTTTGTTTTTCTAATGTGGTGTAAAAATAGAAATTTTTAAACAAAAAATTTATTCAAAAATATTAAGAATAACAAAAAAAATATTAAATTAAATATAAAATACTAAAAGTGCATTTGGTGAAAAAAAAGTTACAAATTTATAACAAACAAAAAAAAAAATAACGTTTATGTAAAGGAATAAAAAAAAAAATATTTAAATAGAAATTACAAAAAAAAAAAAAATATAAAAGAAATATTTATTGTGCTTATTGAAAAATTCAAGTAATAAAATATACAAAAAACGTGTCTAAAACAAATCGGTTTCATATTTATTCAAAAGAAAAAGTTGTTAAATATATACTAGAAATTTTAAGCATTATAAAATAAAAAAAAAGTTTTAAATAATTATAAAATAATAACAAAAAACTTAATGTTATTTCTTGCTTGGATTATATACTCATAAACGAGCATCATACTTTATTATATTACTTAAACAAGGATTTAGTTAAACTTATGGGATATAGCAGCGCGCACGCATAATCTCCAAAAAAAAAAGGTACTTAAAATACTTCTAAAAACTAATTTTGTTGTACAGTTATGACATATTCATAAAAATTTATAATAAATACTGGAAGATTCTAATATAAAGATAAAAAAGGAGAAATTCGTTTACGAATTTCTTTAAAAGTTCATTAAATATCTGTGAAACTAAATTAAATTTACTTTAGTCGGTTGTTCTCAGAAAACAGTGAGGAGAGCAAGTTTTAAAATATGCATGTGTGTATGCATGATATTAAAATGAACGTCTAGAAATGATAGCTAAAAAATAAACAAGAAGTAAATCTCTACTTTTTTTTGAACAATCAAAAATTATTGTATAAAGATATGCAAAGTGCAATTTATTTGTAGGGATCATTCTAAATGCTCGTTTCACTTGCTCTCTATCTTTCTCTTTGTCTACCTTTTCTTCATATACTACATAGATAAAGGCGCAACCTTACTTGAGTTTCAGTTTCTCTCGTTTCACTATTTTTCGCTCTCTTTGTTTTTTTTTTTAATATTTACGTCATTTGCTACTTTCTTTCTATGAAAGAAGAAAACATTTTCAGTGACGAAAAAATAAATATTTAAATGCAATGCAAATTATAAAATATTTTAACACATGTGTTTTTTTTCGATATAAGCGTTTTAATAAGATTTCTTACATTAATTGAAAACGAAATTGAAATACGAATGTAGTAGAGTGATTCGTTTTTTGTATATCTTAAAACTAGAAAACTTCAAGTCAGAGGGTTACGATCATCTTTTTCTTTGAGTTCCGTCGTCATATGAAAAACTTTATTTGTTTTTTTTTCTTTTTAAATGGATAACTCTATTATTTAGTGTTACCATCAATACTGATTCAATCAGTATACTTATTATTTTTATAATTATACTCATATTACTATTACTATTTTTGCCTTTATTAGTTTTTTATTGATTTTGTTTACCAGGCTCTTCAATTCTAGTTGAAAAAGATTTGGGAATAGGAGAGCGCTCAGCTTTCAGTAAATATTGTAAAATTCATTTTATTTGTGAAAAATTACATATAATGTTCATTCAGAGTTATTTAGCAAAATTGCGAATCAAGGCAAATAAGATTTCATAAAATCAAAATATGTTGCTGTCAACTATAAATCTCTGAGTCGGCATCGGTGCAAATTCAGATAATTTTTTTTGAGCTAACATTAACAGCTTTTTATAATAAACAAATTGAAGAGCCACCCATAAAGGTCCAAATTTTTGTCTTTGCATTTTCCAATAATGTTTGTCACAAATTTGGGGCTTCAAAGTGGAATACTCCTTAGCCACTTGTTTAAAAAAGAAAAATATTTTTGAATACACTGATTTCTGTCAACCTAAAGTTGGTAACACTATATACATATTTGACATGTGGTCATTGATATTGAAAATATTTATTATTCTTTATATATGTCCCAAAGTTGTCCTTCCAAATAATTTTGATTGAGAAATAAAATCTATGTACTGTACGACATAGTAAACCAAAAATTTTAAATTTAAATATCAACGAAATATTTCCCTTTCGCAATGGTCGCCCAGGTTGAGAGGTCTCAATACTCGGCACAATCAAAACAAATTGAAAATTTAAAATAACTATATATTTCCATATATAAATTGCCCAAGAAAATACTGTTTGTCCGCTTTATGCATGTACCAATAAAGCTTTTTATTTAACTATACATTTTGTAAACATATATACACAAATTTTTTGAAATCTTGAAGAAAATATGGAATCTTTTCTAAAACAAATATTCTGCTGAATCATTTATGTTTTTTTCTTTTTATTTCCAGTATTGACTGCTCATTTTAACTATTTTTTTTTTTTTTTTGAGCTTGTAGTTAATCATTGCTTTTGTATATTCCATTGTAAACAGTAAACAACCTTGATCTTCAAATTAAGTTTAGCCATAACTAGTATAAAATATATATATTTTTATTATATTTTCAATACCTTCTTTTAGTAGTTTTTTACTTACAGTTTTATGAAACTAACTTATATTTTAAACTTTCTTTTTTTCATATATTTTTTCGAAATTTTGTGTCTTTGGCTTTTGTTTATTGGCTGCTGCTGCTGCTTTTATTACATAATGCCAATAATAATTCTAACTTGTTTAGATTATGAAACTAGCATTAGCACTCACTCACTCATACGTACACAAATGTAGGTAGAACTGCACTAATACAACTACAAATAATACCCAGAGAAAAAAGTATAATTTGCTGAGCTCTCTGGTTTTTTGTTCTTATTTTTAGCAAATTCTAACTCTTCGTTTTTTATGTGAGTCTGAAAAGAGTGCCATCTCTTTCTTTCTACTTAATAATGCATTCTAACATAAACTCAATTATTAGCACATTATGCTCTACAGAATTCCACACACACACACACACATGTGTCCAACCAACTTATTCTCTCAACATCCGCACATTGCAAATTATTTTTGTACCTTGTTTAGTAACATTTTATTTAGTTTGCTACTATTACTTTTTTCAAATAAAATACTATAGTACCATACTATTTCATTTATTTGCACTTTTTATTTTTTAGTTTTGACATTCCTAACTGCCGTTTTACCATTTATTATTGTAGTTTTGTTCTAAGTTTTTCGTTTTGTCGTTTCTTCATTATTTTATTTCTGTTTTTTTTTCGTAGCTTTGCTATTGCTCCGATACTTTTATGTGAGTAAAAGGGGTATCTATATTCGTATTCGATTCTTCTTCTTTTTTTTTATTTATGTAGCTTGTTCTCGCTCGCTAAAAAGAAAAGCGTGATTGTGCTGTTGTGTTCTTTTGCTTGTTTCTTCTTCTTCGTTTCTATTATTTAATTTTTGCTTATATATTTTTTCATCTTTATTTCTTTCTTTGACGTTAATTTAGCTTATTTAATTATTATTGCTGTAGTTTTATTCAATTTTTGTTTTTGGCTTTGAAAACTAGTTTTGCCTGTTTTTTGTTATTATTCTTGGTAGGCAATTCTTTAATTAACTTATACTTGCTTATATAGATTGCTTGTTTCTGCTTTAAATTATTACTTTAATTAAGCATTGAGTTGAAAGAAAATTACAAAAAACTAATGAGAATTGTTGGATAGTTTTAAGTGTCTTCAGCTTATATTTGAATCATAAAAATATGGTGACTTTTGCAGTGATTTAGTTTGCATATGCATAATACTTTTGCTCAACCATACATCTGACCAACATCAACCATCAACAAAAACAAGAAAATTATGATTAAATAAACAGTAAATATGCGGCCAATGTCAAAATGTACATATGATGTGATTTCGCGAAAGAAACAACAAAAAACCGAAAAAAATAATAATGACATTTGGGAAATTTAAATAAATATTACACATCAACACATTTTCGCATAATTACAAAAAGAAAAACAAAATATACAAGAAAATTAAGCTTAAAAAATTATTAACATATGTAAATATTTTGTATTATTCTCTTCTCTACATTCGACTATGGGCAAAATGATAAATTTTGGTGGTCAATTTTACAAATGTTGTACTTGGGTTTTTGTTTTTGTAATCCAATAGAAAATTCTTCGAACCATAATATAACGTACTTTGTTTTTTTTGAAAAATAAGTGTTTAAAGTTATTATTATAGAAAACGTAAAAAGTATTTTATTTTTGTAAATAAATTTCATATGTTTAACATAATCTAAAAAATTTTTTCCTTTATTTTAATTTGTAACTTCAAGCAAACTTTTAAAGTCTTCGCTATGTTTGTTTGGCAACATTTTTTGCGGTTTTTAAGGAATACGATTTTTTCCTACACAACTATGGTTTCGAAAACAACGAGTTACTTCAATTACATACCTATTGGGGAAGTAGACTTGCCAAAGTCCGATCAAAAAGTTCAAATTCATGATCATACGATGACAAATTATATCAGTGTGAAATAAGATAGAAATAATCCGACCGTGATAATTTCTTCCGTAGTGATTTCTATTAGCCCCATTTGTAACTGAGGCAAATTTCAGAATTTTGACCAGTTAAAGTGGTCATTTTGACCATAGTGCGTAGCAGAACACAGCGGAACTTTTTGTTTCTTAACTTCTGGCCAGCGGAGGAAGAGGGAGGGGTAAACACCACAATATGTTTTCAGATAAAACGAAGAATTATTGACAGCAAGAATATGACAACATTTTTCAAACGCATTAATCATTTAATGTAGTGGTAAGCAATAGAGAGAAAATGTAGAAGGCATCGGGGTCTAAGAGCTCAGAAATTGAAAAACGTCACAAATTATTTCACTATAAATAAAAAAATTATATATATATATATATAAAAATGAAAACAAATAATTAATATTCATAATTATGAAATTAACATTAAAAATAAATTTAAATGCCTGAAAAAATTAAAAGAGAGTTTGAACAATTTTGAACACGAATTATTATATTATTACCAGCCTTTAAAATATATAGAGCTTAGACGAAAAAAAAAACAAATAAGTCTCGAGAATTCTATGCATTCAACTAAATTGTGTTGAATAATAAGTAATCAAGTAATCATTTTAAATTTTATTCAAAAACAACAATATGTACCCACATATTTTACATTTTCAGACAAATAATTAACATTTTGTTTACCTATGTATGCAAATTTGTAAGTAAAATTTTATTATTGCTTGTATTTTGTTTTTATTTCGGTTATGTTTACCAACTATTCAAAATACAAAAATTGCTTAGAATATTTAATTGAAACAGTTAAAATATTCAATTCGAATGCATTAGAAATGCATACGTGTGGATTTTATTATGAGCTGTTGATAGCGTACTGATTCTGCTCCAGAATCGAGACAATAAACTCAATCGCATTTAGCGGAAAAACACAAATAGAAGTTGAAATATTTTTTAGCATTTTAATGGATAAAAACATGACGTGAAGAAAATAACATAATCATCACAACATAAACAACAACATGCAAATTGCAAAAAATACAAATCGAAAACAAAGATCGAGTAATCTAAATTTTAACATCAAGTTTTGAGATTGTTACTTCATGCTCAGTGACCTTACCACAAAAAAAGGTTACTACCAACTACAATTGAAATTGTTGGTATTATTTTTTTTTTTTTTTGGGTACTCACTCACAATTCTGCTTACAATTATGACATCAACTGACATTTTTAAATTTTAACATTTTAATGTTTATTTTATTTTTTGTTATTTTTTATTATTATCATTACAATTTGAATACTATCTTTATGCTCCCTAAAACACAAGACAAAAGCAACTTACTCAACATAACTAACCTCACCTTAAGTTGAGACACAAAACGCAGACAGATTCGCTTTCAAAATCAAGCTTAATGTTGAGCAATGATGAAAATGAAAAACAAAAGTTTTTTTTTTTTTTTGTTACTTTTTTTTTTGGAAATTTTTTCGTAATAAAGTGATATAAAAATGCCCAAAAAAAATTCAGCTGTAGTAAAATGTTGAAAGAAAGAAAAAAAATTGTAAATAAAATAGAATTGTATATATTTTTTAAATGATGATGGCGGAAATAAATGTTGATTACTCAACTCTAGTGAAAATTCAGCGAACAAAAAATTAAATAACCGGAGATGATTGTTAACTCCCCTTTTGTTATAGTTAACTTAACCTTTAATTAATTTAATGAGTGCGCTGAAAAATATTTTTGCAAGCAAGTTTTTTGCTGTTTTTTGTTTTGTCTTTTGTTTTGTCTTTTGTTTGCAAAATTTAATACTTTTGTTAATGTGTGGAAAAAGTCATTTAGTAAGCGAGAGAGTGGAGGTTTGAGGAGAAGACGGACATTTGATGGTTATGATTTAACGAATTGTTGTGACAAGAGAATAATTTCGAATAATTTAGTGCTATGAAAATCTAAAACTAGAAAATAGTATGAAAAATTTCTATTCTATGATTCCAGCAAATTCAGAATCATATTCTTAATTTAAATTTTTACTCTATCTAGATCGCCAAAAATAACTAGAAATTTCTTATTAAATCCAAAATCGATTTTCATTGGAAATGTGTCAATATCTAATCTATTAACTTTTGCTATTACTCTCAATGTTACTACTGATATTGAAATAGAAAAAGTTAAAAGTTTGTTGGACTTTAATCAAGAAATCGAAATTTGACTGATAAGTAAAATTGAATTATATTAATTTGTGTTTAAGGTGAACATGTTGACA
Organism: Toxonevra muliebris; assembly: GCA_963691655.1. Classification (NCBI taxonomy): domain Eukaryota; kingdom Metazoa; phylum Arthropoda; class Insecta; order Diptera; family Pallopteridae; genus Toxonevra; species Toxonevra muliebris. The sequence goes on from OY829329.1 coordinate 1,758,219, forward strand.
GTGAGAAAGAAATACAAATGGTGTGATTGTGGCATAGGAATTTGTAGAATAAATGCTCAAAATCAGGGAGGAAGTATTAATGTTTCTGCATAATTTACTCCTGAGCTAAGTAGTATTTGCAAACTTTCTTTGGCTATTCATCATACAATTCAAATGAAAATTCCTCTTCCTCACATTTCATATCTACAAACTCTTAGATTTTCCATTGAAATTCTTGTAAATGTTTCATTGAGAGCACAAGAAAGAAATTTTAAATAATGACCATTCACCGCATGATATTCAGTTTTCGTTATCTTCACGGTTCATTCATTTTAGCACAAATGTGCGTGATTTTTCTTATTCTACATGCTACATACAAAACAATTGTGTTGTGACTAACTTGTGATGTGCAATGTTTTCTTTGATGAGAATCTTCTGTATTCCATAGCACATACAATGATACACAGATACGCTGAGATGATGCCATTGCCAGCAATGACAATATTTTCTTATTTCTGCCTCTCATATATTGACGCTGCTAAACCAAAACTTGTATTTTTAAAGCAAAATTATTGTAAAATGAATGTTTTACTTTTTAATTTTTATTTTATCTTACCGCATTTACAAAGCTCTGAAACTGACCTTTACGTCAATGTCCTCGAGAAACCTTGAACAAGAAAATGTAAACTTTTACATTTTTTTATTCGAAATTCGTACTAAATTCGCTCAATTGTTCAATTCTGGTTTTTCATTTTGTAATTTTGAAATACAAAAGTATGAAAGCAAGTACACATATATCTTCTTAATTAACTTAACTTGTGTTAAGATTCGAATGTGTGCTGCAATTCATCTTCTACTCTTTAGCTTCTTGTAAATTGGGGAAATTACTTAAATTACTTTTTGTTAATTTATTTCGTTTTTTTTTTTTATTTCGTCTTGCATTGCAGTTAGTCAACATTTTTAGTTTTTGTGGTTTCTGCTCTTCTTTGTAATTACGCTACTTACATTTTTTAGTATTGCATTTTTTTTATTATAAAGAAAAACTCGTTTTTAAGGTTAAGCATTTACATTAACTCGAAAATTGTTTACACATATTTTTTTTTTTTTTTACTGCTTCAATATATTTAATGACAAAATGAAAATTCTTGTTTTGTTTTCCTACGAAATTCTAGAAATTCTTTTTTGTTTCCGCTTGACTGACTGCTGCATTGAATTTCATTGAAAAAGAAAATAATTGCATTTAAATCTTCAATTGATCATTGGCTGATCATTAGCTAAAATTCTGTATATTTATCTCGTTTGACTTTTTAAAATTGTGAGACCTTAGATTTTAAGGTCTAGAGGCAGGCAATCGATTTAGAAGACAGCAAAACAAAGCTAAGTATGGTACATTGATTACTGAACTACCTAATCGTCCAGCGACGTAGCATAATCTAGTGTCACTTGTCAATATCAATATCTAACCCCCAGAGTAAACTTCGGAAAAAACTTTGCTGTAGCTTTCCCAACTTGAGTAGGAAACGCAACCAAGTGAGAAAGGTTTCTACCTAAAGTATTCTTAACTCTTTAGATCTCTACATCTGAGACGACTGACAACCTTATTTAATGTAGGCAAATATAGTTTCATAGACATTAAAACCTTAACCCTTTAGCTGGACAGATAGTTTTTATTTAGCAACACTGATCCAATTATTTCAAAAATCAATAATTTGTTTACAATTTGGCATTTTATTACACGAGTCCTTAATGTTGCTTTACACGCTAGTATAACTTTAATTTATATTGTATTGCTCTTTGTAAAGTTATATTACAATAATTGTGAATTTTCAGTGCAAACAAACGAAACATGAATTGTATGAATTAGAAGAAAACCCGTATGCATTTTGAAAAATTAATGGGGCTTGATTAGGAAAAATTACATCTAGAATCATTTTTCTAGGTTAGGTTAGGTTTAGAGGGATGTGTTCAGAGAAACTGAGCGTCCACGGTGGCCAAAAATTTGGTCCATTATGATGTCCCTATGCATTTGGAGTCCTCCACCTACGAACCAGATCTCAAAAGACTCTACTCATCTTTAAAACAGTTCATCAGCCTTTTCGTTTCCTTCGATATTACTATGTCCGGGAACCGGGTGTTGCTTATTTCCTTAAGTGCGTTAAAGCAGCTTACTACTGCTTTAGATCTTATAATCGTACTATCCAGTGCCTTGATTGCTGCTTGGCTGTCCACAAAGATAGTGATCCGCGAGGAGTCAGGGTTCCTTGTGATGATGCCTTGCTCAGCTTTGTCGATAGCGAGGATCTCTACTTAAAATACACCACAGCAATTCGGGAGTTTATAAGATTCCATGATTTTTAGTGAATCGCAAAAGACTCCAGATCCAATCTTCCATTTTAGACCCATCAGACCCATCAAAAAATTACATCTAAAATCATTTTTCTAAAAATACACACACTTTCTTATGTACTAAACTTTGAAATAACGAACTGTTATACAGACTAGTAGTAATGAGAAAAACACAACAACAAATAAGTATATAAAACGGTATTGGTAGTTTTCTTTCAATATCTTTATTCAGTGAAGATATTTGAAATCAAATCTGTAATTCTGGGTTACGATTTCAAATACTACTAGCTTATATAAGAGTTAAGAACGAACACTTCAATAACTAAGCTTATTGAAGTGTTAAGAACTATCACTAAGATAACTGATGAGAAATCGTGGCGGATTCCGATAGTCTACTAAAATCTCTCAATTTGGATAGTTATTTTAACCTGGAGCCAAAACGATGATTCCAGTTTGATTTTCGACTTCATTCTTCATTCGAGTTCTTTGCATCAAAATTAACCAACCCTTATTCGTTTTAGTGCTGAAAAAGTTGCTCCTGCTAAAGGATTAAGACTTAGCAATTGGAGAATCAATAAAAATTTTGTTTCTCTGCATCACTCTTGATGTTGAATCTCATATATAAAAACCTTTAAGGAAATCATGCAAGAAATCTGAACAATTTTTAAAATAATTTCCATTAATATTTCCCTTGTTCTACAGCAAAATTTTCTATTCGATTAAACGAAATGACTCAGAATAATGATGATGTTGAACATGTTGCTGACTGGTGACAAATATTAATTTCGTACTTATTAATCATTCACGTAAAATGTTTGCAACTGTTAAAAATCAGAGCTTCCTTAAAAATAATTGTATAGTACGTGTGCAATATTAATTTAAATGCTGCTACCTTTTTGCTTTTAATTTTGCTTCCCGTCACCCCCATCACTCGAAATTTACCAACATTTTCGCTTCTAAGCTCAGTGGCAATATAAAAAAAAATTCAGATTTAGCTTAGATTTTTTTTCTTTTCAAAATTTTGTTTTGTTTTCTTATTCAGATTTAGAAGCGCGCTATAACAACAACAGCACAGAATTTGTTTTCATATTCTAACGAAAAAGCAAAACACCAACAACAATAACAGCAATTTTTTGGTGATGACCTTGAAAAAGCTTTATCTAAAAATCGAGTGCAATCAACTTTTTCCCCCTATGTATGAAATTTGTTTTTGTAGTTGTGTGTGCTGGTGTTGTTGTGCCTTCGCTCTCGGTGTTGTTCTTTTTCTTTCTTGTTATTGTTGTGAGGTAAATTTTATATGTAGAAGTGTGCGCTGGTTAACCTCATAATACTTACTTATTATTGTTATTGCCTTTGTAGCCCTTCCTGCTCCCCATACTCTCACTGTTCCTGTTTGTTGTTCTTGTTCTTCTTGATGAAGGTGGTTGTATTTTGGATTGTTGTTGGTGCTTTTACGATATTTTGGATACTCTCTTCTTTTTTGGATTCGTTTGCCGTTTGTTGTTTTTATTTTGAATTTCATGAGTTTTTGTTTTGAATTTCATGAGTTTTTGAGTTTCCTGAACCTTTTCTAAATTTAGTTATTCTGTATTTGAAATATATTAAAAAATCATAATCTCGCTTGCATATTAGTTCTTTAGAGTTCTGATTTTTCTAAGCTTCTCTGGTCAGTTTTAGGCATACACGCACACATTCACACACACACACACACACACAGACAATAATAACGCCCATTCCAAGCATTCTTCTTCAAGCAAGCAAAAATGTTTTCTAATGTTTTGTATTTCAAATTTGAATTAATTTTCGGCGTAGTTTTTTCTTCAGCTTTTTAGTCTTTCTCACTGATTTTTTTTTTGTTGAATTTTTTTTGTTTTGTTTTTTTTTTTTATGTATTTGATTTTTGAATTGGTGTTGTTATAGAATTTACCCTAGCCTACCAGCAAAGTAGAATACATACGGATGGTCATTCATTCATTCGTCATGGTATCTGTGTACATTTAAAGTTTTCACTGTGTAGATGTGTTTTGCAATAATAGAAAAATTGCAATATTTTTTTTATAGAAAATCGCTGCCATTTTTTAGTTGTTTTGTTTTAAACTTATTTTGAGTGCTGTACTTTTTTATTTTCTACATTTTGAAGCGTTTTTTTTTTTGCCTTTCTTGATTTATTTGAGTTATTCATGTGATATTCTCTCGTCACTGTCAAAATTATATCCATTTTCTGTCCGCATACAATTAATTGACGTATGCATATATTTTTTGTATTTGCTATATCTTTCTGTTTACTGTCGTATTATGTAAATTGTTTATTTATTGAAATGTTATTTGCAAATCAAAGCATCCAATGTTGTTTTTGTTACTAAAACAACTTTTATTTAGACAGTTTGCGTTATTCATTGTAGGGTAACAAATGAAATAATATGTTGAAAAGGTGATAGAGTCTATTTTTGAAAAATAAAATTACATTATGAGACTCCGGAAACTCAAGAAAATTTGGTTTGAAATTTCCTCTTGTATAGAAGTTACCACGCCCCTTTGACCATAAGATAAGCTCTAATTAACTCTTTCGTTACCATGGTAGCCATATAGCTACCACACATACATTTCAATTTTTTAACTAGTATTTGGCAAACTATTTTCATTTAAAATTTATTTCAGTAAAACGCCAATATTTCTAGAAAGTTTTCCATTGAAATCTTAAAAGTTTTCTTATTGGCAGCACTGATAAATTTTCACATTCCTTTGGCGATTCTCGTTTATTCTACATTTTCGTATTATATGATATTTTTTCAAAATTTTCAAAACAAAATTCTGAGTTGAAAAAGTTATAAAGATTCCGTTTGGCTTCATAGCATCTCAACGTAATCATATGGACTCCACCTCCTACCACACACTGAAATATTGAAATCATTGAATTCAGTTTGAATTTAAATACTCTCTCCTCATTCAAAATAGCCTAATTCCAACATTTTCCTATGGCTCCTTCATAATTCGGTAAGTACAGGATTAAGTATATATAAAAAATATGCACCAAGTTTGGTGGAGTTTTCTCAAGCTTTGTTTCAGTTCAAGTAACAAAAAAATGTCCATCTGTACCTCCGTCTGCCGTTGCAGGGTACACAGTACCCTGCTAACTACAATTCATTCACAAAATAAATGCACTAACGCAATAAGAAGAGACATATATAAAAATTATAAATTCTTGAAAACCATTCAAGTTTTTCAACTTATATTTGAATATTTATTTATAAATTTTTCGTTAAACTTGTCCGTCTACATATTTTAATCACTCACACCTCTTTCAACTGCAGCATCGATCGACGTGAGCTTATCAGCCAAAATGTATTTTTGAGTAACAAAAAAAAAAACAAAGAAAAAACAAAAAATAGCAACTAAATTTAGACTTTTTGATAACGCTTAAGTTTTAGTTTTTAGTAATCTTCAATAAAGGAATAATAAAACTAAATTTGTAGTTTATGCTAAAGCAAAAAGGTAAAATAAAATTTTCTGGTATGTCCGGAATATTTTCATAGGTATGCATTTGAATTTAAAAATAAAATAATGAAAGGTTTTGAAAATATAGATAGAGAATAGAAGTTATTTTCCCGGATGAATTGCACTTTAGTGCTAATGCTGTAAAAATTGAGCAGACATGTCGTCCGGCACTTGGAGGAACTAGATTAATCCTCAAACTATAATTTTTATACCAGTGGTTCTCAAGTGGTGGGGCGCGTCCCCCTGGAGGGGCGTAGATAGAGTTGAAGGGAGGCGCGGAGATATTTCAATAAACAAATATTTGCGTACTCAGCAAATATTTGTTCTAAAATATGCAATTTTTAGGTTCACATTTTAAATTTCTGACTAACCGTGAAAATATTTATAATAAAAAAATTAAATCGAATGTGAATTACCATTTTTTGTGTTAAAATATTATTTATTTGTATAGTTTTGTGATATAATATTAATACGAGTACGTATTTTTAATTATAAAAAAATAAAATATGGAAAAACTTATTTAAATAATAAATTTTAAATTGGCTTTGGAAGATAATAAAAATTTATTCACTTAAAATAATTTTAGATAGAGAAATATCTTCATTTGAAACTATCTAACTTATCGTTCTTCTTTTCCTACAGTTTTTTTTTTGGTGGGTTTCTTGCCTTTAACACAAACTTTGACATTAAGAATCACTTCAGAGAAAGCATCTTGATTCGATTTATTAATTAATTGGTTAGTTTTTACTAGCGATATTCCAACTACAACCTCACTAAAACTTCACCATCCTAGTTTTCCTCACGAGAAACTATTCAACTACTAGATAATTTTACAAGTTTAGTTTATCCTTAACACAGACTAACCAGAGTCTCCTCCAAAGTAGACAGCAACTAGATATTTTCCCAGGCGGGTATGATTTACTTAATAAATAGTTAACCAGTGCAAAAAATGTTGTGTGAAAATCAAAGTGGGGGAGGCGCGGTATTGGCACTAATTCGAAAAGGGGAGCGCAGGACGAAAACAGTTGAGAACCGCTGCTTTATACTATGGTCTTATTTTAAACCTTAAATTTAACTAACTAAAATTTTAAAATTCCATGTAATGACAAATTCAGAAGTGTCAATTTCCCAAGCAGTTAATTTCTATTTTACGTCAACTTAGTAATTAATATGCTGTTTTTTTGTGATTTGTATGTGCTTCAGGGTAGATTCTAACAATTTAATGAAATATTTTTAGTAAAGTAACAATTATTTCAGAAATTATGTAAAGAATTCAAAACTTAATCTATTTTAAAAAGTTGTAGCATTCTTACAGGCTCATCAGATATTCGAGAAGTTAAGTTTATAGTTAATAAACATATATCCAAATTATGTTAATATCCATATGTTGAATTTAACTAAACTTTAACATTGTATAAATTTTTGCTGCGCAACAGTTTCTTTTTTTTCGCTCACTAACTCAATCAAATTCGAACGAAACTTTCAGCGCGCCTAAATGTATGCAATTAATTTTGTGCAAATATCAATAAAATAAAACTATGCTGACATTAAAAGTCATCACCAACATCATCATGATTGTGTGTTCAGCAAACAGAAAACACCAACAAAACATATCCGAAACGTATAAATTTCGATTAACTCTCAGAAATGTAATTAGTATCTTGGTTGAAGTAAAAACGTTCTGCTCCTCGTGCAATAATAATAACAACAACAGTAATGATAATACTTTTTTTCGTCTTATTTTTCTTGTGCCCTACCCGCCCTTTCATCCATACGTTCTTGATTTTTGCCATATTTATTTGGTTTTATGCTGTGTTGTGTTTTTTTTGTTAGTTTTTTTTTTTTGGCGATGGTGTTTTTGTTGCTGTTGCTTCAATTAACTGCCCTTAAGCTGGAAGGTCTTTCGAGATGAGTGAACAGTGTAAAGAATACATAAATATATTGTGACTGTATCATCTACCTACTGTAATAAATCCGCTTAGTGTAAATATTAAACACACATACGAAAAATAATAAGCTGTATGTGTGATGTGTGCGCTTGTGATTATAATGCTTAATTGAATTTATAACGCTTACAGCGACCACATACGCGATTTATATACATACACGGTACACAAAAAGAAAACTCTTATAAATTAAAGGAAGGTTAAGATTTGTTTGTTTGAAAATTTCTTCCAAAAGTTTGAGTACGTTTTGCTGCTTGATTTTTTAAAGTGTATATAACAGTATTTCGTTTTTTTTTTTTCTAAATTAATTTTAGAACAATGAAATGATTTTTTGAATATGCACTTCAGGCAAACAAATTTATTCATTAAAAGTTCTATCTGAAATTAATTTAGAACACATTGACGAAATTTTCTGAAAATGATTTGGAATTTTCTGCGTTAGACTTCTCTTAATTAAAAAAAAAAAACAACTATACCTTCAAACTCTTTAACTTCAATCTATATTCTAAATTATTTTTTATAAACCTTTATCCATTTCAAAATCTAGACTTTCTATTGTTTGTAATGCTTTCCCCAGAAAATAAGCCTAAACTTTTGATTTAGATGCTTATTAGCATGCTACATACACATTTCACAAATGTCATTAATTCTGTTACTGAACAATGAGAATTGCGTTCTACAACTACAGAACAACAAGAAAGACAACAACAACAACAACATTATTATTATCTAAAACTAGGTATTACTATGTTTAATATGTATAGCCGCTGTTGGTTCGTTGGTTCGTTGGTTGGTTGGTTGGTGGCATTTTAAATATACTCATACACAAATACAATATCAATCACATCATTAATCACTTCTTCATTTTGGGCTGCCAAAATGCCTGAATGCCTGAATGCCTGCGTGATGTTTGAGCTCCTTCTATAATTTTCTCTCAATATATTTTTTTTTTCTTTTCTTGCTTTGGTTTTGTATCTCTTACTCACTCTCTCTCTCCCCGGATCTCGCTCACGTTGGCTTCTCTTATTTCCTTGCTACTATGTGGCACTACATTTGCGTTGCTTCTACTTTTATGTCAAATTTTGCAATTAATCAAAATGAATACCAAATGACGTTTGCGTTTTTTTTTTTTTTTGTTTCTTTTTTGTTTGTTGTTGTTGCTGGTTCTTTTGTATATAAACGAAATAAATATGTAGAAGGAGAGATATCTACGCCTGATTCGCGCGTGATGTTTTGAAATGTTTTTCTCTCTTTTTTTTCTGATGCTAATTTAAAGCGCTGTGCTTTTGGACTCCAGCAAAAACGTTAAGTTTTATAGAAACTTCCTGGTTTTTGTGTGAAAAAATAAAACATTTAAGGATATGTATTTTTTGTTGCAAAAAAGTCAACATACGCAGTGTATAAAATTTAAACGAAATGTAATGAAACATTTTCGCAAATTAAGTCATGATGATTATGTATGTATGTGTATATGTATGTATGTAGTATGTGCGTTAGGGAGAAGCGAAACAAGTGAAAATAATTTTGGCTAGGGACAATTAAAGTAGACAATTAGCCGATTCACAAGGCCTCGCAAAATCATAAGTGTTATTTGAAAAAAGGTATGACATGTACTATATTTGATTTGTGATCTGGAATCATACTGTCAGCTGATTGCTTGAAAAATAAGAATAGCACGGATTGAATTGTATAGCACACTATAAAAACCTAACGATGCACAGTTGTATTATACTATAATTAATTCTCTACCCACGAGCGATAACATCTTAAGTCGATTTTCCTTTTTTTTTTATGAGAGCAAAAATACTGAAAAAAATAAAATTTCAAAAATTTGCGGGTTAATTAAAGATAGGTAGAATCGGTATTAAATACCCATTTTTAAGTGTTACACAATGGAAATTCGTAGGACAATTAATACTCCAAAAATTCCGCGCAATTTGAAATTTTTTGTAATGATGTCCACCCTTTAGTTTTTATTAAAATCGGTAAACTTCAATTGCGTTGCGGAGGCAAAAGATATTATCCGTTCGGACTGAAATGTTAACCCTCCTTTTCTTATTAACGTCAATGCATATTTTGTTACATTTCGACCTGACGATTTTCACTTTTTTCGCTCCTGCCTAATGTGTGTATCTGTGGACTGCGCGCTCACACGCTAATTACATCAACTTGTTGCCAATATCATTAATTAAAATAGTATAGCTCCTGCTTTGACAATTATAATTAAAGTGTGTTAAGATAAAGTAGAAATTAAATAAAAATACATTTTTCCGAGCACTTTAATTAAATCTTGAATTTTATTTTTAAAATTAGTAATTTGTCCACATTTATATTTATGTGTATTTGATGTGCGTAAGAAGAACATTAAAATTCTTTGGGGAAGTAGAAAAAAAGAGACATATGAGTTTTGTTGTTTTACACTATGTAATATGTGCACTTTTCAACTCTTTAACCCATTAATGCCTAGCGGTACCATATGGCACCTTGCCGCTGAACCGTTCCTGAGCCAGGTTCAAAAACAATTTTTTTCCCGCTCGTCCTTAATGGATTAATGTTTTCGTTGTTGTGTTTTTCATCACAGTTAACTTGACAACTGAGTTAAGTGCAGTGAGTTAAAACAAGAAACATTTTTTTCAACATAAAAAAACAGTTATACTTACAAACGGGCACGCTCTCATTGTGTGTGCAACTCACAAACTTTAAGGAACGAAATTCTGCTTCATTGATTCTTGAGTTTAAGAGGAATCGTCAAAAAAGCTTGTTTAGTAATTAGCTAGCAGTGCCGCCTTCATCATATTATGACTGCATAACCTCAACTTTTAACCTTTTTTGGTTTTTTAAGTAAAACTTTCCATCAAAAACTTTAAATAAATTTAAACAGCAGATGTAGCACACATCCAGCATAACCATCAAAATATAAAAAGTTCACAAAAAAAAAAAACCGTTAATTGCAACACTTCAGCACCTTACTTCACACATTACTGATGCAATACACGTCTGTGTGTTGTTTTACTACTACTTCTACTACTACATACACACACACACACACACACATATACACTTATAAAGTAACTTCTTCTGCTCAGACTTCAACGTCAACTTTTACTGATAACACACACAAAACAGAGTCGCCGTTGTTTTAAATAAAAATAATATTCAAAACATGTTCTTTATTAACATCTTTTTTTCATATGACTTTGGCATTACGTACAAAAAATGAAGACCTCTGATCCAGCATTGCTCCTTGTGTACGGAATGGCATGGCATGGCATGCTTATTACCAACTATAGGGTGTTGCCCTGTTGCACAAAACATATAAAAATAAAATATAAAAAAAAAAAACTAAAACAGCATTTCCTACTTTTTTGTTTGTACTTAAACACGAAATGCATATGCGTTTCTTTGTACGCATATGTTTTACTGAGAGTGTGAGAGAGAGAGAGAGAGAGAGAGAGGATGAGAGAGCCGTAAAGAAATAAAAAAATAGTGCTAAAAGTATTAACTTGAACGGGTTGCTGTTTCTGTTGCTATTTTGTTGCTACTGCTGCTGCTGCGTATGTTATGTAATTTATATGCAATTGGCGTTTAGAGTCGTAAGTCATTTGGGGTTCTTTATGCTTGTGACAGTTTTAAAAGCGACGGCATTCGCTGATGAGACGTGGAATGGGGAGTGGGGCGACAGCAAGAAATTGCTGGCTGTTTTTTGCGGCTATTGGCAGCAGTAAATATAATATACTCTGGTTGTTGTTGAAAAAATTTCGTTTCTTTTTATCGATTTTTTTTGTCTGTAGAGGAAAAGAAGAAAATGTATATCCTGCCTGGTTGGAACATGCAAATGCGCATTAATATGTAGTAAGTAATAAAATTGTTAATAAATATTTGAACTGTGATCAAAACTTAAAATTAGAATTTGAATAAATATTTAAAGCTAAAGCTATTTTCATTAAATCTATTATATTTACTTTCTATAAACGGCTATTCATTTCCAAGTCACAACTATTTTGATGAGTGTTTGTGTCTAAAAATGGGCATTTGCGTGCTGTGTTGATTTAGTTGGTGTTTCGTTCAGTGTGTATATCTTTTTTCTTTCGAATATGCTTCTCCATTAGTTTTTGACGTCGCGCGTAAAACAAATAGAAATAAATTTAAATGAAAAACATGGCAAGAAACAAGCGAAAACGAAATATTCATACTCTACACTCACACTGGCAATGGTGCTAGAAAAAAAAAAAAAAATGTGAGCAACAACTGAATAAAAATTACGTGACAATTTTACTAATAAATTTCTTCGTTACTTTTTATTTCTTGTTTTTGTTCAATTTCTTTGCATAAAAACGTTAAAATATATGAAAAATTTACTTACTCGATACGCAAATTATATTAAAATAGTAAATTTTATTACTACAAAACATTTATTTATTGATAACGTTTTGTTATTTATGTGATGTGATTAATTGGCTTTTTGTTTTGTTAAGTTTTTGTATAGTTTTCCACACCCACTGTATTAATAATTCTATTACAAAGTTTTATTTTTGTTGAAATACTCACAAATATTAATTTAAAAATCCTATTTTTTAATCGGTTTCAATGATTGAAAACTCTTCTGGTTAATTGAAAGAGAATTGAATCATCCACAGAGAGACAATTCGCCATCCGCGCTTTCTCTATTGCGAGCGGGGCGTTCTTCCGCCTGGCGGCATATCTCTTTCGGTTGTTTCCGGAGAGTATGCACAATCCAGCCGATATTCAAAGATCATAGTAACTTGTGAAATAACAAACTAGCACTTGAAACTCTTTACGCTTTTTGATTTTGCTGGCAGCTTGTGATTTCATCGCATCACTATTCCTAGATACTACTAGCTACTGTGTAGCAAAATATTAGACATTTCTATTACTTAGTGATTGCTAACGCCATTAAATTTTGTCTATCTTTCTGCCTATCAATATAATCTCTCTAGCAATTTGTTAGCCATTACACTCACATAGACCATTAATGCAATATAATTCATATAATTATTTTCAATTACACGACGTAAACTGAAATTGAAAACTAATTCATAATGCGCTCGTGTGAATATGTATGGAATGTTGTGGTGTGGTGTGGTATAATGGGGAATGGTGGTGCTTCAAGTCTTATCATTTCAAGATAGCTACGCACCACAAAAAACAATGAAAAAACAGGTACAAGTTTTTCTTTCTTGTTGTAAGTATTTTGTATGATTTGAAACGTTTGAAACATAATCCATTGACATATCAATTGTGGCGATATCACCGCAATTCCAGTCACAAATTGACTTTTGAGAGAAAAACACTTAACAAAAACAAATACAACATGAAGCAGAAAAAGAAGAAGAACAAGGTAAAAATAAATATTGACTTTGGTTGTTCGCTGTTGATTGTTGCTGGCAAGTGAGTCGATTCGGTTGGCGTTTTATAACGCTGCAATGAACAATATACATTAGTAACATCAACTTTTGCACTTTTGTGGTGTATTGAATGCTGCACAGAGATAATGTTGCTGTTTCTGCAGATACTTGCGACTTTATTGTTTCAATTGTGTTGCACATTGTTAGTGTGAATTGCAATTGCATTGTTGCGCGTCATGCAGCAATATTTATTCGTGATGGGCATTTTCAACAGCAGCACAACAGCAGCAACAACAACAACAGCAATTACAAAGCACAAAATCATATCGATTATCAGCAGCAACAAAAATCAACAACAATAACTAAAAAGAAACTGTTTTAATTTTTTGTGCTGTAAAACTGCGTCATCATTGGCAGTTCATCATCATTGCCAATATAATTTTGCCCGCCATTGTGTTGTCGCCATTTTCTCTGCTACATATACTCATCACACTCTCACACACACACACACACATACGCGCATGCATACATAGCATACGTGTAGATTCTCATTTTTAAACAATTGTAATTGAATTGAGGTCAGTTAAAAATACTATATATAAATTCGCACATAGTACGACAAAAAAAAACACAAAAAAAAAAAAAATATAAACGAAACTTTTCTCTTTACTGCCGTACAGTGGATGGAAAAATTATGAATACCGCTAAATAAACACACAGCGTTTAGTTGAAATTGTTGTGCAAATATATTCTTTTTTCACAGAAGAAGAAAAAACAACCAAAAATAAAAACAAAATTAAATAAAATTACTGTATTCGTAGGTAAGTAAAATTCTCACCGCATATTCTCACATGTTGGTTGGCAATTTGCAAAATGTTATTTAACAAAAATTATATTTTGCTGTCAATTTAATGTTGTTTTAAAACAACATTCAGCATTCAACATTTTGCGTGTTTTTTTTTTTTTTGTATTGCCAAAAAGGAGAACATTGCAGTAACAAGTACGCGGCTTGTTTGCAAATGATACCCCTGTGGCATGTAGAGAAGAGTGTAGTAGAGTAGAGGCTTTTTGGTTTGTATTTGGTTACTGACTAATGTTGACATATGAATCATTAACAATTGCGGTTTTGAAAAGTGATGGGGACTGATACAGAGAAAGACGACGAATGGACAGGAATATTGTTATCTTCATTAGACACAGATAGATCTAAAATAAAAGTGAAATAATTTTAAATGTATACAGATAGACAAATTTTTAATAACAACTACAAAGACCAAACAAACTGCTCGGCAAAAATGCTTAAGAACTTAAGAGTGGGCAAAATATTTCACCGCCATTACCTTAATGGGCGAAAAACCGTTTCAAACTGTTCAAAAGCATATTTTTGGCATTTGTTCTAAAAATACAAAAATTTGAACTGCAAAACATGTTCGGTCATTATAATTATAGATTAAAGTAAAAAAAAAACCTATGGAAATACCAACAACAACAAAAACAGTATAGACTTGGCTATACGAAATGTGTATATAATCAAAATAATTTTATATTTCTCCACCTTCTTCAACGTTTTTCTTTTCTTTTGGTTAATGATTGCTTAGAAGAATTGTTTGCAACACCATCACCAACATAATTTGCTGTTGCTATTTCTGCTGGTTCCACTTCTCTTGAAATTGCTATAATATTCTTTCTTGCTTTTACGCTTTTGTATTGAATGTGTGGCAGAGCAAGCGAGCAACAACAAATTGCCCACACCACCGTCTCACCATCATCGTTAACTAACAACAACTGCACATAATCGCATCTTTGAGTTTGCGCTCTTGGCTAAGAATAGCAACAACAACACCAACAAAAAACGCTTTGGCTTAAAGAAAAAAAAACTTATTTTCTTGCGCTAACACGTTTGCTTGTGTGTGTTGCGCAGTTAACTTGAATTGAGTTAGTTGGGAAGTTATTCTAAACGGTGATTTAGCCATTATGTTAACGGTAAAATGTGCAGATTTGCGCCTGTGTATGTGTGCTTGTCTGTGTGTGTGTGCGAGCGCGCTTATAACTACCTCGTTCGATGTTAGCTGCTTTTGTAGAATTCTTCTAAACAGAAAAAAGCAAAACGAAGTATGTGACTACGATTGCGACGTTGTCTGCTGCGCTGCTGCTTCAACCTGGCTGGAAGACTCTTTAAGCCTCGTATCCGATGCTTGCTTTGATGTTGTTCTTTTCTTCCTCTCCTCTCCTCTCCTTTTTTTTTTTTTGGCAAAATGCAGAAAAACCAAACCTGCTTTTAGTATATTTTTATGCTTATGTTCTTCTTTTCGTTGTTGCTGTTGTTTTTGCTGTGTATGAGTATGTAATAAAATTGCATAACTTAGAATTGAGTTGTTCGAGTTTCTTTTTTTAGAATTTTTATTTGTTGTTGCTTATTACATATTTACGTGTGTGCACGTACTTGTTGCTGTATATACGATTAGATGTTGCTACATTGTTGCAAGTTGGTTAGGTAGACTTACCACATAAATTCTCGTGTGTGTGTGTGTGTGTGCTTAGAGCAGAAGCAGTAAATAGGTGTGAGGAAAAGATTAAATTTCATATGATAAAATTACAATTTCTAAATCCGGATTTTAGTAATTTTCTAAAAATCTCTTTAAACCTTCATTTTTTGTTTAATATATTTGTGCATAGATTATAATCTCTCAACTTTGATAATTAAATTTGAAAAAACTTGTTTCTATGTTAGAAACTAAAATGATTACTAATCTGAGTTGTTTGCTTTTTTATTGCACACGTGACAATTAAATATAGGCCAATAAAAATGATCGTTAAGGCAAAATGTTCAATTCACTAGTCTTTCAAAATAAATATAAAAAATTAAATGATCTTAAAGCAATTCGCATTTCGGACTTATTTTTTAACAAAGTATTTATATTTATTTATATATATTTTGTTATAAGTAAAAGTTTATGTTTCTGTTTATCTCAAGCGATTATGTAATATTCACAATTAAAAATCTATCAAAAATATGCGCTATTATCAATAAATAATAATTTTATCTCTTTCTTTTTTTAATTTTATATATTCTTTTTACTTTGTTTTTGTGGTATTTGTTGTTGTTTTTGCTGTTGCTCACATTACAACGGTTCGACATGTTTATCGTATTAAATCTACCATAAATATCTGCATCCGCACAATTTGCTTTATCTCAATGCAAACATCGCACAAACATGTACAGATACACATGCATATGTGTGTGTGTGTATACACGCATTCTCTAGATACATACACACATGCAGCCATTGCTGCTGAAACCGTGGCTCAAAATTAAAAAAAAAGAAAAGAAAACAAATGAAAAACAGTAAAAAATAATGAATAAAAAATTCTTTGCAATTTTTTCGATGCTGTTTTAATTTTTCTCGTTGTTGTTGTCGTCTTTTTTTCACATATTTAATTTTTCATCATTTACAGCGATGTTCTGTTGTGTTGCCACAAGCAGCAATAAAGCAGCAACTGCAAGGAAAAAAAACAGCCGCAAGTGTTGTTGTTCTTGTTGTTTCAACTGCAGCAGCAGCATTGCAATATTGCACACCAATGCATTGCTGCTGCTGTTGTTTGTTTTTCTTTTTACCCTCCCATTTTTCATTATTTCCCGTAAAAGTTCTTTAATATAAATATACACACATAATAAATATATTTTTTGCATTATTTTCTTTAATTTTGTATTTTTTTTTTTTTGTTAGGACTGCAAACTGACAATTTTCATATGTTGCCCACATATGTATATGTGTGCGTGTGTTTGTGTATCCCAGCAGCAACTTAACATGTTGTTTGATGTATCTATGCGAATACATTCACACGCACACATACACATATATTAATATGTAACTGCAATGCGTTTTTTTTCATTCTTCGTACTTATTGTTGCTGTTGTTGTTGTTTACTGTTTTTTCTCTTATTATTGTTTTTGTAATTTAAATATAATTTCCTGTACGCGTGGCAAAACGAAAAGATATTTTCTCTATAATTTTGTTCTGATAATTACATACATACATATGTACACAAGCGAATACAAGGGAGGTGAGGTTTTGGGGATAAACAGGCCAAGATCAAAGAAATATATAACTCAGTGTTTTTCCTTGCCGCCCCGCCCGATTAATGTTTTAATTTCCTTCATAGTCGATGTTTAATGAAGTATAATTTCTAAGCTTACGATAGTTTTGTAGGACTTCTACTATCTTACAGAGTTTCGAGAGCAGTTAAATAGGCCTATAAGAACCCCAACGGAGATCCCCTCCCCCCGCTCCCCATTCTCTTCTCACCTTATCTAAGAAATATCTCAGCCATTATGATCGTTGCTACCGAATTTGAAGGCTTCAAAATTGGGAAAAAGAAAACTGAAATCACTCCCCCTTTCGCAATTTCTGGATCCGCTAGTGTAGCTAGGGTATATATATTTGTTGTTGCTATTGTGCTTGATATTGTCGGTATTGTTGTTATTGTTTTTTTGGTTATTAAGCAGTTGTTTTTATTATTGTTATTACTTACTTTTTATTTTATTTCTTTAATTAAAACTTTGCTTTTTTCCCCATATTTATTCTCTAGTGTAGCATTAATATATTACAGAACTTTAATGTAATTTTAAGAATCGAACTCAGAGCATAGTTATCTTATTATTTCTTAGAATTTTTCGCTTGCCAATTTCCAAATCTGTTTTTCAGGAGAACTCAAACCAAATTAAATTCTTGTGTAGACAAATCAAGAATCTAAATTGGTTCCATTGTTTTTTAATAAAACGGTCTAAAAATTTACTCAACTAAAACTGGACAGCTATTAAACTAATTTTTAAAATATAAAATTAAATTAACTTTGGAATATTATATAAAAATGGGCGTGGTTAGTTAATGTTTTAGACATAATTTAACTCGATATATAAAAAAATTAAAATCAGTTTATTAAAAACTTGAAAAATTTGTTATAAACATATTTAAACTTGATAATAACAACAACAAAACACATGCACACATATATAACCACAATTTTCATGGTCTTTTGCAATATTATATTAAAAAAATAAAAAATTTAAAATAAAATTCATTGCATGTCTTATAATCATGCAACAACAACAATAACTATAATACAAAATAACAAACTTAACTCATATCATAGCTTAATTTAAAACTTGTATGAATATTATGGAAAAAAGAAGAAGAAAAAATTATAACAAAAAAATATGTATAAAAATTCCACAAAACTATGAAAATAAAAAGAAGAAGCAAAAGCAAAAACGCATAGTAACAATATGCATTCGTGTGGATGGGTGTGTGTGATTGTGTGTGTACAGCGGTTTATCATGCATGAATACCAATGTGAGTTTCATTTTTCAACATTTGCTATTACTGCTGCTGATGCCTCTACTTTTCTACTCCCCTCTCTTCATACTCATCGCTCATTCTCTCGCTTTATGCGTGTCTACCCAACAGGGAAGTGGCAAGTGTAGTAAGCGAGCTAAAGAATCAGTAATTTAGGAATCTATACATTTATTAGTGTAACTAAAATTTTATTCCAGAAGATCCAGAAGTGCTACGATATCATATTATATATCAATTTAAAGAGCTTGACGAGTAGGTTAGCCGAAAATTAGCCAATTCCAAAATATTAGCGTGGGAAGTTTTTTAAAATTCGCTCATTGAACAAAGCATTGCATTCATCGTTGAAAAAATCATTGCTTAAGCGGGAGTAAATAATAAATAAGAGAACGAGAGAAGACATGAGTAAAGGCATCTCTCAGAATTATCTAACGAATTATCTGCATACACAAATAACAAAACAAAAACCAACGAGTAGTTTGGTTCTCTTTTGATATTTGCTTTTTCATAGTTACTGGGGCTTTACCGACTAGTTTATATTATCCCAATGTAGATGAATTTATAGATAGTAAAAGTAAAGAATGGAAGAAGATTATTTTATTAAAAAACTCGAATTTTATTCTAAAAATCATAGATTATTTTTTTTTAATATTTTAATCCAAGTATGCATCCATTAACTATACCGTACATTAGCTATTTTCCTGCTGGGAAGTTCGTGTTGTCGTTGTCATTTTGCGTGTGTGTGCGTGTGTGTGTGTGTATCATCAAAATGCATAAATAGCATTATTTCTCTGTTATTATTATTACTTATTGCATGTATTTATGTATGTATCCATAAGATACATTTAAGCATATCTCTCTTTACATATAAGTATCAATAATTTTTCTCTTGTTTCTGTTGTTGTTTTGTTGTTTAGCATTTTTCAACGTTTTCGATTATTTTATTTATATTTTTTGTTGCTGTTGCTTTCCTGTATTTATTGCGTGTAAATTATTTATGTAAACAAAAAATTATTTCACATTTCAATTCTTTCAGCTTCGGTTTTTATTTGCTGCCTGCTTGCCTGCCTTGCCTCTTCTTCCTTGTCTTCTATATCGTTATCGTACAAAAAACTGTTCAACTTCTTTCAAATTTCCGGATTTCGATACTCATTTGTTGTTGTTGTTGTTGCTGGTGTTCATTTGTCAGATTTACTTTTTGTATTCACTTATCTTTGCAGTTGAATGAAAATTTGTATTATATTTTTCGTTTCATTCTGTTGCATAAAATTGTTGTTGTTGCTTTTTGTGTTTTTTGTTTTCTCTGATTTCCGACGAATGTATTCTCATAATTTAGAATTTGTTTTTGTTATTGTCACTGGTATGAAGTTGTCGTTGTTGTTGTTATTATTATTATATTTTTATTGAATTATTCATGCAAAACGCGTGGCATTTCGTGGCGTGGCGCTTTAAACTAAACTCATGCTCGTACAATTTAAAACATCACAGCAAATAGAAAGAAGAAAACATGTTAAATTATGCGCATTTATTTGTTTAATTTTTAAGATTTTTTTTATTGAATTTTATCGGTAGGTAATTGATTGAGCTGGAGTTGGAAATTGTGTTGCAGTGTCAGCAACAGATTTTAATTATTTACGCGCTGCTAAACCGCTGTAATAAAATTAATGAATTATGCTTCAAGTATTCAATCACGTGGGTTGAATTTTTAAGTTTTATTCGGTGAAATGAAATAAAAATCATAACAAACCACGGTAATTCTGTTTAAGCTTTTAAATACATACTCTTGAGCCGATGTAAGATAAAGTTTTACTGAAAAATGTATAATCACCGTTTAAAAATTCTAGGAACATGTGCGCAAACAATACTACATTTCACTACTACTGCTATAACGACCTCGTTAGTCTAGTGTGTAGTGCACTAGACTTTCATCTGGGAGGTTTGGGTTCGATTTCAGTCTTCGACTGGTGGTTAAATCTCATAACCTTCTTATATTCACTATCGATATGAAGTGAATGAGAATTGTAGTAAAATGCACAAGTGCACATCTTGGTAGGTAATGGCAAAATCACCGAGCTGATAAAAAATTGCCACACCGCCTATCGGAATCGGCGTGAAACAGTAGGTCCAACTATGTGGTACCACAATGCACCATTCAGACCTAAGTGTGTCTCTAGACAGCAGAGCTGTAAACGAATGCAATCAATTTAATTCCAATACCTTGAAGTCATAGTTAATAACCGACAATTTATGATTGCAGTTGCTGAATAACGTATTTGACTCCAGAATAAAAAGTGCAGTTGGAAGTCTTTTTTGGAGTCGCCGATTGATTAATTATTTAGAAAAGTCTTTTTTAGAGTCAAGGGAGTGTAGTCTTTTTTTTTTGAAATCATAAGACTGCAAATCTTATGACTCCAAAATCATGACTGCTTTGAAGTCACTTGGAGTCACTTGGAGTCGCTTGTGTAACCTTGAACTCAAATACAGTCATTTGGAGTCAATTGCAATTTGCAGTCAATTGAAGTCACTTGGAGTCAATTGGGATTTGAAGTCAAGTTTAATATATGTGTTATTTTATATTTAATTTATATCTTCTCTCATAAATACTCAATAAATTCTCAGGTCTCAGACTTCCAACTGCACTTTTTATTCTGGAGTCAAATATATTATTCAATAACTGCAGTCAAAAATTATTATTCAATTGTGACTTATATCCTCAATTGATTGCACTCTTTTACAGCTCTGCTAAACAGCCACTCCAACCAACCAACTATTATTATGGCGCAAAAGTCCATTGAGAACCTAGGCCAAGTTTTTAGCAGCATCCATTCATGTTGAGTGAGTTATATTTATACATGAGTGAAAGGACCTACAGTTTTATGCCGAATCCGAAAGGCGAAATGAAAAGGCGATTTTTACTCCAGGAGGCTTGCCAAGAGGTAGTGCGGTGTAGAAAACTTTTTCCTTCCCAAATTCTTTTTTTTAAGCGTGATTTTTACCGAGATTTGAACCTGTGCATCTCTACCTAGCACACTAACGCATTACGTTTCACAACGCATCCGATAATCCAACCGCTGTAAATGTCGTTCTTTATAGCAGCAACTGCCAAATGAAAATAGTATATACGCAGGGATTTTAAAAGAATTATTCTTAAATGTTCAAAAATTCTCAAGCTATATGTAAATAAGCCGCTGTAAAGAGTATACTTGCAAATATCGCTTAACGGTATTTTTACTTTGCTACTTAAATACAATTCTACAAATGTTTTCCACATTTTTCTCAGCGTGTATTTCCGTTTTCTTTGGTTATTCTTCTCGTTTGTTCTGTGTGTGATACTCGTGTATTTAAAAAGTTTTATCCTTGCATATCCTTGTTGCATTCTTATTGCGCAAATACTCTCAGCGTTGTTCCTTCGCTTCGCTTTTTGTTTTGAGCTTTTGCTTTAACGTTAGTAATTTGTTTTTGTTTTCCTGTGTTTTTTTGTTGCTCAAAATGCCGCTTAAGTGTTTCTTGAAACTTGAGCCTTCAAGTGATGATGAGGATAATGTTTTCACATATCTACTATACATTTTACATTTTGCTATGCTGTAGTTTTGCTGTATTTCTATAGCTTTTAGCAACATGTGCGCAAACAGCATCAACAAAAAAAAAAAAGACAAAAATAAGAAAAATAAATAAAGTACGAATATGTTGCAAACAACATTTACTTGCTGCTTGCTGTACTCGTATGAACATCTCTTTGCTTTAAGTGTGTGTTTGCTTGTTACTCTTGAGTTCTTAAAGTTGGATTTGTTTTTTGCTGAACATTACTGCATTTTACTTTATTAAATTCTTAATTTTTTCTTCTATTTGCAGTTGACATTTTTATGTATTTTGATTAACGAAATACAAAGTCGTAGCAATAATTGTCGATACGTGTAGCAACGTCAACCACGGCAACAAACAGAAAAGGGCACATCTACGCTGCAGCTAACAGATGAGCCCCACATGTCAATTGCTGCAGCCGAAAATGCAGGGTAAGTACTTAGCCCAGAAACCGATTCAATTAACGAGTTTTGGAAATTAACGAAATGAATCTTGGGTGGTAGAAATTAAAATTTACAATACAAAAAGCATAAAATTCCAAGTCAGCCATCACTTGAGCTTGGAACGGAAATAGATTTAGCTTCCTTGATCTTTTTGTTTCGTCCTTTTACCGTTTAAGTCACATTTACCTAATGCATATTTCAATGTCCTTTCTCCGAAAATTCCTTTTCTTTCGCTCTTCACTTCCGCTACCTTTACTTTTTATCATTAATTCTAAAGCTTATTGAAAATTTCGACAGCACGCTTGTTTGCTCGTGAATCCAAACAAATCGTTAATTAGAAGAGCTCCCTCCCTATCTGCTGGCATTCAGGCAGGCACACGAAACACACCGACACGGACACGTGTCAAGAGGATTTTTATGCCAAGAAGAAGGGTGTGTGTGTGTGTTGTGTGTGTATGTATATATGCATGTGAGAAAGAGAATAAAGAATCGAGCGCAAGAGAGAGCTGTGAGTAAGAGGGAGAGAATATAATATTTTTATGATTATGATGGATGAGTGGATGAGAAAAAGGTTCATCACAAACAAACAAGCGAAGAAATCCTTTGAAATTTAATTTGATTTGTTGTTATTTTTTGGACTAGCACCAGTAGCTACTAGCTACAGCTACAAAAAAAAGGCCAAGAAAGAAAAGTTGCTACAGCTCTTTGTTGCGGCTTGATGACAAAGAAAAAATAATAACCAATGAAACGCTAATGCTCATTTGTTAACAAATATTATGTTGCTCTTTTTTGTGGTGGCAAACTGTTATTTCGACAATGTTGAGGATGTTGCCAGAGTAACAACAACAATAACAAATCGAAAAAGCAAAACAAAACCAACAATTCCGAACGACCTTAGAATACATAAATACAGCGTTGGCCATATCATATGCAAATGAAATTATTATTATAGTCAAAAAAATTTATCCAAAAATATAATATAATATCCAGAAATATTTTTGAAATTACATTAATCCATTTTTACTATTATTCTTCAAATTTTTTGAAGACTTTGGAAAAATTTGCTTCAGCTGCATGTTATGTGGCCACTACTGTTCTTATGTGTGCATAGGTATTTTGCTGAATTTTCTTCCATTTAAAATATTCGATTTGTAAACTTCAAGCAGCAGCCATTTTTTGTTTTGTTTTTGACAGCGCTTAAAAAACTGAGTTTTCTGGTGTTTGCGTATGCGTATGTAACAGCAGCTTGTTGTTGTTACTGCTCTCTTAGCCGAATTGCCCACTCTCTAGGCTTGTTTACCTTTTTGTACCTTGCTTCTATTGTGTGTATGCGCTCTTTGTTTTGTGAATAGTGGACATTGAAGAAGAGAAGCAATAAAAGTAGAAAAAAGAATATATTGAGTCTCGCCTTCGCTCATAAACACACACATAACTTTTGCTTTTTTGCCTTATGTGTGCGGTGAGTTTATAGTTTATCATCCCGTAACCTTCCACCCACTTTATGCCTGTCTCGGTAATGTAAGCAGCAAACCCTGTTCGTTGTTATGACAATCTACTTTCATTTGATTTGTTAAACTTTGCTTCTTTTTCTTCTCTTTTATTTTTATGATTTGTTGTCATGTTGCTCCGGTTGTTGTTGTTGTTGCTGCTGCTGCTCACAACAAAATTTATCGTTGTGTTGTAGTTAAATTGATTGAATTGAATTTATTAGAATTGTTAGAAAGAAGAATTGCTTTCATCGTTTGGTTTCTGTTTTGCGGCGGCTTCTTCCACTACTGTTTTTTACTGATGTTGTTGTTGCTCTGGTTGTTTCCATTGCTTTTGATTGGCATTTAGCTTCTTTATTGAAATTTTTGGTTGTTGTTGTTTCTATTCTGTTGCTGTTTTCAGCATTTGTTTGTATATTTTTTTAGATTTTTTTTTTTTTTTTTGTTTATTTATAGAAATATTTCAATTTGATCGTATTTTATTTGGCTTCTACACATCTCAGGTAGTACATAATTAAGGTACACACACACAAAATGCGAAGAAGCAGACGCGTTCATCTAAAATATTTGCAAATATTATGTTGTGTTGTTGTGGAGGTATTTTCTGAAATCATTTTTTATTAAATTTATTCCTCTACTTTTGCTCAAAAAGAAAAACATGAAAGCAGCCGTTGCCCTTTCCTTGCTTATGTTTGCTAATAATTATTATTTTTTGTTTGTTCCTATTAAAAACTCTAAATGTCTATTTAAATTGTTAATTAAATTGCCATTAAAATGTTAAAAAATCAATTTGTTTTCAGCGCATAATCTAAGCTGGCAGATTTTTCACGTACACATATTTGCATTTCAAGCTATTTTTAGATCAAGATTTATTTTAACGACTTAATTTATTGTACATTCATTTAAGTTGAATGTAAAGTAATTGCGGATTTCCATAGATTAAATCTGATTTTCATTTTCAGTTTAATAGAAAATAGATATTGAAACAAGAATAATTGAAATAGTTTAAAACTAAACTTTTTGTCGGTAATTACACAGTCCAACAATTTAAGACTTTTTGGCTGCAACAAAATATCCACCCTATAATCCTGAAAGGGTATATTGTATAGACCATTTTTTTAAAACAAACTTATAGTCCAGCACGTCTTTCGGTGACCCCTAGTGAAATTTTGTGGCAAATATTTTTGTGGAATATTTTAATTCTGAAATGTCTCTTTTGAAAGGACTTTTCAGGTTTTCATAAAAAAAGGGGTCAAATTGTCCCATAAAAAGAGGAACTAAAGGGTTAAAATGTTCTACAGAAATGACCCCTGTAAAATTCTACCATACAACTTTGCCAATAAGATTTTCCTCAGACATCAATTCATAACACTTTTTGCACTTAATATTCCGCTCCCTCCGACCAAAATAAGAAAACTTTGACCCAATGTAAAAAAAACCTGAGACGTGCTGGACTATATGTTTGTTTTACAAAAATGGTCTATACAACATACCCTTTCAGGATTATAGGGTGGCTATTCTGTTGCAAAAATGCTGTTGGACTGTGTTATTATTTTTCTAATTTAGTTTCTGCCCATTCTTTTTTTTGTTTGAGTTGCTTGAAAAATATTTCCTCTTCTTAAATATTTGTCTTTTCAATTTGGTGTAATTTGCTTGTATGAACGCTAATGAATTCAATGTTTCTTAATAATTTTTTGAGTAAAAAATTGTTGAGTATTTTCAATTGGAATTCAGCTACAATTGAACCGGTTTTTGTTATTATACCAACGGGATTTAATGTTGTCGTTAATGAAGTGAATAACAACCGAACGATAACAACAATTGTAGCAACTAATAAACTCAATTGTCAAGAAAAGGTAAATTTAATTAAACAAATATTTTTGTAAATTTTATATGGATTCATTTGTGTGGCATAGAAAAAAAAAAGAGCAAACACATTCGGTTCACTTCGAGGGAGCTGAAGGTTTTTATGATTTTTATGATAACGTTTTATTGAAAACTGTAGAATGTATTAAGTGGAGCATTCTTCCACTTTTTTGGTATGAAGTCTGCTGAAAAAAAAAAAAAAAAACAATAAAACTTATAGTTATTATTTAATGAATAAAATATTTATATAGTAAATTTATTTATTTAATCAACAGAATTTTAAAATATGTTTAAAATTTGTAATTTTTCGATATTAAAACAATTTCAAGTACGAATCAAGCCAGTTTTATTATTAACAATAAAAAAATTTAATTGAATAAATAATGAACAATTTATTGTTTTTTTTTTTATTTTATTTTTTTTTTTTTGGGTTTCATACAACAAAAAATTCAATTGAGAAAATTATCTTATTATATTATTACAAGTAGGTACCCATAATGCTATTTTTATTTTATAATTGTGAATGAAAAGTGAAAGTATTTTTTGTTTTTTGCATAGGCACGTAAATCGACAATAGCAGCAGCAACAACAACAACAATAAAAGCAACAATATATAATAATAATATAGCAGCTCACACAGAATGATAACAACAACAAACAATTATAATAGGAATGAATGATGAATTGAAAGCAGAAATTAAAAAAAAATAATAGTATCAAATTAGAAAGAGAGAAAAAACAATTAAAAATTTATTTTTTAATTGAAACTTTAAAGTAGATAATAAAAATTAAAGTGATTTTATTATTTATTTGATTATATGCAATTGTAATTGCAGGTGTAAAAATTACAAATGACACATTAAAAGTAGGAGAATAATTCATTAATTATTGTATGTGTGTTTTGTCGTTTCTTAATTAATTACTAATTATTTTCGATATAGATGAAATATGTTAAGTTTCATTGAAAGAAATTATTAGCTTTGGTAGTTCCGTATCTTTAACCGCTCTTGTGAAAAGAGCTAATCATAAGAGTATAATTTAGATGTACTGGCTCAGGTGCTTAACTCTCTTGCAACGGGGATTTATTGTACTTTTGGTCTATGTACATCCCATCTAACGGTTTAGATGTTTGTGTTATGCAGAGAGATAGAGTTCTGTCACACACTGCCCTATGGGGCCAAATCCGTTTTTAGCTGGCCAGAATTCTGAAATTTGGCTCATTCGCTCCTTACTTCGTGGAAAGTTATAACGATCGGATATTACCACGCCTTCTTCCCATACAAATGAAAACGCGAAAAGGGTATAACTTGGTATATATTATGGATATGATCATGAAATTATTTGTGCTTATAAACATTATTATTGCTATATATCATTTCAAAAATGGGATAGATCGGGTCATTACCACCCCCACTTCCCATATGTGCAAAATTTTTAAAACTCTATAACTTGGAACCCATTGTAGATATAGCGATGAAATTACATATGATGGTATATAATAACATATTAATATACCAAGGTAAAAATTATCACGATTGGAATGTTGTTACGCCTATCTCTCATACATGTGAGACCAAGGCCGTATTTAGGGGGGCGGGGTTTTGGGGGTTCTGACCTTTCCCTCCCCCCCCCCCCGAAATGTGGAAACTTTATTCTAATTTTTGAGATTAATTGCCAATGGATGGAAAAAAAGTCAAAATAAAATGCATTTAACGATATTTTTTACTTCCATCGGTTTTTTTTCTTTCTAAAAAGTCAAATATAAAAAATAAATTTGAAATCTTAGTAACACTATGCGATCAAATCCGATTTGTTTTCTTCGACGTGAGGTTTGACTACTGATTCAAAAAGAGAAGGTGATACTGAGCACTCCTGCATTCATAGTTTTTCTGGGTCAGTAACTGTTTTTGATTTAAGGTTTCGTCCTAAATCAGTTTGAAAAGTTTAAAAATTAATAAAAATAAAAAAAATTATCGGATCATTGTAAAATAAGACTTGCTTAAACCCCATTTTTTTTCCTTAATTCATTAATTGAAAGAAAAACAAAATCATAATTATGTGCTGCATATAAGCAGAAAAAACTGAGTTTAAATTTTGAATTCATAAATTAATTTCATGTTTGCAAACTATTTTTAAATTGTAGCTTACATTTTGCTGCTGCCTTTTTGCATTGGCAATATTAAATGACTTTGATTTTTAGATATTTTTGTTTGTTGCTGCTGTTGCCATATAAATGCAACTCAATTACTCGCGCCACTTCAATTTCAACTCTTTATATTTTTTTGATGGTTAAGGTTGGTTTAACTTCAAGACCCAAGTTTAGTTTCTTGTTTAAAGTTTAGTAAATTTATACTTATATATATATATGTATTTTTGTATGAGCTAGATGGCGGAAAACTTGTTCTCTTTTTTTTTTTCTCTTTGTTTCTTGGTAATTTTATGCTCATGCATTTATTACCATGTTCAAATATTAAGTATATTTAGTGTTTTGTTATTGTTGTAGATATATATCATTGCTAGCATACATACGTACATATGTATGACTGTATGTATGTATGTATGTGGTATCACATTTAATTTTTTAGTTAGCATTAGACACGGTCTGATTACTTGTTGATGTTGCTAGTGTTTTAATGTTGTCTTTCATGCGTTTGTTTTATAAATAGAATATTAAACCAGTTTTGTAGTTAACAAAATAGTTATGCTTTTTAATGACATAAATTATGAAATCTTAAAGTTTTCGTTTGGTTTTTTGTTTTTTTTTTTTCAATTATTTATGAGTGAGTATCTGTTAAAAATAAAGTTATATGATTTTTTTGTTGTGAATCTTTCTATGTTATAAATTATTACTTTATTACATACTGAATACTTTTACATAGCAAAATTTGGTTCTTTTCTCTGTCTATTTTACATCAGTGATGGCCATTCTACAGCATTCACAAAATGCGCTTGTGTTCGCACATAAAAATCTTTGCAATTAAATATGTGCAAAAAATAAACTGAAATAATGAAATAATAATATGCAAGCTTTAACCCCTTCACCCCTGCTGAGATTATATGTCCTAGCAACATTCAAAAATTCAAGCTGTATTAAGGAATGTGGTTCCCATTCTACTTCAATTTTCTTTAAAGTACTGATGCTGGCTGTCAATGCGTAGATTTTATATGCAGCATCTTCGCCGTAAATTGCTTGGCTCCAAAGGTTATAGCAGACATTATGTTCCATTGAAAAACTTTAGCATAACTGTAAAAATGGAGAGCCCTGCACATATTTATTTTTTATTTTATTTTATTACTTGCAAAAATATTAAAAAAGCTCAACCAGATTTAGAGAAAAAACCCCTGGGTAAAAGGTTTAATCGTTTTACGCACTAAAATCTACGTTTGGCCGTCACTGTTCTACATACTTTACATTGCATTCTTCATAAGTGTAAAAATGTATTTTTAGTAGGGCTGTACGATTAATCGTTGAATCCAGAAATCTGATTAATCAAAATGCTTGATTATTCAGTTATTCGATTAATTAAGATTTTGATTAATCAAAATGCAAAAAGTTATTCGATTAATCAAGATTCTAATTAATTGGAATAAAATTATTCAAACAAAATATTCAAACAATTTCTTTTTATTTCTTTTTGTTGGATTTTTTTCAATACTTTTTGCTTTGCGCCATCTTTCGCCCAGCTTTTTTGATTTCTGAACCACGGCGTCACGCCGGTAATTTTTTTTTGCTTACGATCACAAAAGAAGTATTGAAAAAAATCAAACAAATTGGAAATAAAAAAAATTGTTAGAATATTTTGTTTGAATAATTTTAATCTAATTAATCAAAACCCTCGATTAATCGATTAATTTCAATTTCGCTTAATCAAAATCTTGATTAATCGATTAATTGATTAATCAATCATTTTGGTTATTCTGAATTCTTGATTAAATGATTAATCGCACCGCCCTAATTTTTAGATTTGAAATATATTTTTATTTCCTTTTTTATTGATTAAAATGCTTATATCAGAAATGGGTGTGGTTATGTAAAAGTTTTTATTCACTTGTATGTATTTATAAAATATTTTCCAAAGTTCAAATTCAGTTATCAGTTTTAAATAATAAAATGTAAATGCATTTATTAAAAATTCATTAAAAAACTTGAACGTCATTAAATGTGCATACGCATACATAGAATAAAATCGATATTTTTCACACACACACACACACACACATACACTTATTATTCATACAACATTTTTAATTAGGTAGCGTAATTTTGTTAATTTTTATATGTAAACAAATTATTTAACAATATCGATTACAGTTCTACATAAATTTTAAAACATTTTCACATTTATTTTTCGGTTTTGTTTTGTTTGTTAATTATTATTTTAAGTGGGTTGTGCAAATAATAAAGCAACCCACATTGAAATTGTATAGCAAAGTGACAAATTCATTTGAGTATCTGCCTGCTATAGAGAAAAGTATTGAATTTATTTAAAATAGGTTAAGCTGAAAAACATTCATAATATCTACAAAAGGAAAAAAAAAAAAAAAACAAAAGGAAATTTAATGCTAACGAATATTCAAGTATCGTGAAATACCAAAAAAAAAAGCAGGTACCTATTCCTAATTAGCTAAATAAAAGTTTTGTGAGTAGAAATGTAAAAAGGAAGCAGAAAAACATTGTAGGCCTTTTAAGAAAAAATATATATATTCAAATTGGTTTACGTACTGAAATAAATAAGTAATTCGTTAATGTAGAATAGCAATGACATAAAAAGGGAACACTTGATTTCATTGTCAGCTGAAATTCATAAGTATCAATTTGAACATACTGTACCGTTGACTACATACAGTGTGCAGCAGCATATGCGTCTCAATATAAACGTCTATGTACTGGGTATGTCTGTGAAAGAAATAAGCTAAAAAGCCAACACAAAAACGCGTAGAAAACGAAAGTGAAAGTGGGCCAACATCAACGTCATCATCACACCAAACCACATCACATCACTTCACATGTGTGAAGTTGAAGTTGGCTCGTTCGCTGGTGGTTGCTGTTGTTGTTTTTTTTTTATAGTAGGCCTAAAAGAAACTTGGCTTTGAAATTTCTTTATTGTTGTTGCCTCTGCTGCTGTTGTATGTATACTTTATGGATTTAAAATGAAACGCGTCTATTGTTGTTGTCGTTGTTGTTGTTGTTGCTATTATGTGAACTTGTTGTATGAATAAAGTGTTATTTATCTACAAATTGTTAATATTCGAAATTATTTCACTTTCGTTTTTGTTTGTGGTGCGCGTAATTTATTTTTTACTTACTTAATTTTCAATAGAAATAAAGTGAAACCTAAGTAAAATGAAAAAAAAGACAAAAGCAAAAAACTTGCTTAAATTGAATATCGCTGTCTTAATTTGCAAAGGCCCCAACATCAAATTTTTCAAAATCGAGTTTTTGATGGATTATGATAAAGAGTGTCCACTTTCATCTGTACCAAAAGTTTTAGACACCTACACCAAAAACTTACGATATTTTCTTTTAGTTTAAATTGCAAATTCTCGAAGCAGATACTCCAAATACCAAAATGTTTTGTGCTTCTCCTGTAAAATTTGAAAAATGCGTGTTAGGGCTTTAGCAAATTCAGGCAGCGATATATAGCAGTATATCTAACAAGTGATTTCCTTCAGCAAAATTATATCAAAATTGAGTTTAACATTTAGTAAAACTTACAGTAAATTAGAAAAACGTTGCATTTTTTTAGGCGCATAAAAATTCAAACTCTTTCAGCTTCCTCAAAATATAAACTACAATAAATAGAAATCTTTCTTTTTTTTTCTTCAATAATTCATTAATGCTAAATTACTGACGTACACTTGTGGTCACATAATTAAGTCACTAGAACAATATTTTATGCTGAGTTTGAAAAATATTTTGTATTAGTAGCCCAAGAATTTTTTATAATGTCATTTAGCCTTAAAAAATATTAAGAGCAATTACAAAAGAGTGACATATTTTGCGCGTAGTCGGCAATTGTGTGTGAAAGAGTAAGATTAGAAGTGAACATATAATTAAGTCATTTTATCTTCTTTCGCAATCAACTTCCGTAAAAACCAATAAAATTGATCATTTCTGTATACTTTAGTTGAACAATTGTTAATTTTGGTTGAGATGGGCAAAAATAAGAGTTCCACTCCCTCGAAGAGGGAGCTCATTTGGAAAACTTTCCAAAACCTTGGGATTCTTGCAAAGGTCGTTTAAGAGCTAGCTTTTTTACGTGGAACAGTGGTCAATGAGATAAGATACTACAAAAAATTCAAATCATTTCTCCATTGCAATGCCAAAAACCACTTAAAAAACCTACAGCTGAAGATAGGTACTGGATTAGGCTCAGCAAAATGAACGATTTCTTAACTTTCATCAAAATAAGATCACAAATGGATTTTGATTATAATTTGAAAATATCAGCCAAAATTATACCCAAGCGATTAAACGAAAAAAAATTATTAGCAGACAAACCCAACAGTCCAAAAAAAAAAAAAAAATATTGCGCAGCGTATTCAGTTTGCTAAATGATAGCGATGAATCCAAATTAAATGTGCTTGGGATTGATGGAAGGCTCTTTGTTAGGCATCCTTCAAATACTGAGCTGGACCCAAAATTTACTAAAAAAAAACTGTAAAACATGGGGCCC
Source organism: Toxonevra muliebris (assembly GCA_963691655.1). Taxonomy (NCBI): domain Eukaryota; kingdom Metazoa; phylum Arthropoda; class Insecta; order Diptera; family Pallopteridae; genus Toxonevra; species Toxonevra muliebris. The sequence continues at coordinate 1,790,760 of OY829329.1, forward strand.
TTGTGTAATGGTTTGGTGGTGTTTCACTTCATCTGGAGTTAGTTAAAAAAAATTACTGAGGAAAAGTACAAAGACATACGTAAAAATCATCTTCTCCGAGGATGCGGTGAAACACACATATCGGGTCATTAAGTCTTGGTTAAATGAGAACAAAATAAAAATTCTCGAGTGCCCAGCCCAAAGTCCATATTTAAACCATATAGAAAATAAATAGAGTATTTTAAAAAATGGGCTATCATTCAGGAGGAATAAAATCAAATCACTGCTGCCCAATGCTCTGGTACTAGTCGAAGAGATGTACAGAAATTATCAGGCAAAAATGGTTTTCACAAAGTACTAACAGTACTAAAGGTAAAATTTCAGTTCAAAATGAAAAATCATCAAACTTATTATTTTTAAATATTTTTGTTTTGCATATGACTTAATTATATGACAGCAAATTACACCATAGACATATGATAATTTGGAAAATTTTTACAAATTTGACATTATAACTGTTCTCTGTTCTTTTATAATTTTAAATATTAAACTGTTGTTTGTTTATTTTACTGTTGGTTTTGTTTCTTTTCAATAGAAACTTTATTTTTTCTTAAAATTCTTCTGCTCACAAGTGTATGACTTAATTGTATGTCCACAAATGTATGTATGTATGCTTAATACTGCTCAATAAAATTAAACATTGCATAATATTAGGAGCGCATCAATTTTCCCTTCATTTAATCTAATATTTGTAAACTTTCGCCTACGAACTGTCGTTCGAAATTTATTTATGTATTTTTCCGTTTTTCTTCAATTTTAATCTATCTTTAATTGGTGCTTTAATTCACTTCCCATCTCCATGCACACCCACATAGCAACACCCTACACACTAGCACTCAACGCTGAAGCTACGCATAACGCTCTACACTAATGGCATTAATGTAAAAATATTGTAGCATGCTTTTAGGCGTAGAAACTTTTTTCTACAATGTTTTTCATTTTTATTCCTTATATTTTTTTTTATTTTTTTTTGCATTACATTTTGTTTGAAAAAAAGAAGCAAAAAGTTAAAAAAAACGACATTGTTACTAATACCATGAGATCCTGCGGGATTAGTATTTTGTATCTAAACCATCATGCATACATGCGTCTGGGTGGTGCGTTGGAGCGCGTATCAGCAGCGTAGCATAAAATTTATATATATATTAAAGTGTAGATGTTTAGGGAATTAATTGATAACAACAAAATTTAAGGCTTTTTGTTTTTTTTTTTTTTTTTTGTTTTGCATATAAAAATGTAGCTCAAACTCATATATATAAATTTATATTTAAATTTTCATTATTTTTCCTTTCGCATTTGCATGCGAAAAATGTTCATATACTTTTAATTTTTAAAGTACTTTACTACGTTCCTATTTATTAATGTATGTGAGAACACAAGCAGATTGTGTTTTGTCGTCATTGCCCGGCGTTAGCGTTGCCCTATAATTTCAAATTTTCTGTAGTACTCTATTGATTGGTAAATGGTAAGAAGTGCAATGGAAGATCTTTAGAGGTTTTGAGTAAAAAACACTCGTCATGTTTTCGTTTCAAATATGTTAAAAATTTTATATTGACTACTTTAATTATGTTTTATGCATTCAAGTTAACCAACAAATCATCGTTCTACTAGTTCAAACCGAATCCCTCTGGAAAATATGAAAAATACACTTTACTTTACGTACATATATGAATATTTTTGTTACATGAAAAACTTGGGCTTGTTTTTCACATAAATGTTTCACTTTCCTGTCTCAATATGCATGTATATTTTTCATTGGGTTTAAGTTTTATAATGTTTAAACTTGTCTTGCGCGCACATAGATGGCACTGTAGATAGATACATTTATTTGTTTTTGTTTTGGCTATTGACTAACTGAGCAAGTCTCGTTCATCGCCGTCCGATGTCTGCCTGTGAATATTACTTAATGCACAATTGCTGTTCGTTCTTTTTTAGAGAAACAAATATGTATATTGCAATTTTGGTTTTCTTATCATCATCTTCTTCATGTGAATTGCAAGATTTTATTGCAGTAATTTAGAGATGCAGATACTGAAATGTTCTAATATGTTTTTATTTTATTTTTTTATTTTTTTTTTGTTGGTTGAAATAACTACAAATTGCATTTAAAAGTTGAGAGCGCATAAGTTGCATAGTTCTGCGCTTCATGTTCATCGACACATGTTGGGATGAGTGTGGTCTTTATTTTTTAAGTATTGGAAATGTTTTCGTTTTCAAAAATTCCGCTATAAATTTTATATCTACTTAAGAAATTTACATTTTAATATGGCGCCCAACGTGGGGTGTTCTAGAGAAAGACCCTGGAAGCACAAAACTAGGTAGTTTTAAGTTTAGAAAACAGATATCAAGTATTAAATCCAGGCACACACTGCAAACGGCCAGCCAAAGAGGAAGAGTTAAATGGAACCAAAAATCTTTAATTTTTTTAATTTTTCTCATTAAAACTTTGGTTTTTTTCCAGTTTTTTTTGTCTTGACTAAAATATTAAACGATTTTTTGACTTACCGAATTTTTTAATTAATTAAAACTTCTACGTTTTTGTTTATTGAAGTATGTAAAAAGACGCAGAAAAAAATTTCCTTAATTTTATTCATTTTTATGACGCATGCTTTGATCTTGATATTTTATTTTTATTTTCTTATTGGCTTAATATTTTTCCACTACCGCATGCAGAACAAATGAAGTAAGGAAAAGAAGGTCTTCTTACATTAAAGGTTATTACAATATTTGCTGTTAGTAAATAAAGTAAATAAAACTGTGAAACATATGTTTATTATTTCATGAAAATTCAAAATAGCAAAGCTGTTTAATCTTCACGAGAGCGGAAGAACATTTACAAAAATTTTTACCTTTTTGCTAAGTTAATTTATTACTTTTTTTTTTTTTTGCTTAAATTAATATTAATATAAAATACTTCCATTGCTACTTTTTCTACCCCGCCCACTCACACTATCCTTTTTTTTTTTGATACCCTTTTTCAGAAGAACATTAGTGACTAACTAAATTTTTGTATGTAGATTTGTGTTGCTTCCCTTGAATTCTTTTTTGTAGACTTCTGCTTCGTTTTGCAATGATTTAATTTCTATAGGCTTTCACATACTTCTCCCTTCCCACACAATTCACTCCACCACCGCCGCCGCCGCATTCACGCCTTTCTTTATTTCATCATCTTTATCTTATATTTTTCGTTAAGCAATTTTGCCTTTAGCAAATGACGCAGAATTTATTTAAAAATGAAAAGAAATATCTTTGTACATTATGAAGCAAAAGAAACAAAGAAGGGTGTATGGGTATGTGTTGTGTGTGTGTGTGTGTGAGTGCGTGTGTTTGTGTGTGTGTGTGCATAAATGCGCTCTTTTATTTATACAAAAATTTTACTGCTTCATTTTGGAATGCAATAATGAAACGCACGGATACTCAAACACACATACACGAAAGTCAGCAGTAAACAGTAAAACAGCATTGTGCGCACAACAACAACAACAACAAAAGCAATAAAAATAATGAAAAATACATACATACATACATACATATATACAATAATATTTTTTGCCTTGGGGTAGGTCATATGCATTTTTGTGCACACTCACTTGAATTCATATGTATGTATATCCCAGAGATATGATGATGTTGCTCTGTTGTTCATCGTCGCTGTTGTTGTCATCGTTGTCGTTGTTGTCGTCGTCGCCATTGGGCTCCCTTGTTTTTTCTCGCTGTTCATGTTCATTTTAAGCTTCAATTTTTTTTTTTATTCTTTTTCTACTTTTTAAACTTCTTTCTTCATGTGGTGGTTCGTAAATAATAAAAACATCTTCTTCGTCTTTGTATTTTCTTTAAACTTCATTGCTCATTCTTATAAGTTTCGCATGCATACATGAACAACAACAACAACAGCAGCAGCAATAGCAAATCAACAAGAAAAGTGCCTCATTCCAGTAATTTTATTTTTTACATATTTCTTGTTGCAATTCGTTACGATTTCGTCTCATCTCATTTCACAATTTCGTTTATACTAATAAAACACCAAAATCACCCGACAACATGGCGGCAGCGACAACAGCAGCAATAATAGCAACTGACACTACACCAATATTCACTCGAAAAATATATATGCAAAGATATCGTCGCTGTCGTCGTCATCGTCGTCGTCATCATCATTTCATTTTATTTCCTTACATTCAGTTCTGCATCTTTTTATTTAGCTGCTTGAGCTTGAATAAGTTTCATCTCATCTTCACTTTGGTTTACATACTGAAAAAATTTATCTATATTCCTATATATCTTCAACACTTGATTGCATTGGATAAAATTGATGCATTTCGTTGTTTGTTCGTTGGTTTGTTTTCTTGCTTTTTGTATTTGTTTGCTTGGAATTTATGAGCATCGTTTATGGAATGTGTATGCGTTTCTTTTGCATATATTTAAGTTTGAAATATTTTTTGGGGTTTATCTTTGTAAAAATATGTGTACAGCTAGTTTAATGCATTAAAAGCGTGTTTTGATACACCCCATGTTGGGCGCTATAGAAATTGTTCTCTTGTTTTCATTCAGAAATTTATACTTACCGAATTAGCTTTGGTTTGTGAAGAATATTTTTTTGTTTAATAGAGCAAGAGGTTGGGTGGTGCATGGTAAGTTTTTATCGCATGCAATAAAATGTCCATGGAAATTTCTTTTGAAATCATATTTAAGATATTTCTCTATCAAATTCTCAAGATGTCACTGTATTTCTTCTATTTGGATATAATATTCTTAAAACTATATGCCCGGAAATGAATGAACTCTGAATGAAAATGCATTTTGTCTGTTTGTTATGATAGCAGAAATATAAAAATATATTTGCATTAAGTTTTTGTGAATATCTCTTCTTTATGTATAAAAGTTGGTTTTGTTGTTGTGAATGCTGGGCTATAAATGAGCATGACATCATGTTCAAAAATATTGCTACTCTTCTGTATATTGAAAAATTAAGTTTGCTGAAATAACAGTCAGTGGGCTGTTAACATTTAACACTTGCTCTCAAATAAACTAGTGTGAATCCTAGGGGGAGGAGGAAGAGACTTTTTTGGGGCTTAAAGCCTCTTCTTATCGATGAAAGTTTCGTACATTTTGATAGTCTTGAATACAAAAAAAAAAAAAAAAAAGTTATTGGGATGGAAAAATATTAAAACTCCTCACCCCCCTTTTGAAATTTCTGCACCCGCTAGTGATTGATATTATAATCATTTAAATTTCTAATGAAATCTTAATGTAGTAATTTTGTACTTGGCATAAATTAAATACTATTTTTCTCTTCTCCTTCTCGCAAAGCATCGAATTTGCGATAATAAAATTAAATTATGCATGAAACATTTTGTAACATTTTAACACTACTACGCCCCGAATCTCCTCCTTGTGCAAATTTTATGTGCCTCAGCATAAGAACTCTTATTGTTTACAAATAGCAAACATGATTTAGCTGAGGATTGCAGAAATTTACATTGTTGAAATTAAATGAATGTCAGAATTTAATTTTCATGGAAAAAAACTTCAAATTAAAGTGAATTTAATGAAGGTGATATCAAAAATAAGTAAGTATTAAGTGAAAAATACCAGGATTGCTACCATTGACTTAACAGTTTTTTTTCACAAACTGTTATTGTTTACCTTGGTATGGTTCCCCATAAATGTTCAAATAACCATTACGATCTGTCCGGCGTTTCCATGAGCATATGTGGCCGCGTCTGAGAAAAGGGTGTTATCGATCCAAATCACCTTTTCGAGAAAAATGCATAGATTTCTTGAAACAGTTTATGTTTGAAAAAAAAAAACAATTCCAGATAAGTGTTTCTTATGTATTTTTTACGCAGAACAGGATCCCTGGATCTTTCTAGCTCACTTTATCTTTATTGTAGGTATAGACATAGGTATAGACTACATAAATACCACCTTGATCAAAAAGTTCCCGGAATAACCACCGTGTGGCACTCCCATCTTTCCGATTTGAGTTCTTTTGTTAAGTTGGTATATCTGTTGTTGATATTCCCTCTAAATCTTAGCGTCATAGCTTGACATTTGCAAAACTTACGTAGCCAAGAGTACATCTATCTCTGTGTGTGTTGGCGATTTTTTACAATTTTAGAAATGGATTTAAATTTTCAACAACGAACTTGTATTAAATTTTGCGCAAAAAACGGATTTAATGGTGCGCGAACATTGACAATGTTGGAAAAGTGTTTCTTCAATGATTCTCGAAAGAAAACGGTCGTTTACCAGTGGCACGAGCTGTTTAAAAGTGGTCGTGAGTCAATCGAAGATGATGAACGCAGTGGCAGACCATCGACATCGAAAACCGACGAAAACGTTGATAAAATAAAAGAAATTTTAGTCAATAACCGCAAATTAACCATCAGAGAGATAGCGGAGGACTTGAACATTGCCTATGGATCCGTCCAAGACATTTTGGTTAATGATTTGATTTTCCGTCGTGTAGCAGCAAAGTTGGTACCAAAAGACCTCAATTTCATGAAAAAAAGAGACCGTGTTGACGTCGCAAAAGACATGATTTGCGAGGCTGAATCCGATTCCACATTCATCAAAAGGATCATTACTGGAGACGAGACGTGGGTTTATGACAATCAGGCAAGTGAATGGCGTTCAGCAAATGAGCTGAGACCAAAAAAAACACGTCGTTTTCAGTCAAAAAAGAAGGCAATGCTCACGGTTTTCATGGATTACAACGGTGTAGTGCATCATGAATTTTTGCCAGAAGGCCAGACAGTAAACAAAGAGTATTAATTGGGCGTTATGAGACGTTTGCATGAAGCAATTCGCCGAAAGAGACCAGAATTGTGGACAGAAAACTCGTGGATTTTACACCATGACGAACCGTCGCACAGTGCCATCATTATTCGTAATTTTTTGACGAAAAATGCCATCCAAGAGCCACCGAATTCACCAGATTTGGCTCCTTGTAACTTCTTTCTGTTCAATCGAGTTCAAAAACCATTACGGGGAACGCGTTTCAGCAGCCGAGAGGAAGTAATGGAAAAATCGCAGAAAGCACTGATGGACATACCGAAAACCGAATATAAAAAATGTTTCGAGGATTGGATCAAGCGCTGGCATAAGTGTGTTGCAGTCGATGGGGATAACTTTGAAGGGGACAACATAGATTTAGAGGAATAAACTTGTATTTTTAATTTTCTGAATAAATTCCGGGAACTTTTTGATCAAGGTGGTATATGAAGTCATAATTTTTTGCGAAAACTTTAATCGATTTTGTTTAAATTAAACTATCAGAAAATAAAAGTAATGAAAATATGTGTCCACTTACAAAACTTCAATTTTATATCGTAGATTAAGCCTAAGACAAGACGTGTTCCTCAACTAATGGAGAAGTGACATGCTAAATCTTCTAATTTCGCCAACATTCAACTGAGTCATTAGTATTAACAACCTGCACCCCCGTACCAACTTAAATGGACGTGCCTAAATAGTTTTCAAGATATTTAGTATTAAGTATTTTGGTTGTATGGAAGGTGCCACGCCCCATCAAACAATTCCGCCTAGATGCAATAGAGATATTATTTTAAATTGTTTTTTTCGATTACGTTGATACATTTAGGAGTTTGCTCAGTACATACTTACAAACATTCACGAATAAATAGTAGTTGTAGTTGTATTTAACTTTACAATAATTCCTTCCTCTAATTGAGAGTTTCCTCCTGAGTTGCTTTTAATTTCTATTAAATTATAAATTATTGTAAATTGTAACTTGAATTTAAATCTATGCATTTCTTATCTACATTTGTACATTTATGTATGTATGAGTGTGTGTATCTGTATATTTGTAGGCATATCTCTTCTGAACTCAACTGTAACTTAAACTTGTTTGTTTACATTTATAAAATTTGTTACATGCATGCGCGCACACACAAAGACACAAATTTTTTGCTTAACCTAATATATTTTTAATGATCTAATGGATCATATTTTACAAAATCATATGAGAATGGTGAAGGATGGGGGAGGGGAAAAGAAGTCAACAAATGATGAAGGATGAAGTGAGTGGAAGGGGAAAGGAAGCTTAAGGAAAAAGGTCATAAATGTAAATTTTATTACCTTATAACTCTACTTTTACTTAAAAATACATAAACTTTAATTTATATAGCAACATATAATTTTTTATGAACTAATCAGATAAAATTTTAATAATTTTCTTGGAAAAAAATGATTTGTAGGATTTTTGTAGTATAAACTTAAAAAAAAAAAATGTTTCAATAGTTTTCCTAGCACAAAGAGGACACTTGTCAATTCATACGTTTTTACACTCCCTTAGATGGTGGGGAATCTGTAGGCTAAATAGCCACGTGCTTATAGTGAGTTTTGACTGTTGTAACAAACAAGATTCTCACTATTTAGAAATAAACAACAGCGAGGCACCTCTACCTTTGATAGATTTGCTTACTCTCGCGTTAATTACGTTTTGATTTACTACTTACTACACACCTTTATGTGCGAATCAGCACATCTGGGTGCTATCGTGCCAAAAAAAAAAAACAAGAACATTAACCAATTAGCAACAAACAAATTAAAATCATAGTAAATTTCCTAGTAAAATATATGCATGACTCTTGATTGTTGTCTAGTTAGACAAAACTGGCGAAACAAAGAGACAAACAAGCAAAACAACAAATGAAATAGGAAAACAATATGAAATTAACATAATTTCATATGCATGTTTAAACAAAATATTTTAGCACTGTAAAAAGAAAAACAGGCAGAGAGTTGCTTCTTTTTCTCAGGCTGTGGTGGGGAGAGATATTGTTCAAAAATAATCAAAAACTTTGAGTGGTTGCGGGGTTGGTGAATGTGGATGACGGCGATAATGATGATGATGATGGTTTTTATGTCTTTGATATGTGTCTAATTAAATGTCTAACGCACATTTCAAACTTTTTCCATTCTACTCGCATGTCAGATTCAATTAAATTGATAGAATATTGGCCGGCTGCCCGCTATCGCTGTCTCCGTCTCCACTTTTGCATGCCACTTCGTTATTGTTACCGTTAAAAGAAATGGAAAAGAAAAAAAAATATTACCAATATGCAGAAATTAAAATTGATAAAATAAAACTGGTTACGAACTAAATGTTGCGGTTAGTAAAGAAATAACTCATTTGTGCTCAAGTAGAACCATTAACAAGTACCTTTACTCTACGTATTTACCTAAAAAGTATTTCTCATCGACCTCTTGTTAATTACAATTCGGCTGCCTCTGGGCAATTAGCAATAAATATTTGCTGTATATGTGTATGTAGTTAGTTGTTATTGCAGCAACATCTTCACAACTTAATTTCTTGACGGTTGTCAGAAGCAACAAATTACGCAAAGCCAAATAGCAAAAAAAAAGAAGAAGAAAAATATTCGGAATATTGTTTTTGCCCGCCTTGTTAGCATGTTGCAAAAGGAACGTAAACCAAAGTTTATTGTATATGAGTAATTAATATGATAATATTTGATCTCTTAAATAATATTTTTTGTGAATTTTTGCGCTAAGCATGCTTTTAGGCGTTTTATATAAGCTCACATTTAATATCAAAGCAAACGAAATGAATCTAATGAAAATGACAGAAATATTAAATATGCCTGGGGAGCCTTGACAACAAAATACCAATAGTAATATAATCTTTATAGATTTCAAAAGCTTCAATATTGATATAACAGAATTTTATTTTGTTGTTTGTTTTTTGTATCAAAACAAATTACTTTGAAATTACTTTTGAAGTACTACATATTTAATTATGAAATTGTCTTCGATATCGCCTTCAACGACTGCTCGAAATTGAATTCAACCCATTGAAGAATAGTTAAACAATAGTTTTTGCCTATTTAGTAAAAGTAATTGAAAGTAATTAATTGTAATTATCATCTCCTGAAACTAATATTTATACTTAATTTCCTCTACTTTATTTGAAATTCAAGCTCAACTCCTCATAAATAAATAAATATTAAATTTAATATCTTACTCTTTAATGGTAATTACAAAGTAATTGTATGTACTTAACCCTTTTTCATATACGCCACGATTGTCGTTCGTTTCGTTTGTTTTGATATTTGCAATCAACATAGAACTCAAAAAAAAAAAATAAATAAAGAAAAATAAAAAAAATAAACAAAATTTCAAACGACAATGAAAGTAAAAATGATATATTAAAATTGCATGTCGAATTGCAATTAAATGCATTTATACAACGTTTTTCATTTATTTGCGAATGCGACGAACGAACACACTAAAGCGAAACTATATGGCAAGTACTTATAGTGTATTTAATGAAAGACATGAAGCAGCTGCTGCTTTCAATTTTTGTACGCAAACAAACTAAACGAAATACAAACGGAATACATGAATGAATCGTGAAAATACAAAAGTGAAAATGAAAATTTGTGTGGTGCAGTTTGGTTTTTTTTTTTTTTTTTTTTTTTTTGGGTTGGGCATCTTCAACTCATGCCCAACTCCGTCTATAGAAATTCAAGGCGTAAAAATTGCAATAAAAAAAGCAAACAAGTGCATGCATTATTATTATTGAGCAGAAAAGTAATACGATTATAAAAAACGACAATTCAAAAAAAAAAAAAAAAGAAGCAAAATCATAAAGGAATAAGAGGCCAGAAACACGCCCACACACTCTACACCGGCACACACTGTCTGTCTATCTGTCTGTTTACCAAAAGGAATGTGATTTAAAAGGTTTTTATTTTTGATATGTTTATGCATATGTGCATATAGCTACTCAGATTCAGTTGAGCAATAAAAGGTGTTCTCGTTATTTTTGTTGTCGTTTTATTTGCGTATATTTACTATATTCCTGACTTCAGTGGCGTAGATAAGAGTTTGCTTTGGGGGGGGGGGGGGGGGATATAATATAAAAACCGTATAGCTGCTACACACTAATTTAAGTAATATTTATGTGCAGCATTTTTTCACCTCTGACCATGTTTTTAGAATGTAGACGTAGTTTTTTCCAAAACACTCGAGCGTCATCCACAATTAGTTTTTGTAAAAAATAATATTCGGATTCCCCATGTCAGAGTATTTTGAGAAAATCCCAGAAACTATTTACATCATCCTCTAACTTTCTAACTTAGAAAGATCCCATTGACTTTGACTTCAATGAATGAAATTAAATTGAATGCTTTCTTTTAGAGTTCTGATAACACTGTTCTACAAATGGAAACTTTTGAAAACGAGCAGAGACGGGGCAAACGCACTTAGGGTAATAGGCGGTCGTGGTCCGTTTCGTTCTGTTACGTCACAATGTTTTTTTTATTGACATCAAAATTTTTAAAGTTGAAAAAAAAAAATGCTGTTCATATTTTTTTTCACCAAAACATTCATTTTTACAAAAAAAAAATTTTTCGATTTTTTAACTTTAAAAATTTTATACTGGGTTACGTTAACAACGAGATAAAAGTGAACGATGATAACGAGGATGAAAAAAAAAATTAATTAATTAAAAAAAAAAATTTTAAGTTAAAAAATAAAAAAAAATAGAATTTTTCTTTTTTTTTTTTTGTAAAAATGGATATATTGATGAAAAAGATATGAACTGCATTTTTAATTTTTTTTTTTTTCAATTTTAAAAATTTTGATATAAATAAAAAAAAGTGTAACGTAGCAGAGCAAAACGGACCACGGATTCGGACTCAGTGACCTCCCATTACCCTAAGTGCGCCTGTCCCGTCTCTGCTCATTTTTGGTTGTTGAACAGTGTAATCAACATGAACAAATTTTAAGCAACTTAGGATGAACTGTGAAAAAAAACACAAGAAATTAAAATTTTGTCTGTTAATTGAATAATTTTAGGGGGAATTTACCCCCTTTTTCCCCCCTCTACCTACGCCACTGACTGGCGTTTTTATCGTAATGACAGTCAGACACAGCACAGTAGTAAATAGTATTTAGTCCTCTATATACTTACCTACGTGTATTTCGTTCTTTCTTCCTCATCGACGTCTTTGTCTTTGTCATTGCCATCCATCCGTACATGCTTAACTTTCTACATATGTAGATACGTTTACATGTTTAAAGCCAATAAATTATATTTTTAATGCAATTTTAATGAGTGTCTTCTTACTGATACGAACAAAAGAGTCTTTGTTTTTTATTATTTTTCTCGGTCTGAAATGAAAGCTTAATGTTGAAAAAATGGAAAAATGGTAAAGAATTGTTTTTTAATAATGAATTTTAATTTGTAATTATTTTGGAAATGTTTAAATAAACAAAAAAAAAAAAAGAAGATGAAAATACTAGGTAATAAATTTCAATCAAGTGGCTCGAAAAAATTTAAAAATTTCCCTCTTTTCCGTTTATTTTGCGTTTCTTTTTTTTGCATTTAAAAAAACAAAACTTTTGGTTAAGTTTTGTAAAACTTTTTCATGCAAAAGTTTGTAATAGAATATGACTTAAAACATCTCTGTAATTTTATTTTAATTGCAATTCATTACAAATTTCAAATTGAGTTTTGTGAATTTTATGAAGAAGCTGCAAAACTCATTGTTTTCAACGAAATCAACGCTTTTTCTAAGTAAAAGCTTAAATTAACATAAAAGTTACAGTTCGAAATGTGAAATGATTTTTTCAATATAAACGAAACTAAACGATATTTTGTTTTTTGTAAGAACCTCTTTAAAAATCTAATTTGAAACTTAACGAAGGCGTTTTTAAGTAATCATGAAGAAACTTTTCTTTACATCGAAAACTTGAAGTTTCTCTTGCGGCTCATCAGAAACCTTTCAAAACTGCTATGCAAAATAAAAACCTAACGAAACTTTCTTTATTACTGTATTCCTGTACACCAGCAAATAAACTTGACATTTAACACCGCAAATCTAAAAAAGTTTTCATTTCATATGCATTCGTTTGTATGTGGTGTGTGTGTGTGTGTGTATACATTTCATTGGTAAGTATGTAATTATAACGGTATAAAAAATGCAACACCAACTACAACAGCAACAACCACATACTTATTTGCATAAATAATACAGTAGTTTTCGCTTATAACTAATTGGAAAATACCAAACTAGTTTTAATATAAATTCATACGATTCTTCTTCCACTCATTTTCGGTTACAAAGTTACAAAAGAAATTATACAAAAGTAAATTGATTCTTAAAGCAGAAATCAAAACGTGCGCCATGCTTAGTTCATTTTTTCTCGAGCATCCGAAATTTTTCAAAGTTAATATGAACTTCGCTTATAACGGAGCATTTTCGCCTATCCCTTGAAGTTCGGTTTAAGCGGAAAGTACTGTACTCACACACACACACACACACACACATGCAAACAAAGAATAAAGAAGAAATTTTGTAATTAATATGAAAATAGAAAAGAAAATAAAAACGCGAGGAAAATATTTTCTTTTTTTATTTTTGTCTGGCGTTGGAATAAAAATAAAAGCAAAAAACATTCACTAATAAATATCTCGGCAGAAAAATGAAGTACGGGAAAAGATATTCATCAAGTCAACAAAAACAATTACAACAACAATACTAAACAGATCTAATTAAAAAAATAAGCAAAAATGGCTAGAGTGTGACAGATAAAGAAAGAGAGAAGGAGTTGGCAGTTAATTTAACTAAGAACATTCAGGATAACATGAATTATGAATTAGGAAAAAAAAAAAAAAATAAATCTAATACCGAAAATATACAAACGGCACAAACAGGTGAGAGACAGAAGGATAGTCAGGGTGGGCGATGAAGACAAAATAATAAAATAGTTTTATAAATGGAAGTGAAGTTGATTTCCCCGGGGAACTAATTTTTTAAAGAAACTTAATGAATCTGTGGTAGTGTAAGGCATTGCATTAATGTTAAAAAAAGTACAATAATTCAGTTTTCTATTAACTTTTGCATTTTTTTTTATAAATTGGGGTGTCACATATCAAATAAAAGCATTAAGTTTTCGTTAACTTCGTTAAGCGCTCCCCGAAAAAAAAAACAAAAACCAGAAGCATGAGTAATTCCCCAAAATTCATATGCATGTGTATAAATCGTAGATAACGTTTCCTCGTACCACCAGGTCATTGTCTCTTTAGGTTTATTGCACTTAATTAACAAATTTGGTTTTCATTGTGACTTCATTTTCAGTCCAAAAACAAAAGCAGCAAACATTTTAGAGACATGCAAACCCAAAGTTTCTATATAAGACACAACGCAAAAAAAATAACCAAACAGCGGATATCATTTTGTAAAGCAGCGGGACACCGACGCACATACCCTCGAAATACACAAGGGAATGAAGAAAAAGGCGTGCACTATGTGCTTTGGGTATCCAACATGGCAAGAAAAACAAACTGTACGATAGTTGTTTTTGTATTGTAAGGAATGCGTTTTTTCACTTTGTTTTTTTCTGGTTAACTATGTGTGAATCATGTTGAAAAATTTCGCTTCTTCTTTTTCGTATTCTATTTTGGCTGGTTCCAGGTTTTGAGTATTGAGTATTCACTGTAAATTTCAAGTTCTGGAATCGGTGCATTAATTTGGTTACGCACTGTATATCAAATGCAACTAAAGTGTTGTTGGTTGCTCTCTCCTCCTCTATTGCAGCTGTCGCTATTTGCAATTACTGCTGCTTCTGCTGTTGATGTTTGTCGCATTGTCAGTAGTTGTTGCTGTGCACATAATTTCGTCAGTGATAAAAATCGTAAATCATAAAAAAACTAACTTTGCGTTCGCGTTAAAATCATAAAATGATTGCACTCAAATCAAAAATTTACTGCTGTTGCGTTGCAATGTTTAACATATGTTGCGCTCAAGTCATAATACGTGAATGTGTTTCATTTTATTTAAAAAATTTTAGTAAAAATGCTGAAATTTCCTTTTCCCTTTCACTTTTTGTTGAATTTTATTACTTTTGAATTGCTTGCAAGTTTCATTTCAGTGATATTAAATTGAATGCCTCTTTAAAAGGTACTCAGCAGCATTAGGAGCCTTCTTCTTCCGTTGTTGAAAAGTGGTGCGTAATTTGAAATTTTACAAGACTTCAAAGTCTTCAGACTTCTTCCTTCTGTTTCTTTAACATTGAAAGTTGATACTTAAAAAGCGCTTTGTGTATTTTCCTTGTAAACAAAAGCCAAAAGCGCAATGTTTTTGATTGATTTACATTTTTTTTAAATTCAATTTGAAATGATATTTTACATGCTTCAAATCAGCACTACCTGATGTGGAAGCACTAGAAATAAAGGGTGATACCTTTAAAGTGATTTAGTCATACCCTGAGGTACCCTTCAAAAGCACATTGATTTCACATTGCTTTTGAGTATTTGTTGTTTTTGGCATAAAATATTGCAAATTATAGAAGAAACAAACACAAAAATATGTAGCCTATGTGTGCTCTCTATATTATTCTATTCAACTACTATATAAACTATTTGGAAACGCATAAAAAGTGCAACGAGTTTTTTATGCCCATTTTTTTGTGATTTGCAATTTATTTATTTTTTAAGTCTCATAATCTTTAAAAACATGCTATATTTCATATTCTTTCGGTTTATGTATTTTCCACAGTTTATTTTAAATATTTGTTAAAACATTTCAATTTAAATGCGCCTAAAGGTAGGCCATGTATTGCTATTTTTAGCGTTCCACCAAACAATTCTTTATCGGTTTGTTTAAATATTTTAAGGTTTTGTTTAGTGCTGGAACAAAGCCAAAATTTCGTCAGTTTGAGTGACTGAAATTTAATACTGTGAAGTAATAAAGTTTTCATCTTTTGAAGTAATTGTTCAAATAATAATAAACAAAATTACAAATAATAAGAAATTTTGATTTGCGTTCATATTAAGTTTTGCTTTGTTGCAAAATCTCCTAAAAATATGCTTTAAATTGAGCACTTGTGAGTATTGCTTTTTCCATGCTCACAGCTTAGCATTACCATTGGCAACGACCTCCGAGCTTACCATCTTAACGCTTCGAAGAAAACTGTCATGATACCAAGAGCAGCAACACCAAGAATAACAACAACAACAACAACATCAACGCACACCCACTAATTTTATAATGCGAGAGCCAATAACATGTGTAAATCTATTGAATTAGCAAAACATCATGTTCAAGTGAAAATATCACGCACCGCACCAAACAATAGGAAAATATAGAGGGCAATGTTGGGTATGCAAAAAAGGAGCAACAGCAACAGCAGCTGGTGCTGCTGCTGTTTGAGGCTTGAGGCCTTATGACGGTTGGTTACCATTTTCAATATTGCCACTTGTTGTGTTGATACTTTATTTTGTGTTTTTGTGTTTGTTAGTTGGAAATGCAAAGTGCCAACAACAATATTTTATAAAAAATGTATCAAAGGATTTTGTTGAATATCGCTTATGGGTTGTTGCCATTGCTGCTTGCTGTTACTGTTGCTGCTCATGTTGTTGTCACCATTATCATCTGAAGGAAAAGAAGAGTGTATGTTTTTTGACAGCCTTTTCACCAGCCTTTTGTTGTTGCTATTAAAACTTGTCAATATTCAATTTTTAGGTTGTTATATTGATTTCTTCTTTCTTCTGCTGTTGCTGCTGTGTGTAGGTGTCAAAACATGCGAAAATATAAGTATATTGGCTGGCATTGTTGCTGCTCGTTTGTTGTTGCTCGCTTGTTGTGTCAACACAAACACAAAAAGGCTTCTTAACAAAAATATAAAATTATAATTGAAGTGTGAGCGAAAGTGGGGAATCAGGGACAAACCAAAGGCATTGTGGAGGCAGGCAAAGTGGCTCGTTTGACTTTTGAGTTTTATGTATGTGTAGTGAAATTTCTACGAATTATTTTTCTATGAAATTAATTTTCGACTTTTATTTTTTATTTCGCTTGCAGGTAAGCATCACTTTCAATGAAGAAATTTTCCAATTAATTTCTGCAACATGAGGTAAATTTTACTTTGCATTAAATCGATTTTTTTTAGGTACCTTTCGACACTGAAGTTGGAAAAACTCTAGAGCTGTTACCAATGGCGAAAATAACTAGAATCGCAAATTCTTTTTTTGTATAATTTTTGCTAATTGAATTAAGTTCTGCATCTACTTTCTCTTAAACAAATTTTCTTTGAAAATTGTGCAAACTTTTAAATGTTCACCTGCTAGCTAGTTTCCCAATCAATTGCAATATTTTATTATTGATTAACACATTTCTGTGTTGTGTACATAGCTCCTGGTTAAACCTTTTTTTTAATTTAATTTATTTTCCAATGAAACAAGGTGCACCAGGAACAACTGAAAGCTCCTCTCTCTCCTCTTATTTCAGTAGAGTTGACATTTAAAATTAAGTGCAGAGAAAAAATATACCACACAAAACGTTCAAATGGCCAATGACAGTCGTTGCTTCACATACAAGGCGAGTAAAATACTCTCAATAAACAAAGTAAAAAAAAAAATTAACGCAGTTGAAACAAATTATATTGCGTTATTATCTATAAAATCATAATAATTTCAATTCAGCGCAACTAGTTTCTAATCAATTAATATCGACTGCAAATTTCATCTTCTTTTTGCGTATTCAAGATGAAATTTTCCATGGAGTCAGCCAGTCTATTCCAGAACTTGAATGAACTATTAATAAAAATAGAATTGAATCATGCTCGTAGAGTTTCGCAAAATAACTTAATTAAATAAATAATTAAAAACAATCCAACAAAAAAATTTAACAAAATTTTAACGCGCACTGAAACCAAAACTGTTTTAAAATATTTAAATGGTCGTTAAAAACTCACTAAAACCATTAAAAACGAAACAAATAAAATTGTTAAAAGAATACAGTAACAACAAAAACGGACAACTACAACATTTCCATCAAATGTAATAAAGATACGAACTACAAACGATTTTACTGCTCATTCGTTCTCGCACTCGCTGCTCTTCGTAAGTCGTCACCGTCATCACCAACAACTTTATAGTATATATTTTGTTATTGTATTTTTCACATATTGCAAAGAACCAGAGAGTAACCAAAGCAGTAGAAAAAGAACGAATTCACATACACGCACACACACACACACACACACACACACACACACATTCACATTACACGTAGCGAATGAGGCGAAAGAATTTTTTTCACATACACATACAAAAAAAAAAAAATAAAGCAAAAAATAGAAGGAAAAAACTGAAATGAAAACTGAAAAAACTGAAACGAAAACGAAAAATGTTAACGAAACAAAAATGCAAAATGTCAATGTCCTCCTTGACAGTTCGACTCAGTTCAGTTCTGGCAAGAGCACATAGTGCCAGCGCAAGAGCAGCAATAACAACAATAACAACAGCACAAAACAGCAGTGCTTAGCACCAGTACTACCAGTCTGTCCGTCCATCCAACGTACTTACAATTTTAGTCCCATTGCCATTTTTTTGTTTCAGAGCAACAGCAGCAGTAAAAATTCTTGTATGTAGAAAAATTGCGTCGCATTTTTTGCGATTCTTTCATTTCGTTTCGTTGGCTGTTTCATTTCCGAAATGTTCCCTTTTCTCTGTGTGAATGTGTAACAACTGAATCTGCCGCTGCTGCTGGCCAAATACAACACGACAACATAAGCAAAAGTAGAAAAATAAGGCAAAACAAAAACAAAAAACACAAATGCGGAATATTGTAAGAACTTAACGAAACGTTATGCATGCATGCAAAAAAAAAAAACAAAAACAAACAGCAGCAAAAGTAATACTAGCAGCTGCTGCTGCTGCTGCAATTTTTGTTTTACACAAAATATTCTAGTAAAAATTAAGATTGAAAACCCCAACTCAACTCTTTTTCGAATGTTTTTTTTTCAAAGTCCCGAAGTGCAACTGTAACAATTTTACATTCAAGTATGTAGTATGAATAAAAACTATTTTTGTTATTTTTATTTTTCAACGGAAATAGTGTGTTAGATTCATATTTTGATAAACAAAGTTTTTTGTGTTCTTTTGTTTTTGTTTTAATGCAACTTAAAGAAGGAAACAAGAAAATAAGGGATGCGTTTATTTGCATACACTTATTTCTTCATTATTATTGTAATTATTTATTACGAAATGCTAGAACAGCAAGTTTTTCTGTTATATTTAAGCACTAGCTTTCTATCGAACTTTGAACGTGATTTAGTAAAAGAAGAAAGAGAAGTTCCTTTGAGTTCTTTCAATAGATGTGGTGTTGTAACTCTCTCGCAGCTCGGTGATGAACATTACTACCCACAATTTCCCTCAGCTCGATTTTCGACCCTTAGAACCGGTAAAATTAATACTCATACGACACGGTGCTTAAACAAAATTTTGTATTTTGAATAATTTTTTTAAACGTAGAGCACACATATTTTAATTTAATTTAGTTTTTTGTGTACCTTGATTCACGACGAAAACATCCAGACAAATAATTTTGTATTAAAATGTTTATTGCGTTTTTTTTTTTATTGCCATTTATTATTTAATTGGAAACAAAAATATTTTTCTTTCTCTAACCACAATAAATTCGCTGCCATTCCATTGAAATTGGAACTTTCATTCTCCAAAAATGCCTAGAATTTTCTTTCAAATTAATCTAAAATTTCTTGGAAATGCTTATTCAATTGTTTTCGCAATTGTTGATTGCTCAAAGTATTTGCGTATTTTTGAAATATTTATTTTAATTTCGACAGAAATTTAAATTCCATTGTAATAATAGAAATGAAGTGCATTGTAAATAAACATTTAGAATAATTTTTGGGGGTCCCTCCATTTCCACTCTTTCGTGCCTTACGCTCTGCTTCACTCCTTGGTTCGTCTTGTATATTTGAGCTCAAATACTTCAGTAACCACCAAGGTATACACAACAAAGCGATTACTTTTTAATTAAATCATCTGCATCTTGTTTAAATTATTTATATGTGCTTATTAATTTCTACAGAATTCATTTGTATTACGTTGTTAAGCAACAAATATTAAAATAATTTTAAAAATTTGTAATATTTGTCAATTTAAAATTTAAAAAAAATTCACACATTTTCCTCTTAATCACATACTTTATATAAATGAATCATTAAGTTTTTAATATCTTTTTCAAAACATAAAAACTCATTAAAAATCTGCTCTTTTTTTGACGCACTTTTTACTATGTTGCTTCTCCAACTTCCAAGCGTTTCATATTGTATGAATAAATCTTTCAATTAAAGATTTAAATTTAAAAAATCACAACACAAATTTGAAAACATTTTTTTTTTATGCTTTTTTAGTTACCCTCAAGAGCAAAAAACAAATCCAAAACAAACAGAAAATGATTAAAATTGTTCAAGTTTTTTCTGTTTTTATAATTATAATATTTTTCTCTACATTTTCTTTCAATTTTTGCGCTAATTAATTTGGTAATTCCATATATAAAAAGATCTATTATGATGTGTAGCTGTTTTATTTTTTCCATACACCCCAATGAGTTGTGGACCAAAAGAGGCTAAAAAATGTGCGGCTACTGCTGCCATCCATAAGGTGATGGCAAATAGCTACATATAAATACATACATACATACATATAAATACAAGTTTATTTATTTATTTATGTGATGGTGTTGTTGTTGTTCTTGCTGTTGTGTGTTTGCATTCAAAATGCCAATCAAATTCAATGAATTGCTACAAATTCATTATATGTTGATGCTGCCTGACGTTGCTGGTGCTGCTGCGAAACTAATTAAATTGGCTGACAAGAAATTCATTTGATTTTAATAATTTTGAAAGATACAACAAACATGTGTATACCTATGTGTGGATGTATGTGTAGCACGGAACTATCATAAAAATAATAATGGTTTCGATTCTGCTTTTTAGTTTTTTTCCCCTCTTTAATTATTCCAATTTTTTGTTTTGTAAATTTTCCATTTTTTAAGACATTTCGAGGTCATTATATGAGATATTTTCATTATTATTGTAATTAATTTGAAGTTAATGAAAATTGTTTAAATGCTTTAAGTATGTTCCATATATTTTTTTTTTCGCGTTATTTGAAATTAAGTGTGAAAAAAATCGCACACTTCGTTTTTGTTTACTGAAATGTTGCTCCTCTTTTTTTTATATATACCTATATTTTTTTTCGAAATATGACAGAGTAGCTTATGTATGAAATTTTAGTTTTGAGAAAATCATAGTTTTATTTCGAAATCATGCTATATGTCATGTCGAAGCATAAGCGTTTATAAAAAAGATCTAACAGGCTTTTTAAGCCTTCCTTTAAAAAGCGGATAACACAAAGGTAGCTTCCGTAAATGGAAATATTAATAACAGTGTGACTCAATTTTCGCTAATGTCGACCTAAGCCACTTTGTTTTATTGCCACTGATTTTCTTTACTCTTTTCTATTTTTTGTTTGGTGTTTTAGTTTTGTGGGGTGTGTTCACACTTGCGAACATCGTTTGAGTCATAAAATTTTCTACGCCTTCCCTTTTTTTATTTTCATTTTATTGATGTTTTTAGTTTCTTTTTATTGCAGCTTAGCTTTGTTGTTTATAATGTGTTAATTTTTGCAAAAACTTAACTTACACTTGAGTTGGTAAACAAAATGTTTGTTTGATTTCTTTAGAAATTTTATTTATGAAATTTTTTAAAAGATTTTTTCTATTGAAAAGTGTAAGTATCAATATAACAACTAGAATTTAATTATTTTTTGATTCTTTCTTCGAATTACTTACACTTCCGATTTTACTGAATCGTCTTCCTTACTTTTCAGTTCTCATCAGTTCAGTCATAATTATTAAGGGGCTCTATAAAAAAAAAAAAAAAACAGAAATTACTAGTAAACTATCATCAAGGTGTTATTCATTATGCAACCCACACATTGACCGCAGCCTAGCATAGCATGGGAAAGCCGCAAAAATATTTTCCCTCTTTGAGAGTCACTCCACATTGAGTGCCGTTACTTCATGGCTATATAATTAACTCCTCCATCCGAAAAAGGCAACACCAAAGTATCAATTAAATTAAATCATTAAAGGGTAAGATCATGTATATACAATGAACGAGAATAATCCGCAGGGTATTGACAAAATTTTATCTGATATATTTCACGATATATAAATGCTAAATTAAGCTATCATTGTGAATGTCTTTATAAATGTTCCATTAATTTTTTTCTGGTCGGATTGTGCCGAACTTAAATCTCTTTTACACAAAGGTTAAATATCAAAATTATGAGTCTGTGCTCCCCTTCCCTTTTGTTCAAGCTGAAATTAACGGGTCATAATTAGTATACAAACTGCTGCTACTGCTTACAAAAATTGCACTAAAAAAAACTTTTAGCAAAAACTGTTTATGTGAGAGCAACAATGTAAAAAATAGCTTACAAGTAAAGAAATAAATTTAGCACGACCCTATCCCAACCGGCATTTTACCGATACGACATCCACGACGACACAACTACAAAAGTAAGACGACAAACGAAATCTCAAAATACACAACAACAATCTGCACCGTGGCTCCTTCTCATACTCGTACATAAACTGACAATGAAAACACACAAATAATGAAATGAGCTTTCTTGCCACCATGATTTTGTAGAGCAACAATAACACAAAATGGAAACAACAACTACAGCAGCTGTTGTCACTTTCCTCAATGTTGAAACGAAAATAAATATAAGTATAATCGAAGGAACGAACGTAGAACGAATATAAAATCACAGAAAATTTATGAAAGCTTTCACCCAGCCCTTGCGCTAAATTTGAAACACTCACAAACATACACAGAATTCTTGTGTGTTTGTATAAGTGAGTGAGTTACTTTTTATATGCATTTTCCTTTATTCCAAAAACAAGAAGAAAAAAATGACGCAAGCATAAATATTTACATGAACGTGTATGTGTGTGTGTGTGTGTGTGTGAGAAAGTAAGAAGAGCAAACACGCTCTCGTTACGTTGACATTGCCAAAGTGCTTCCTACTCATTTGTGTAGTTAGAGCAAATTCGTTCTCTTCAGACTTCTAGAACTGCTTTGTTTCTTTTGCTCCAAATCTCTTTCAGTTGAACGAATAAGAGAAAATGAGAGCACAACATCGCCTGTGCTAACATCACCAGCACTCAACTAAGCACGACAAATTCATCTTATGCCCCTCTCTACACACATATGTATTTTATGCTCTTCTTTTATTGTTACGGCTTTCTTTTTTTTTCTTTTACATAGATTTGTGTTTATTTTCCTACTTAACTACATCCATAGCTGGGTCTGTCGGTCGTCTAGTTTGTTTTTTACTTGAATTCTTGAGCACGGCAGTGAGTGGGTAGAGCTGATGGGTAGCTAGATTGGTAGATAGGCGTGTATGTAGTTAGGTAGGTCGCTGCTGCACTCCTTCTCTTCATCGTCGTGCCTGCCGTGCACTCTTGTGCTTATTCCTTTGTATTTTACTACTACACACAAACACTCTGACTCACTCACTCCTTTTTCTGCTTTGTTTTTTGTAATGTTGCTTTATTTGCAATTTGTGTGTGTGTGTTTGTTTGTTTGTTTTTTTTAAATACTTTTGCTTATGCTTACAGCATGTTTCCTATAGAAAATATCGGCGTTGTCGTTATCGTTCTCGTCCTGACACAACTGTAAATGTGATGTGAAAGGATTTTTATGTTTTGTTTTTGTTGCTGTTATTGTTGTTGCTATATACTTCATACTTATGCTTCTTTTGTTGTCATGTTTTGTTTGTTTTATGTTTATGTTGGCACTACTGCTTTACATTTATATGTATGTATATGTATGCCTTCTTTATGTTGTGTTGTGTTTTGTTGCTACATATTGAATTTTTTTATTACAATTTTTTTAAACCCTCCCTTCCTCTCATCTTTGCCAAATCACCAGAGTTTTTAGCTAAGGAATTCTGTTGTATTCTATAGTATGACGTTTACTCCCATACACACACACATACACTCGCTGTTTCGGTTTTGATACAAATTCTCTTCCTTTTTTCTCTTGCTCTCTCCGTATCACTCTATTTTGGCCATATTCTCTCCGTGTGTTTCTCTTTTTAATATCTTTATTATTGATCTCGTTGTTTTACAAATTGAAAATAATTTGTTTGTCTGCTGCGCTTTTAAGTTACGTCACGTGGGTGTTTTTGCTGCTTTCGTTTTATTTTCGTTATTTTCAGTAGTACATATTTGTTGATTTTCTTGTCGCAATCGCTTTGTTTTCCCATACCGGTGCGTCACCGGAGTTTTGTAAAGGCATCTGTATGTGTGTGTGTGTGTGTTTGTGTGTGTTTAGTTTGACGTCTCCATTTAAACGCCCATGGCTTTAAGTAGCTTGTAAACTATTTTCTAAATGTTATTGGCAGCATATTTTGCACTCCAGACTCAGAAAGCTGAGAGAAGAGGGAATAACGAAATAAAAGTTGGTTATAAGATTAATAATCCCTACAAGTTAAGAAGGTAGTTTGTGGGATAAAATTATATGCGATTTAACCCAAATTCTTCCAGCGTGTCCATATGGACATGCCCTATCTAAGGAATCAACTTACAGATCACAGCCAAAAGTTGAATTTAATTTATTTATAAGTTTTATTCTGGGTGAATTCGAGTTAAATGACCATAATGATTCTCAGGATTAATAAGATATAAATTAATCCCGATTTAAAAGATGTTTCGACCTAAAGAATCAAAGCTTAAGCTGGTTGTTTTAAATAATATCTAATATTTTTAATACAGAAATCATTTAATAAAACTTTCGTTATTTCATCCCATTTCATTTAAGCGTAGCTGTAATATTTATTCTAGTAAACATTGTATAAATAAATAAAATGGAATTAAATTCAATTTAAAACACTCTAAACTATGAAACATTACACTTAACGAAAATGTTGTTATATTTATAGATATTGTGTTCTATTTCACTGCCATCAATTTAATATTCTTATGCTTTCAAATTTTAACACTACACTATAGGTAGCTACTGGCATGAAAAAAAAAACTTAACGTTAACTCTTTTTCAATTTAACGCTCAAGAAGACAAATTGCGCATTAAATGCTTCAAACACGCTATTAAAATAGAAACAAAAAACTACTACTGAAGAAAATTGTACCACCTTAAACTTTGCCAATGTAAAGTTGATTAAAAATCAAAACCAAAAGCCAAGCAGAAAAACATAAAAAAGACGCCGCAGCATACCAACTTTAACTTTATCGACAGGAAACTTCATTAAAAACGACATTGCTCCACTGCCACGACTACATACATAGGTGACTTTGCCGCAGCCAACTTCATTACAAATAACAAAACAACAACAACTGCAAGTACAGTAATAGCAAGCGAAACAGTGCTCTGCCAAAGTCGTTATTAGTGTTAGACAAGGTGTTCAGCACCCCGCAGCGTAAGAGAGTGAGAGAGAGAGAAAGAGAGAGAGAAAACCGTACAAAAAGATAGAGAAAGAAAGAGAGAATGTTAGTAGTGCAGAAGTGGAAAAGGACGGAGAGGGAGTCGACGAAAGCGAGCGGTATTATTATGGGGAGTTGCAATAGTTAACATTGCAACGTGACCATCTCTCGTGCACTTGTTGTTGCTTTTGCTTGCATGACTGCCTGCTTGCTTGCTATAAACTTGTTCAACTTGCGACTGCGGCTGGTGCAGAAAAAAAGTACATAGAAAAAAGTACAACAAAACTGGATTAGGTTTGTAAGCGTTAAAATAGGCAAAGAAGGCAGCTAAAGACATACATAAATACATGTTTGGCAAACGCAGAAAACAAAAACAACCACAGAGTTTTTTTTTTTTGTTGCAGCAGTAGTAGAAACTTGTTTTTAAGCTTGATGAAAATTGCAGAAAATTGAAGGAAACTCCATTTTATAGCGTGCTGTAGTTGTTGTTTTTATGTTTGTAGCGCGCTTTTTTTGTTATAAACAATTTTTAATATCCTTAACCAATGACGCCATCTTTTGTATGTATGGGTGTGTATGTGTGAGTATGATATGCTGAATTTGCTGCTTACAAGCAGCTCTCATGTTATAAAAAGCTTCAAGTGCATTCATGTATTTGAACATTTATACATACATATGTATGTGTGTATGTGTGTCTCTACATGGTCTATGCTGCTAGTAGTAAGTTGTTCGTTGTTTGTTGTTGTTCAACATCGTTAAGTTTTGTTGTGAGTAGGTCAGGAATGTTATATTTTCTTGTTGTAGTTGTTTTTGTCGCTGCTGCCGCTGCCACTTCTTCAGCATAGTGGCAATGATGGCATGGTCTCTTACTGTTTTTCGACATTTACAGTTATGTTGGATGGTGTAGTTATTGTTGTTGTTGCTGTTGCATTTTTATTGCCTGCTGCCACTGCTGCTGTTTGCTTCTATTGCTGACGTAGTTTTTCTAGTCGTTGTGGTTGTTATTGCATAGTTGGCTTTGGCATTAACATTATCATCGTCATTTTGTGGTGGTCTCTCTCTTTGACTCGCTCCTTCTCCCTCTTTTATCATCTCGTTGAGTGTCGTTGTCGCTAACGTTTCTGCCTCTTTGCTCATAGCCGTCGCCACATCAAATCAAATCAAATTAACAAAGTTTTCAATGCAATTTTCTTGTATGTATACAAATATTTCGAAATTTTGAAGTATTTTTTTAGCTTTTTGTTTTTAGTACGCATTTTTTTTTTTTTTGTTTTTGTTTTTACATAAACCACTTTTTTGTTTTAAATAACAACTCTACACACTCACTAACATATATATACTCGACTTGCCTTTTTCAAATCAACCAATTTAAAATGCGTCAGATATGTGTGCCCATATTATTTGAGAAAAAGTCAATTGCTGAAATGTATGCTCTAAAATATTAAATTATAATTGTATTTTGAACATATCAGATCTTTAACTTAGTCCCTGAAGACTTACAATTATAAGTATGAAATATAAATACAGTGGACGCTCGGAATTCTTAAGATCAAAAATCTTAATTGTCCAGAAAACTCAAGCAGTTTTTAACTTGTATGGTATTTCCTAACATCTTAAGATTTGGGACTGATTTTTGTCGATTGTTCTTCTCGCTTTTAGTGCTTTTACCTAATAAAATGCTTGAGTGTACAATGTATGTATTTCTACAATATTTTAAGCCTATAATTATTTAAAACGACTATGAAGCTCAGAAAACTAATTAATAAATGCAACAATTATGTAACATTATAATAAAAAGGTGTTTTTATTGAAAAAAAGCTGATTTTAAAAACCGTCCAAATATCTTAAGAATTCAGAATTCTTATGTAGCCCAAGAACAAATTACTTAAGAGTTCCGACCGTCCACGGTATAATTTATTATCAGAATTTGGAGCATGTAATTTTGTATAAGATTTCTTAGGCATCCCAACTAAATTTGCGAAGAAAACTTATCTCTGTGGCATATCTCTAAAAAAAAAATTTTATAATTTATTTTTTTAAACTTCAAATCAAACTCAATTCTAAATAAATAAAAATTATGTGTGGCGTAAATAGTAATTAACTGAGCTACAACGGTCAATATCATGGCCTTAAGTTTTACTATGTACATATGTCTTTCAGTAGTAGTTAAGTAAAACGTAAGTGTAATTTATATCATTAAATAGCGTGAATGTAGTTTAGTGGCAACATCGATGGTGATGACATTAAAATTTATATCAAGTATTAAATTAAAAACGGCTATTATCATAAACATTCGTAATACACGCTGTGCAGTTTATGGTCAACTGCAACACACACATTGCATATTCGTTTGTAAATAGCTGAAAATAACAGTTTTATACTACATACTTCGAACTGCAAAAATTAGTATCCAAAAGCAAAAGAGTTTCAATGATATTTCAAATGTTGCGCCTATAAGTAGTCTACATTCTGTTTCGAAACAAGGAGATTTTTGTGTTTATTAAATTTTTTAATTAGCAGGTTTCGGAGTTATAAAAACATTAGCAAAATATGGTAAAAACTAATTTTTTGTCAATATTACCAAATTTTACTAAATTTTAAATGTTATCAATTTCTCAAACACCTGAAAGTGGGCACTTAAATTTTTCCAGTTATCAAATTAAACTGATTTTTTTTTCCTTTAAGACTTTTTAATGAGCAATGACAAACTCATAAAGTGACAAATCTTTTTATGTGTGTATGCATTTAACAAGCACCTAAAAGTATACTTCAAGAGAAAATATACGAAGCTTAAAAAACTTTTTTATTACCTAAATGGTAAATAGAGTTTTATAATAGCAATAAAATAAAAGTAACATAAATAAATGAATGGCCTCCATTTAGTTAGTAGCACTAAACACAAAGTGTGTACAGTAAAGTTTCCTTTACTCAATGCCCAATTTTAATTGTTAATAAAATAGAAAGAGGTGAGAAGAGAAAGATAATGATGATAATGACGACACACGTGTGGTAAAACTAAACTATTCTCGACTTCACTACTCATGGAAAGCAATAACAGTGAAGTACATTTTTACTTCAAATTACTATTTCACATTGAAATTTCACTTGCAAGCGAGTAAAATTTTCCTCCTACCTGATAGAAACACTTTCAGCTTGAGTGTGTAGATGTGTGCGTGATAATAATTTACGTCAATTCACTCGTCATTTACCTCAAAGAGAAATCTTGTGCGTGGTTTTTGCGACTTTCTCTCTACGTCTCGTATGCTTACGCAAGCTGAGAAAATCAAATATATGTGTGCGTGTTCGTTTCTGTTCTTTCGTGTGCTCCTAAAAGCAGACTCTAATTATGTGAACTAATATGTTCTCGGAAATTAAATGAAAATTCTATTTACCGAAATGAATGAATACAATACAAACAAAAAAGGAACGAATAATTTTTGTTAGCACGTAAATGTAATGAGTTTTTTAACATTTCGTTTTGGTTTCTCTGATTTTTTTTTTCTTTTCTTTTTTTCGGTTTTCGCTCTTGATATTTTTGTACCGTTTTGTTTGTTTGTTCAGAGCAGACATTTACATAAGTCGCTTTAAATATATACTTTAGGTTGCAGCGCCGAAAAACATACCCAAGGTTGACACTTTTGCGTCGTTTGCATTGGCAAGTTCAAGGTTATGTCGCAGAAAAGTATAACCTTTTTTCACTTCGGTCTCTCGTGGCAATAGAAATGTTCAATTGTTGTCGGTGTTGTTGGTTTTGTTATCTGTTTTTGCATTATGGCAAAAGGTTTTCATTTTCATGTGTTGTTTTTGGTTGCTGTGATTAAGAAAGGGTGTTGAACTGTTTAAAAAACTTGGTAAACTAAATTATTGCGTTGTGAAATTAATCAAAAATATAAAATAAAGCATACTTTCAAGCGTATACTGATTGAAAAATAAATAGAGTTAGTTTTTGCATGATTGGATTGAAAGTGCTTCCTATTTTACTGTTAAAAATTTGAAATATCTCCTAAAAGTATGCAAAGCGAAATTAATCATTTTTTTTATATTTTGAAATATTAATTTGAATTTTTCCTGAAAATGGCCTCTATTTTGCAAAAAAAAATTATCATTAAAGCTCGTTTGCCAATTACATTAGCTTCAAAATGCGCCTGAAAGCATGCTTCCATTACTGCAATCCGTAAAGATAACATCAAGTTCGTTTTTTTACACAATAACTCATCACTTAAACGAAAAATTCATTAGCCTAATCTGTTTCTGGCTTGCTTTATAATGTGAAACATTTTCCAGAATAACCATTTGCATCGAATCTTTAAACAAAAAACACATACACACAGACTTTCTTTTTGCCAAAATATAATTTCTTTTGCGCCTCAAACCAAACCACATTTTTCAATTTCCATCATCTGACAAGATTCTCAACGCAACATGACACTTCATCAACACAAGCAAATGAACGATACAACGATGATGTTACTGCTGCGCCTAAAACCAGCAACAACACCATTTTGTTACGGAGATCAACAACGACAAAAACAAATAGCAATAGCAAAAAGAAAAGGGAGAATTTGCGTTCATCATTGGGGCGGTGAATGGCCGCAGGCTTTTAGGTCATTCACCGTAGAAATCGAAAGAAGCAGAAATAAAGATGGAATACAAAAGTGCCATACTCACACATTCATACAACACAACACAACACAAAATAAGAACAAATGGCAGCAATTTTAGGAGCTTTTAACGCACTTTTTTCTACATTTATTTTCTTTTATTTGCTCTTCTTTTATTTTTTGTTTTCTTTTGTATGGCAGAATTTACAAAAGAGAAACACAGTAAAATACACACCACTTTACTGCTACGCAATATGAAAATGAATGCAAGTGTATGCCTAGATCTATGTGTGTGTGCGTGCGAATGTGTGAGTGTCTGTGTGTTTGAAATGGGTTAATAATGAAAACACCCTAGACAAACGATGACAACAAGTATGTATGTAGGTATGTAAGCTCAAGCAGCATCATTGAAAAGGAACTACAAAACAAATCATAAAAATCAAGAGAACAAAAAAAAAAAACCAAAGAAAAAAAAACCACTCGAAGGACATAATCTAAATAAGTACATTGACCACAAAAAGCCGTTCTCACGCACATATGTATAAATAAAGTTGGCGAAATATTGGCAAATGAAAGACAGTCACATTTTCCATCTCATAACAACAAATCAGAATACTTCACGATTCACGACACTTGTGCATTTTCTCATCATCATTTGGTATTGTGTATTTACAGGAACTTAATAGCCAAAAGGTTCTTGCACTCTTATAAATATAGCGTCGCCTAAATGCACGCAATAGTTTATAATTTGTGCTTGTGAGTTTCACAGGAAAATATGTATAAAATCTGGTTTTCATTTCCTTCGTGACATGCGTAGTTCATTTCAAGTGAAAAAAGAAATTTGCTCCCAAAAAAAAAAAAAGGAAAAAATACTTCAACGCCTAAAATATGGCAATGAACTTTTGGTGAGCGTACGCGTACCTATCCTTACGTCTTTTTAAACGTTCGCTTGTGCACTTTGACCTATTACTCAAACACGCGACAACGGCATGGCGTTGTAATGCGTAGGTATTATGTATGCATAGTAGGTGTTCAGGCGCAAAGGCATCTTAAGTTGTTGTTTGATGTTTTGCTATTAAAATATGCTACGCTAATTTAAGCCTGCAAAAACTATTTCAGGAAGGTTTGAGTATTTGATTTATGAGGTCTTTTATCAAATGTTTTGCTTTATTTCTTGGAAAGTTAGTTGAAATTTATACGCTTCGGCTAAGATAGGAAATCTGCGGTGGATGTTTGATTAAAATTATTAATTACTTTGTAGTTGCCAGAAGAAACTTCAATATTTTGAGGCAGTTCAATGCTCGCAGCATTTTTTGATCTTCGATATAAAAACTTATTAAATTTTTTGTTTAAACTTAATGTAATATTTTCTTTTTACGACTAAAAGTATATGAGTTACTAACTCGAATTTGTTGAAATAGCTTTTTTGCTTAAATTTCTCTTACAATTTATTGTTTTACGCCTACACAAACGTCAAAACAACATATGTTCATATGCCAAAAAGTATGCAACATATTTTTTTCATTACGCATAAACAATTTGAATTATTCATATTACAAATTCATACATATCTAATGACGTAGATACACACACACACACATGTGTACTATATACGTAGTTAGTTTAAAATAGCTAATTTATTTGCTTGCCTGCTACTTATTATACTTGATAGCTTACTCAATTGAGCTTGTGTCATCATCATTATCATCATCTGATGTTCACCTGCTGTTCAAATTATGTACATACAAAATACCACTATCCTCTTTAACTCATATTTGTTGTACGTACAAAACACCTCGGGAGGTCCTCAACTACATACTTGCCATCGTCGCTGTCGTCGTCGTCGTTGTCGTTGTCGAATATCTTCCGTATTTGTATTTATTATTATAATGTATTATCTTCTTTCATCTCTTTGCCATTTGTATAAATTTGCGTACCATTTAGATACTTGGGGCATGCTGGCTGGGCTGCTGTAAAAGTTGATTATTTTCAAGTGCTTCCACCCGCTTCAGCAGCACTGCATGGGTCGGCAACAACGAAATAACACTATAGACAACACATGAACTTAATGTTAACATTAAAATGATGTTGCTAATAAAATTCTACAAATCAAATAATCAGTTTACATTTTATAAAAAATATTTAAACGTTTTTTTTTTTTTTATTTTATTTAATGTACCCAAATCTAATACCTTGAATTTCTTTTAATTCATAACAATTTCATCTTCATCATTTTCTGCTACTGTTTTTGCTATGTATTTTTGGTGCCACTAGCATCTAATAATCTAATATATCATTGCTTATCTAAATTTGCTAAATGAGATTGCTGTAAGTCATATGTCTTCGTCTTCATGACCGTCTTCTGTTTGTTTTCGCATCATTTTGTCTGCTTCTTACGCTTTATTTTATATATTTTTTTTTTGTAACAGCAACTTGTGTTTTTTCTGTTCTTTCACAAATAAATCACAGATACCATAGAATAAAAGAACAGAAGTCAAACAACCAGCCAATATTACTTCTATCTATTCAACTACCTACTACTGTGAATCACATAAATATGTTCGCTATGATTGTGTATAATTTCATAAATTGCTCATTTATCACTGACATGTGTTTCCCCCTACTTCAATCATTTCAAAGACGACAGTGCGAGCGTGGAAAGTGCAACAGCAACCAGCAGCAGCAGCCAACAGCCAACAGTCAACAATCAACAGTAACAGCAATATAAATATTCGATAAAAATAAAAATCCTAACAACATAAGTGACAATTACGAACTTGTAGAATTTTGGCAACATGAGTTAGTAAGAAACGAAGACGACCATTTACTTGTTTATGCCTGGTCAATGATATGTATATAAATGTTGAAATCTACAGTTGTAGCTTTTAAGATATCAGCATGACGATATTAGCAGCGGCATTTTGTCTCTGTACTCCTTTTTAAAAACAATCAAAATTTAAAAGAAAAATCTATTTTTAGTGCCTTACTAAAAGCAGTTTATTGATTTCAAGTGAGAATGGTACCTCAAAAAATCTAAACTATTCTTACATTAACATCAAGTGTAGGAAATATATTTTGTAATCAAAGCTTGTAGGTGATGGCGGGCGGAAATTAAATTTATTATATGTAACTACGTCGTAATTTTGTTCTACTACACGGGTATTCTATATTCAAATGACGTCAGCGCATTAATTCAAAAACTACTGTAGGTTTGGGCTGTTGTTTGGCCTATGGGTATATATCTACACCTACCAAGCGCTATACATTCTCGAACGACGCATATATATATATATGTGTGAAGGTAATTGGTACTTCAATTAAGAATTTTATTATATACCTACGATTTACTTGTTGTCATGTAAAAATTTACTTCTTATATATGTTGATGATATTTTTATAAAATTACACGTGCGCTCATTGTTTTCTTTTATTTTATTTTTTATTTATTTAAGCCGAATTGAGCCGTATTTTGTTGAAATGTTTGGCTTTAATGAGAAATCTATTAATAAAAATTTGGTTTTTTTGTATGTTTGTATCAAAATTTGATGTGTTTTTGTGTACATATTTATTGCATTCTTTCTTCGCGCAGCGTAGATTTTTAATATACAATCAAACTTAAAAGTAACATTTAAGAGGAGTCCTTAATCCTTATTGCTCAATAATTACATGCATTAACAAATGTGCGTTTATTTGTAATCTGAAATGCGTTGAACTTTTACGAATCGCTCAAATAAAACTTTAATTTCTTAAGCAAAACGAAATCTCATTTACCAATTAAATTAATATGTACATATATATGTACGACTTCATTACATACTTGTATGTGTGTGTGTGTGTGTGAGTGTGTGTGTGAGTGTGTGTAATGAAATCACATTCCGACATTAGGATCGTATAATGTCTTTCAATTTTATTGCATGACATTGACAATTTGTGAAATCTGTCTGCGTCCGTTAATGCTACACACAAAAATAAATAAATCTCATTTGGAGTTTTTAATATCTTCTTGTGCTGATTCTGATTCTGCTCTTTTATTTTTGCTTCATTTTTAAAGATTTTCTGGATGTATTCCTTGAAGCGTTTGTTGCTGATGGCAGCAAGCTTCCACACATATCATCATCATGTTTGTGTGTGCGTATATATTGGCCACCATAAGAGCAACCCCTGCGAAATTTATTGGTGCTCGTATGTTCTTTCTATTTTCTTCTTGTTTGTGATTTGACAGTTAACATGTTGACACTAACATATGAGAAGTATCATTTGCTTTATGTTGTTTCTATTAGTTTCGCTTGATATTTTCGATGTGATGCTTGATAAAAAAAATATATAGAGAAATTGCAAGTAATTACATATATATTTCGAAATTTTATTTCAAATTATTTTGGCTTGATTTATAAGCTTTAGCAACAAAATATTTGCAAATTTAATGGAGCTGTCATTGTTTAAAAATAAATATAATACTGGCATACTTTCCTAGTTCAGTTTTGAGTAACGCTGACTCAAATTGATTGATTACAACTACAATTTTTAAATTAAAACAAAATTATTTGCAATTAGTACAGAGTATTACTACGAAAGCAGTAATTTGGGTATTTCTGAGCAGTATTTTAAACTCTGCTGCATTTTATACACTACGGATAAATTTTATCCGTACCTATATTGTTTATCCGTTTTATTCAAAATGCAAAAAATTCACTCTTGTACTTATTCTAAACTCGTTCTACTTTAAAATTTTGGTTTAGTTCATTTCGATACAAAGATGCGGGTATACATTATATTTTGTACCGTATTTTTTTTTATTATTATTTTACCGTAGTTTTGGCATTATCTTCCAAAAAAAAATAGCTCACCTCCATATTTGGCCCTCAATAGCAGCAAAAATATAAATACAAAAAAGAAATGCCGCCGCACTTCTTTAATTGCAAAGCACTTTAGCTACACCCAAAACAAAATATCGGCATAACTACATATACTCCCACCTTAAAAAAATATACAGTAAAGTACCTGTTGTTGTTGTATTACCCAATAACGCAATGAAATGAAAAGAGTTTTACCGACTCTGGCCTTAAACTATAAATTGTCAAATTGACAAATGTGCGCCATTTTTTTTTTTTTTTTATTAATTTTATATATTTTATTTTTGCAATTACTTTTGTTTTAATTTAAAAATTGTGGGTGTATTTTCGGAAATACAAAGCACATACACGTATGAGTAATATCCATATGTATATTTATACAGTATTTCTTTTTATAGACACTAACGAAAATGTTCGTCATTTAGTTTAATGTATACTGCTATTTATATACACATTTTTGCAAGTATTTTTACTTAAACTTAATCTCTCTTTTTTCCTCTCTCTCCCTTTCTCTCTCTTTTTGCAAGTAAGTTTCTATGTGACAGATGTCACTTTGTTGTGCGTATAAATGTGTGTATTAAAATGAATATCATCAACGAATAAGTTTGTACTTTAGTGTATACTGTACAGTGCTGCCAAATTTAATTATAAATGACAAATGTCAATTGATTTATTTATTTTGTTTTTGCGTTGTTCTTTGTCTTTTCGTCATGTAATGAAAATTAATTGATATCACTCGTTACGTTTTTGTCTTCACCTTTTTCCTTTACACGTTTTTGTTTACTTTACAATCTTTAATTAATTATTACTCCCTTTAATAATTTTACATGAGTGTATGTGTGGGCGTGGGCGTGTTTCTTATATGTGCATGAAATTTCAAATAATACAAATGAAAAAGAAAAGAGAAATTACTTATTTGTCACCTTCATGTCAGTACTTGAAGTGTTGGGATTTGTTAAAAAAAAAATCTTCAAATAGTTTGCAATAGTTTTTCTTGCATTTAAATGGTCACAAATTTAATAATAATTGCGAAAAAGAAAAGTAAACAAAAAGCCTTTTAGATATTTTATATTTAATTTCATAAATATATAAATAAATAATTTCTTTGTACTACAAAAAAAAAGAAAAAAAAAGTTCAATGACTTTTATGACGAAATTTTGTTTATTGCATTTGAAATATTGTTCCATCTTTTTTTTTCTTATTTTTCTTCAAATGGAAATGCCAAATTTACAAACATTGTTTTATAATTGTTGTATAGCTACAAACTATTTTTTGTTATTATTTTTGCTTTGCAGTTGCATTTTTATCTCCGTATTTTTGAAAAACTCACAAAATACCGTAATTAAATAAGGAAATGCAAAGTATTCTATTGTTTTGTATATTTTTATATTTTGTTATGCAAACGTAACAAACGTAGCAAATATAAGTAACAACACGTTCGAAAATTTGTTGTTTACAATTTCTGCTTTGGTTTTTTAAGCACTGGTGGATTCACAGATTTCCTAAAGGCTCCTCCCTTCTAATGTTTTTGTCCCCTAAATTTTTTTGTTAGATGGCCAAGTAAAATGTAAAATTTTCATCGGTAAGAGGAGGCTGACCCAAATCCCTCTCCTTCCCTCGAATTCGTTTTCCACTTAATTTTAATAATTTTAATTTAAATTTTATCAAGTATTTGTATCTGATTTAAATTTAGTGTTTCGGATAATTTTTTGCTCCCGGATAAACTTTATCCGTTTAATCCGAAGTGGTGTTTTTAATAAGATTTACCTATTCTATTACTAACTTACTTACTGCAATCCTCTTCTCCTAGTAGAGCATAGGCCTCAACAATTGATCTAATTTGACTCGGTTTGGTGCTTCACGGCATATATCAGTCCAGCTATATTTGGCAGTGTTAAGTTCTGTTTCAACAGTTCTTCGCCAGGTTTTTGTTGGTGCACCATCACGTCAAGAGTCTTGAGGGTTCCAACGTAGAGCTTGGCGTGCAATACTGTTGGGGTTCTTACGGAGAGTACGGCCAATCCATCGCCATTTTCGTCTGTTAATCTCCCCTACTGCCGATGCTTGACTTGTGCGACTCCATAGTTCTTTATTAGAGATACGATGTGGCCACCAAATTTTCAAAATCAGTCTCATACACTTGTTGATAAACGTCTGAATACGTGACACAATTCGGTTAGAACATTTCCAAGTCTCAGAACCATAGTATAAAACAGATTTCACATTTGAGTTGAAAATTCGTAGCTTCGTTCTCAGTGCAATTTGGTTTGACTTCCAAATATTACTTAGCAAGCCGAAGGCAGATTTAGCTTTTATTTGAAACACGGCCCCCCCGGTACGTAAAACATTGCACACGCTCGATATCGTCATTTTCGAGTTTAAAATTAGAAGATGTTATACTGCAATACCCGCTGTTCTAAAACTTGATTTTCTTAATGCTGATCACCAAGCCGGCTCTCCTCGCACTTGTCTTCAGCTGTACTAAATTTGAATGCAAATCACTTAATCTGTGACTCATCAAACACACTTCGTCCGCATATTCAAGATCTTCGAGTTGCGTAAAAGGAGTCCATTGTATGCCACGTTTACCACTTAATGTTGAGCGCATAACCTCGTCAAGAGCGAGCATAAACAACAAAGGAGATAGAATGCAGCCTTGTCGTACACCCGTATTAACTTCAAAAGGGTCCGATAGCATTCCATTATGCAGCACAAGACAGCTAAAGCCATTATACATAGCCTTAACTATGTTTACGATTTTACACGGTAAGCCTCTTCTAAGCAGAGTTTCCCATATGTAAGCTCTGCCGAAACTGTCAAATGCCTTTTTAAAATCGATGAATGCGGCATATATTAATGTCCGAAACTCGTTACGTTGTTCAAATATAATAAACACGATCGACCCGGTCGAAATCCATATTAATTTTCTCGCATGCTCTTCTCTTCCGCTTCTAATATGCGCCACAGAACGATTTTAGTAAGAATTTTACTGGGGATCGGCAGTAGTGTAATGCCACGGTAGTTATCGCAATCAGAGTAATTCCCCTTCTTTGGGGTTTTAGCAAGTACTCCTTAGTTCCAAGAGATAGGAATAACCTCGTTAGTCCATATTTTAGTTAATATTGGAAACCATATGTTTTATGCCATTTATTTAATATTTTTTCATGTACCATCTCTAAAGTTTATTTCATAAAAATATTTAAAACTAAGAAAAATTGTCCAAACTCTAGTCTACATAATTTCACTTTCTTTATATTAACATACATTCGTATGTATAAATTTAAAATTTTATTTTAAAAAAAAAAGTTAAAAATCGATTTAAATTCAATTATGCCAGTTTAATTGCTTTTTGTCTAGTCTTACTATATGCTGCGCTTGCACGACACCGTCACCGACACCGACACGACTGGAAAAATCAATCAATTTTCCTTTAATTTGTATACAAGAAAAGAAACGAGACAATTTTCCTATTTGCATATCAAATTCTCGTCGTTTTTCGGTGGAAAATTTAATTTTTACCCGCTCTCTCTTTTTCACCTTTAGTTTACTCATAGATGAGAGTCTACAACAACACATGCCAAAAAGAAAATTGCTTGCATATTAAAATTTTGCCACTATTTGTATGCAAATGAAATTCTATGCATATGTTAAATGAATGAATTGAAGAAGCTCATGCATTTTAAAATGTTCCGAATTCAAATGTGAGCGACATTGAACAAATTGGACCTTTGATTAAAACATACATACCTAGGTACATATGACATTATGTGGTAAAGCTTTTTATTTAATTTTTAATTTCATTGAAATTGTAATTTACAAAATATTTCCGCTGTATTAAATAACCACAGCCATATACTCTAGGAAATGTGTTGATTGTTTGCTGAATGTCATTTCCAAGAAAACCACTTTTATTTTTATGTGTTTAGAAGTTCGATTTCTGAGGTTTCTATTCTCATTACTACCTTCATTTACGTATCACATAAATCTTACACCATTTACTATTTAATTTTTTGAAATGTTTGCATTCCATTTGAAAAATTTATCGGATTTCTTTTGTTTTCGTTTTTGTGGTCATTTTATGCATTATCTGGTTATATTCTTTGTCTTTTCAACTCAAATATTTTTATATCGTATTTTTGTCGTCAATTTAGGTTTTAATTGCCTTCGAACCACAACACTTTACTTACTTTTTTATTTTTTTTTTTTTTGTTGTTTGTTTTAATTTTATAATTCTAAATTTTTAATCGCTTAATTGGCTTTGTTTTACTCACTGACTCATTCATTCAGTTTTTATGTGTATTATTTAATTAACGTTTCGTTGAATTTACGTACGTTTTACTGTTTTTATTGCATTTTAGCCGCCACTTTTCGTTTCAAGTACATTATATTTCTTTTTGAGTTGAGTTGTTTGGTATACATATATGATAATAAGTTTCGTTAAGTTTTTTTTTTTTTCGTTAAGTTAATTTATATCAAATAACTAACCGATTGCCTATATTGAACCAAATTATGTTTCGTCAAGTTTTGTATTTTTCGTTAAGTAAAATTTTAGAAAACATATAGCTGGTAAAAAATATTGTCATGGATTGTCGTGACGCCCATTGTCAAATGCATTGTTTAAATAAACATTCACACATACATACATGCATATTAGATACATGTGACTGTGTGTGTCGTATGTGTGTGTGCATGCATTCATACATTCAGAATAAATACGGGTTATGATATTCCTACATTTCTACAGTTGACAATTGCCATTTTGTCGTTGTCATTGTTCTTTCTTCTTTTTTTTTATTGTTGCTGTTGTTGTTTTTGTTGTTCATTCATACATGTGTATGTATTCGCTGTTGTTGTGTAATTTTTTGTTTTTTTTTTTTTTTTCTTCTTTTTGCGACGCAATTCATAATTTCTCACGGGGTCATTTGCATAGTTTCGTTTGTTTTCGTGTTTGCGCTGTTTATGTTCCTCTATTGTATATTTGAATATGAGGTGCAATACTTTTTATTCACTTGCAAGTTTTACATTGAAATCGAAGTAGCTTCTTCTTACTCCACTGTAGTACAGTTTAACTTGACTTATTTTTTATTCTTTTTTTTTCTTATAACGTACCGTTCTTGTTATTTTGCTTTCTATCTTTCTGTGTCTGTTCTTTTTTCTTTCGCTTTGGTTGTTTTCCTGCATTTACGTCACAATTGTTGACATGAACCTAACCTAACATTACACAGAAGTACGACATCGAATACATAGTGACATATATACTATACTACCTACGTTTACTTCGTTCTTTCTTTTGCCTTCTTTTTCTACTCCATCTCCATTTTCAGCTTTTTATCTTGCAATTTATTTATTGCAATCATTGTGTATGTGCAACAGTTATGTATGCTGGTGCTGCTGTTGATGCTGCATTGTTTCGTTCTTTCATTTTTATTCTACATATTTGTGTGCATTGTACTGTTGTTATATTCTCTACTGTTTTGTTTTCTTTTGTTCATTCGTTTATTGTTGTTGTACAATTAAAAATGCGTTATGCAAGTTTAAAAAAAAAAAGAGAACAAAAAATACAAACTCCTCCTGTTGACGATAACTTTGCTGCCACTGCCG
Organism: Toxonevra muliebris; assembly: GCA_963691655.1. Classification (NCBI taxonomy): domain Eukaryota; kingdom Metazoa; phylum Arthropoda; class Insecta; order Diptera; family Pallopteridae; genus Toxonevra; species Toxonevra muliebris. The sequence goes on from OY829329.1 coordinate 1,831,171, forward strand.
GTTACTGCTGTTGCTGATGTTGTTGCTTGTCATTGCTTTGTATACTTGTTGTATGAATAAAGCTTGAGGGTATGTGTTGCTGAGTACATTGCCGTTGCTATTGCTGTAGTTGTTGCTGTTGTTTTCGTTTCTATGGTTGCACACTCTCTTGCATTAATTTGACCATATTTGTTAGCTGTTTGTTGTTTATTTTTGGGGTAGGTTAGTTAGTTTTCTTCTCCTTTTTTTTAGTTTTTTTTTTTTGCACTTAAATCAAAACAAGCTTCTTTAAGGGTATGTTGCTTCCTTAGTTCTTTTGTGTGTTAATAAAGCAACAGCAGCAGCTGCTGCTGCTGCATCTAAAATATAATTGCATACACTCACACATATTGACATCGATACCCTTTTGTTTAACGCAGATTTATTTTTATTTTTCTGCAATTTTTCGAATAGGGTTTGCAAAACTTGTTGCGCTGGTTATGGTTTAAAGTTTCCCTTTATTACTCACACTCGAGATGAGATGCTCAATTTAAATTCAATTTGAGGTACAGTTTTCAATTAAAATAAAATTTTTAATTTAGTTTTATTTCCTTCCTATAAAAACTTCACCCTTTTCAATAACCCAAATAAATTTGGAATCAAAACCATTCAAACTCAATGTGGTCTATTGAGAAAACATATTTCGAAACTGCTATTTCTTTTTTTTTTTTTTTTTTTTGTAGCCAAAATAGAAGCCTTCACTTTATGCTTCGTGGTTTAGAGGTCTCTTTCAATTCCTTTTATTATTTTGCTTCCTTTTGGTGCCTACATACAGTAGCTCACTCACTTCTTTCTACCACCATTCCAATCATGCTTCCTGCAAAACTTCAACTATCTATCTCACTTCATTCAACACTCGCCGTTCAAGTATTCTTCTTTCGTGCCGTCAGTTCACATCATTAACCGTGCATCTTTAGGTTTGTAGGTCTATTACGGTGATTTTTTCTGACGAGTCGGCTGCAGTTTAAACACACAAAAATACATAAAATAAAAAACTTCCTCTGCCATTTCCAGCATTTTCAACATTAATTTTTGCATCCTTTTTGTTTAGGTTTCATGTTCTTTTGCTGTTGCTTTTTCTCTCTTTTTGATGTAGTAGTTTCACCGGTTTGGTTTCTGTGGTTTTTCGTTTAGTTTTTGACCATCCAAAATGCGCCTCTAGGTATAAAAATATTTTTCTTTTATTTCTTCATTTTTGTTTGTGTTCATTTGCGCTTGTATTCTTATTGTAGTATTGTCTGAGGCTCAGTATTTTTTTATTTTGCAAAAAACTGGTTTTCTGTACACTTCAGAATTATATTCTTTCTAGCTTCGGTTGAAGTTTTCTGCTTACCACTTTGTTTTGTTTTTGTGTTTTTTTTTTTTTTTTTTTGGAAAACTTGTTGCCGGGATGAATATGAAATATTCAGCTTTTTGGTTTTTGAGGTTCTTTTTATTCCATTGCTGTATTTTCTGTTTGTGGGAATAAATCAGCTCTAATTTTACAGTTAAAACTTTTGTAATCAATATATTTCTGTTTTTTCAATTTATTTTATTATTATGAACCTATTTGAGCCAATCGCGACAAGCCATTCCCTAATCTGCTGCACATAACTATCAGCTTTGACTTTTTTGTCATACCAACGCTGAAGCAGTTCTGAAACTTCTATAGCTTATTTTTACATAATAACATTTCTTTATTAATTTCTAAATGTCGCTAATCAGACTAAAGAAAAGTTTGTGTTTTTTTAACTGTTGGCAAGATTTCTTCTGTGCATCTAAACATGTTCCTGCAACATATTTACATCTCTGCATGCATGAATACAGTAATTTATCACGTTCGTTTCTTTTTCACATTAGTCAGCAACACCAGCATGCAATCAACTATTGCATCAACAGGCAATTTTGGTTTTTCTTCTTCATCACTTCGAACTAAAATTTTCATCGTTTCCTTATGAATTTTCTTTTCTTAGCTCACAGTAATCAAGTATTTTTCTATGTGTTGTTGCGGCCTTTATATGTGTGTCTGTCTGCAACATCTATTTTGTCGTCATTAACATAATTTATTGCCTTTAGTTGCTGTTATTACTTTTGCTGTTTACTATGCATTGCTGCTGCAATCATTCACTGCTGTGTGTTGTATCTGAAAGAAAATAAATGGAAAATTGCTAAGGAACTCGTTTCTATTTTTCTTTAACCGGCGCTGCGCAGCGTATGCAAAATTCTAATATGGCGAATGTTATCAGCAGTTTAGCGTACCTAGTTATATACCTCTAATGTGAAACAGTGTAGAGTTGACAATGTAACGGTTTATTATGTAAAAAGCGGTTGGCAAATTATTGTTTGGTAACCAATAAATAGAAAAATTGCGAAAAGTCCAGTGATTTTACAAGACTAGAAAGCACTGGCATCTCACAGTTATTACATTTCTCTATGAACTTCAAGAAATATTCTTAATACTAGAAATATGTACTACAAAAAGAAATCAGAATAAGCTTAACAAAAGCCACAGTGGCGTAAAATTGAAAGAGTGCTGCCATTACCAAAGTAAACAAAAATAGTATGTAGTAATAATGGTAGCAATTGTTGTTGTTGTCTTATATTGCTCTATTGCAATCGTTGCTAGAAAAGTTGCTAAATTTATTCCTTACACAACAAATAAATGAAGGCACTTGCCGCAGAAAAACGAAACGAAATATACATACACGCTAAAACATGCCACATATGTACATATGTATGTATGTATGTGTGTATACTCATAGTAGATTGTTGCGTACTTGCAACAACACAACAAAAAACATTAAAAAAAATAACTGTGACAATGTGCAGCGGCGTGTGTAAACAATTGTAATCCGGTAGAGAAGATACATATACCTATATACAAATACACACACATACACAAACCAAACACATTTGTGGCAACAGCAAGGAAGTAATGTAAACAATAAAAAGGATATATTCTACATGTGTATACAAGTGAATACATTTGTATTTACATACGTACGAGTGCGCATTAGTGTGTGTGTGTGTATATATAAATGTAAATCGATTTAATTCTTACGCACACACAAAAAGCAAAAAATCTTGTGCTGGTATGATTGTTGTTGTTGTTGTTGTTGCATATAACATGAGATGCGCAATTTTATTTCCGATTTTCCAAGCAGTTAAGTTTTCTATTGACTCAAATGTTGTCGCTGATATTGCTACCCTTTCTCTCTCTCTCTCTCTCTCTCTCCCCCTACTATTCAGTTCACTTTGGGACTTTGTGCGAATATAAAGACTATACCCTTTCTTTGGAGCTGGAGGAGGTAGTTAATATTCACAAAAAAGGGTATAATTGTAGGCGTTTCAGAAAGAGAGCGCGACCTTTCTTATTGCTACTGTTTATTTACTTGTTGTGTTTTAATATTGTATTATTTGAAATATTTATTTGCCAAATTGTCACTTGTGCTTATTGCACACTTTAGGGCGTTTATCAATTTTTAAATGATTCATTTGTTCAGGAGCTTTAAAAAATATTAAAATTCAATTACTTTCTGAAGAAACTCCCTGACACGTTGGGACACACACTCTATAACACTGGAATACATTGAAAATATAACATGAACCAAAGTATGTTTTCTAAACTACCCGAGGTGAACACGATAATCGTATTCATTTTTTTTCTATGGGTAAGTTTTCGAGATATGACAAAATAATGATTTTTCAGGTTACAGTTTCACTTACAGGCTAATATCTCATTACCTATAGCTTCTACCGATCTGATATAATTAAATTATAATCCGATTTTAACAAACATAGCAGCATAAAACGCGTAATATAATAATTCATATGATGATATGATGAATATGATTTTCATGTTCAGCGTCCTCGAATTAGTTTAGAAAACATACTTTGGTTCATGTTATATTTTTAAAGTGAAATTTTGTATTCCAGTGTAATCAATATTCTTTCAATATAATGGCATGAAAGATATTCTCGAAAATTTCAAAGCCACTACTTCTCTTTCCCACGTATACACGTATAGCTAATCTAAAAACGCTTCAATTGCGAATAATTACTTCAAATAGTTTTTAGTAAATTTGTTTATATTTTTACCACATATTCTAATGAAACTCTTTATATTTTCTTTTTCATTTCAGGTGAGTAATAACAAAAACGTTTAAAACTGCTCAGTGACAACAATATATTTCAAGAGAACTATTCAGGCGCCTGCATTATTAGCAAGAACAAAAAAATAATAAAAATAATTCAAGGTTAAGTTTTAAATATAAATAAATACAACAAGTGAACTTGATTTTAAAAATTAAAACATCATGGTAAAAGTAAAACTAAAGTAAACTACCATCAACACAAAAACAAAACTGCTGCTCATGCACAAAATGAATGGCATCGATTCATTGTGTATTTACTTATAAAATTTCAGTAAATATAATTTGAAAAGTTCTTTATAAATTTAATTAAATCAGCATTAAAGTTACACCTTGCTAACCTTAACCCAAATTTATGTTTAACCTTTAGGAGTTCGTAGAAAAATTGAAGCAGTCAGTTAGTCAGTCACATCCATTTTTGTTTAGTTCCTTCCTTTTCACGATCCCCTCAAATTCAAACATTTAATTGTCTCTGTTTAGGTTGTAGGTAGTTTTAATTGTTTACCCTCAACCATAGTACTTCCTCTGTCTCTCGCTCTTCTTCTCTTGTATACAAATTTGTATTCGCTCTTTAGTTAATTGTCATGTCGTACAGTGGAATGAAACCGCCATCACTAACACTACCGGATATGGGCGCTTTTTTGGTTTTACTTTTCTTTTTATATCAACACAGCAGCAATTAAAAATTGCATACTCATTTGAATTAAACATGTCGCTGAAAAAAATATGTCACTCGTTACTTCCCAGCGATTCATATAAGTTTTGTTATTGTTTCATATATTTCTTATTCGAGCTGTGTTTTTCCTGAATCTTTTCCGCCATGCACTATGAATTTTTAATATAAAAGTCACGTTGTGATATTTTTTGTGTTAACTGTTATATGACAAGTGTAAAATATAATAAAATTGTGTATTTCAATTAATGCTTTGGCTAATATTACAAAAGTGCTAATGGGAATGCTTCTATAACTGCTGAACAGTGCTGTCCAGCGAGTAAGATTTAAACAATCAAGTAGTGTAGATTTTTATTTATTTTATTGCCGATTATGTTGATATGTTTCAATTAGTAAATCACAAAAATAAAAAGTGGTACCAAAATCTTTGCTTATGCAATCTTCTTCCCTACAAATAAATCGCTTCCGTTGATTTTCTTCATGCAATTTGAATCAATTTAAATGAAATTGCAAAAAGTAAGCAAACAAAACGACATATAGACGTTTAAACAATACAGTTAAATAAAAATTCAACATAATTGTGTTTTTTATTGTATTTTTTATGTAAGCGTACGTTTGTATATGCTCATGTGGTGTTCAACACTCTCGTATGTCGCGCCGAGTCAGTGAAAAGGCATTTTTCTTATTAAGTCTGACGTGTTCACATATGGCAATTTACGCGAGAGTCGAATCGTCTACAAGGTGAAGACAACGTAAGCTTTGTTTGTAGTTAGCTTTGCTGTAACTTAAAATGATTTCTCTTATTTATATGAAATTAAATGCGTTTATTTAAATCTATTAATTCAAAGTACTATGTAAAAAGTAGGTAGTAAAAAAACGAAGATATTACACAAGCTGCCAAGATTTGAATGAAAAGCTTTGACAGAATATTATTTCGAAAAAAAAAACAAATTATAAATGCATGTATTAAATCATTCCACTGGCAACACACTTCATTGAAATTGCACATGTATGCAATTTCAAGTTTATGACATTTTAATATTATAGAAAAATAAACAATCTCAAAAACATTTTAACATATTTTTGTCTTTGCATATTATTTTTATTATACACACACACACACACACGCACTTTTGTCACTTACATACCCAGTTGCACAAACAGTGAGTACTCCTCAAACGATTAATCCAAAAGGAGGGATAAACGCGCAACTCCAATACAGTAACAACAATTTTGAATTTCACTAACACAATTTCATAACTTCATATAGTCTATTTTTAGAAATAATGATAAACAAAGACAGCCTGATTGAGTAGTTCAAATTTGTATGTCTGACTCTTTCTTGCTCAGTTAATTCTTTAGGGTTAGGTAGGGTAAGAACTGCCCTACTTTTTGCATATTTTTTTTATGCATAGTGTGATGTATTTTAACCCACCTCGAAAAGTTGAAATTACTTATAGTCACACAGTTTAATATTTTATTTACAGTTTCTCATTCTGCTGGTAATAATATAAACCAAAAAAAAAAAAATTCTGTGCAACTGGTGTTTTTATTTTCTTTAAAATCATGCGCATCAAAGAGTTAAAAAACAGTAACTAGTACTAGAATCATAGCAAAAGTAAAAGAAACAAAATTCAATGACAATAAATTTGCTTGTGTAGCTCAGTCGGTAAGCGCGTCGTTTAATATTCACAATGCGAATTTTTCGAGCACAGGTTCGAGCCTGGAAAAAGGCAACTCAAGAAAATAATAAAATTATAAAACGATAATAGTAAAAAAAAAAAATAAAAACTAATGAACAAAAATGAATATAACATTATGATTAAAAAAAAAATAAAAAAAAAATGTGGGATTTGAACCTTGGCTTACTGGCGTTATGAATTTTGTGAGAAACTATTTCGGACTTTTGTTATTCTATGATATGCAAGTGTCCTCCCTTATTACTCCTTTTAGAGGTTAAAACGAGCATTCCATGCCCTAGGACATGCAATGTTAAAAAGGAGTACAAAATGCAAGAGCTCTGAAGCAATTGGGAGTAATCGATTGCTCGCTGTGGAGCGCTTAATGATTACTCTTACGATCATCCAAAGTTCAACTGGGTATTTACATTGTCTACAAAGTGCCATCGACGACGACGACAACGTCTGTCTGCCATATTTTTTGTTGTTGTTGTTATTTGTGCGTTGGTGTTGACAGCACTTTCGCTTGATTTTAAGTTTGCGGCCGCGCTTAAAATTGTTTGCTTTGGTTGAGATTTTTCGTTTTTTGTTTTTTGTTTGACAGCTTCATCAAAGCGTAGTTAAGTTGGTAGTGGTTGCCTGTTTTACACACTCAATAGTCAGCAGCAGCAGCAACAACAACCACACCGACAACAACGTCATAGCGACGCCATTTATTTTCTTTTGTTTTACGCTTTGAAAAATGTTAGTAGAGTAGGTCTGGGTTATGAGGCCAATCGGTGATTTTTGTGTGTTGTGTGGTGTGGTGTTTTAGCTTTACGTTTTAACTTTTTTTTTATTTTCGTTTTCCTACTTCTACTTTTTGTTTAGTATTTTTACAAATAATAAAACATTTTAATTTTGATGATTTATGATGTCATTTTTTATTAGTGAATTTATTTATTTTTTAAATTATGTTATTTCTTTGATGTTGCAAAATTTAAAAGTCTTTATTAAGAAAATTTATAAACAAAAAAATAAAATAAATATATTTAAACCAGTGCTGCCAAATTTTCATTCTGACGTAGTTTTTCGTAAGTGCTTCACTTCAGAAACCTAAATATTTTTCATCTTGCGAAAACGTCAATGAAAAAGTCCAAATTTCTTCTTAGTACTTTCGAATTGTTTAGTTTTTCAAATTATTTTCTCACATTTGTGTTTAATTAAACAAGAAAGATCATCAGCAACAACAACAAAAACGCACTAAGAAAATTCAATATCGCATTTGAGTGCATCGCAATCACAAGATTAGAAAGCTATTTTTATATATTTTTTACTGAATACCTTGCTTGAAAAAACGTTAAATTGCTTTATATATGATTATTATGGCATATCACAAACACACACACATACACGATCATATACCACTACATGTAAATTTTCATTTTAATGTGTTGTTTTCACTTTTAACGTGAATTTTCTTTTGTTCGCTGCGCCCGCGGAATTTCTCATTTCATTTTTCTTTTTATTATGTATTCTTTCTCAATATCTTTTTGTTTTTCGTCTTACGTGTTTTCTTTTTTCTCTTTTTTTTTTAAGTTGACTCATGCAAGTTTCACTTTCTTTTTTCTGCTCTTTTTGCTTTGCTCATACAAAATTTCAATGTCAAATAGTTTTAAAAATTTTCGTTTTTAATTAATTATACTGTTTTTTTTCAGTTGCTAGCTATTACGGCAAATTAATTAAAATTTATAAACAAACCGAAAAATGAAATGAATAAAATGCGATTTTGCATTTAAATGATTATTTTCATTAAATTCAATGGCGCCATATGTGGGGTCAGATTTAATGAGTCTCTAATTAATTTGCTTTATGTAACAAATTTTATATAGGGGCCAGAGTTATTTAGAAATTAGATTGATCTGGATTCAGTTTGAAATATTTGGGAATCAATTTAGAATATGTATTCCGAGATAAATTTAGACTTGTTAGAATACGCTGCTATCAATTTGAATAATCGCTGAGTTGAAGCGTTATGCTTCCTGCAATATCACATTGCAACCTTATGTATACAAGAAAATATGTGCATGCAGCACGTGTGGCATACATATGTCAATAAACCAACGCCCAGTGTTACCAAACTTGCAACAAACATCTCGAAATAACGCCAAAATAAAGTGGACTGTCAAAATAAAATCAAACTGCTGCTTCTACTTACTATTTCCACTGCCAAAATAGTAACTCGTATACTCTCAATTGAAATAGTAAAGCGCAGTAATGCCACAGCAGCTACATGCTATAGACCCAGACAAACAAACTGTCAAATATGACATTTTACTAGCTCAAACAAGACAAAACCCAAAACCCAAAAAAAATAATATTTACAAGTAAAAATATGCACACAAAAATAGCAAATAATTGCAACAAATCAGCAAAGCAAAGAAAAAACAATAACAATGACGACGTCAACTCCAAAAACAAACAAACAAAAAATAAAAAAAAAATCGAATTACACTTGAACGTGAGTGAAACAAAATTCATGACCCACTTTGGATATGCTTTTTCTTTCATCCATGACCCAGTTACTTACATTGTGTGTGTGCTTGTGTTTTTTGCGTTTTGTTTTTGCATTGCAACTGACGGCGACTGCGACAGTGTTGCCAAGCAACTATAGCTACTTAATGTTTGAGACTCTATGAAGTATAGTGCAGTAACTAGTTAACGTTTTTTTATGTTTTTCCTTTTGCTGTTTTTTTTTTTTGCAAAATTAATGTTGTTGATCGAAAACGCTTTTAAAAATTAATAAAAATAGCCATCATTACAATAACACTACTAAAATAATAACAGCATGAAGGAGGTGAAGTGTAGAAAAACAAGACACACACATACAGAGACTATAGACAGTCAGCTAGCAGGCAGCTTGTCAATGTGACGTGTTGTTATAGGCTGATGTTTGTAGTTATTGTCTGGTTGCCTATTAAATTCCACTAATTCAGAATTGGCATCACCGGTGGCGGCGACAACAACAAAAACGTGATGAACATTTTTGTTTTGTTATTTTTTAAGCTAGTGTGGCTGCTGGTACCCAGCATCACAATGCGTCTGTCTGTCTGCTGTCTATCTAACTCTATGGAATAGTTGCATGCATGCATGGATCATACATTCATGTCCACAAAATAAATGCAGCATCGGTCACTACTGCACCTGTAACCCACGTCCATTTGTGGCTGTGCGGCCTGTAATTGATAAACATGGCAGGCAGGTAATCTGTGGCTTATTGTATGCTGCTGCATTTGCTTACAATGTTACTGTCGTTAAAATTTAAATGTTTTTTTTTTATAGCAATAATGCAAAATTGAAGTAGTTGTTGATATGAAAAGACAGTGGGTTTTGAGGATGAACCCCCACCCCTTTTTCTTAGCATTGTTGATTAGCATTTTAATTTTCTTCAAAGCCGTTAATTAATCGTTTTGGTATCTGATAAAGTATGACTAAGTTTATGGTATTTTTTTTTCGTTGATCTTAGACTACCTGCTAAAACCACCTAGTTTTCAATCTCTCCGTGGGAATGCCTCGAGATATTACTTTGTGAGGCTCGAACATTGCATTCCATAATGTTGGGCTGAGCACTGAGTTCTTCTAAGCATAGGGCTGACAATTCTTGTAAGATTTCTAGTATATTATAGGAGTACAAAGATTAGAGATTAATTTGATTCGGAATATATGGATATAGAATGCTTAGAAAAATATAGATTCTGCCACGAAAATGAGTTACAAAAAGTAAATTATTTTAGCATTTTTTTCTTGAGATTTCTGGAGGCATGTCTATAGTATTTATACTTTTAGCCCAGTATAATGCCTAGCGGTGCCATATGGCACCTAGTCGCTGAGCCATTTCTGAGCCAGATTCAAAAACAATTTTTTTCTCAAGTTAATCTTGATCTATCTACTTTGGGTCCCGTTCGTCCTTAATGGGTTAAAAGACTCATTTAAATTGCTTTCATCCTCATCCTCTACTTTTCATTATTTCAAAAGTAGTTTATGCAATAAAACACTATTTCAGGACGCAACACAAATTCGGCAATTTTCTCGATGTTAACAAGAGCAGGCAATTTCACATTAGTAATAGCTGTCACGGGGGTAATTAAAATTACTCTCCCAGTCTCTCTCTTCTATTTTAAATGGGAAACAACAGCATTTTTATCTCCTCGAAATGGCTCAGCAAATTTTATGGAAAAAAGAAACCTTGAATGTTGCGTACGATTCTGTTTGCAATAATTTTCGGTTCGTTATGCAAAGTGTAGAAATCAGAAACAAATTTTTTTCCGTGGGCTGTCCCGGGAAATCGTGAACGAATGGTCACCTTAAGATAAAAGCCTATAGAAAACCTTTTAAAAAAACATTATGTGGAATCTATGGTTCTGATAATATCCATTTGTAAATCAATCTCCATTCAATAGCATAACAAATAACGACAATAAAAGAAAACATATTTTTCTAATTTGCATCAAGTGCTGCCAATTTCCATAAATCACTTACATTCCATGCAAATTTTAAATTAAATTGCATTCGTATTTCATTTATTTATGCATTTTATTTAATTATTTACTACTAGCAGCAATATTTGTGCTGCTTGCAACATATATTCCGCAGAGGTTACAAACTGATACTATCTACTTCATGCTCTCTTTCTCTCTCTATCTCTATCTGTCTTTCTCTGGTTTTCTTCTTTTTTCTGCTCCGCTATAATAATAAATTTGTGCATAAAATCACAATTTCAAATTTCAATAATAATAAATTCAATTTATTTTAATGGCTGGCAGCACATGAAAAAGAATGCCAATGTGAATGCTAAAGTGACATACCAACATTTTGTTGTATGTTTTAATTAATTATGGAATACGTGAACTTGAATGTTTGATTGTGAATTTTTATTTATATTTTTTTTTTTTTTAATTTTTCTTTTGGCATTTATGCGTGTCGAAAAGTGAAAATTACATATGTGTTTTGTTTTTCATTTTGTTTTTCGTTTTGATTTTCTAAATTTGCAATCAAGAGTGAAAGTGTAGCAATTTCGTTTTTATATATTTTGCATTGATGACAGTTTTACGCAAGTATGCGCGATTTAATTACCACAAAATGTGTTTGTATGTGTTTTTTTGTTTTGTTGTTAAAAGTTGTTAAACTGACTAAACTCTAAGTAACTATTTTTGTTGCCTTTTGTGGGGCTGGCTGAAGTATTCAATTTCATTTATAGTTTCTGTGCAAATGTCCAAATGCTACGAGTGTTGCAGCATTATTTCTAATTTAATATTTTGGTTTGCGTAAATTTGACCACATTTCTCATTGGAAAAACAAAATTCTTAACTGTAACCTTGAAAACTTTTTCAAGGCTAGAAACTGTGTCTTTTTGCATAATCTTGTTCGTACTAAAACTCCTACTTATCTGTATGAAAAGCTACAATTTACAAAATCTAGCAGAACAAACGATTTTATCGTTCCGGAATTTAAATACTTAAACTCTAGCCGGTTATTTTTTATCAGCACCATAAGAACTTGGAATTCTTTGCCTGCAGCAATAAAAATACTTGCAAACAAAGCTAAATTTACAAACTCTATTTTTAATTATTTTTCAAAATCTTTTTAATGCTAATGAATTTTGTTAAATGTTCAGTGAGTTTTATTTGATTTACTTTACTTTTTGATTTTTAAATTTTAAATATATAATTTAATTATAATGTAATTTGTTTAATTTTAACTAACTTTTATTTGATATTTATTTGAATTTGTGATTTTTAACTTTAATTTTAATTTTAATGTTAATTTTAATTTATTTTTAAGTTCTTCCACTTGTTTGTACTGCTTGCTATTGTTGTGCAGCAAAAGACTAGTTTCTTATTGTACTAATTTGTGTTACCCAATAAATAAATAAATAAAAATAAAATAAAAATAAATAAAAATATAGATAATATTTCATAATACCTTGAAAACGAATAAAATATTGAATTTTTCAATGCCGAATTGTTCACGTGCAGCGTTTTGAACCAACCACATACAAAACATTTAAACTCATCTTTCAAGCACTAGACTGGTGCTTGCTTGCTTTCCTGCTTCTCTTCTCGATCTATGCCATGTCATTTCATTTAAACAAATACAATGTTACCACATTTCGTTATAATTACCCTTTAAAATGGTATGCGTCACAATTCAAGCACCACACACTAACTCTACTTCAATTTCAATTGAATTGAAAATCATTGCGCATTTTCGATTCACATTTAATAACTTTTTGCAATTTCACAATATCATTTAAATTTAAATGTGGATAGAAACTGAACCTAGCAACTCACACTTAGTACGTCGCTTTTGACTTCACGCACATTTAAAATTATAATAGCTTATGAGCGTGTACAAGTATTTTGTATAATTTTGCAGCATTTTGCAAATTATATACAAATTTCATTTCATTTATTAAATTTTGTTTTGCTTTGCTTTGATTTTTCGGGGTTTTCCAGTTTTTAACTATTTTAGTTTTTTAAATTTTTTATTTTTATTTTTTGTTCATTCACTGCTCTTTCGTTTTTTTTATGCTGACTCATTATTAATATCATACAAATTTTTTATGGAACTTTAAAGTGAAGAAGTAGTGAGTGAGTGCTGCCAATCTTGGCTTAAATGATGTAATTCCAGTTTGAAGTATTTTTTTTTTCCTCTTTCTCTGTTTGTTAATTATTTGCTTATCCATTAGTAAATTCAATAAAATAAAAACAAATTTGACGCATTCTTTTATTTTATTTCATAATATTTGTAAATATTTCGGCTACTAGTTTGGGGAGAAAAGTGTAGCCAAAATAATATAGAAAAATTTCATAAAATTCCCTTTCAATTTCAAAGCATTTTTCAATAAAAATCTTTAAGATTTCGCTGTGAAAATCTACATTAACACCGTTAAATTGCATTTGCATTTCCCAGTCTTCCCTCCCTTACACTTGTATACCAACTTCAAAACAATGTTTTTATAATCTCACATTTCACAGCTGTTTTTATTTCTATGTGTTTCAAAGCTACTGATATGGTTTAATGTAGCTGGCGTAGGTATGCATAATTTGTTTTTGTTTTTGCTTTTTTCAAAATTGTTTGTATTACTCGTTAGCCTTACCCTAGTTTCTATATTTCACATGTAGTATATATTTCTACTACTACAACTACTAAAATAGTAGTAAAAACCTACATAGAATACTGTTAATATATTTTGTGCATGCAAACATTACATGCATGCATTCCTTACACAAAATAAACGCTGCAATAAAAAAGGAAAAGAACTAAAGGAATTAAGATATAATAAAATCACTTAAGTTGGAAGATTTTTAGATTTCAAGTTGTAATACTTTTACCGGTTTTCATTCAGCGCCATTGAATAAGGAAGTGTTTCTTTCACAACCACAATACCCTGGAGCAAATTTCAGTCTTCGTTGTTGCAAGAAGAGACCCCTGTTTTGTTTTCGAAGAAAGTTCGGGCCTCATTTCTGTCATGAACGAGATCTTCACTTTATTAGAAATACTAAAAAATATGGGGTTAAATATAAATTCCATTGTAGTGCACCAAGAAGTCGTGGCAAATCTACAAAAGCAAATATGTGGGCATTACACATTACATCAGGCTGAGCGTGTATATATTTTTTTTAAAGTGTTGATAAAGTGGATACTTTTAAAGGGTTTTTATATAACTGCGAATGTGTTCGTAAATGTTTGTATGAGCACAGGAAATATATCTTCATTGCAATTGTAGCGCGAGCTAGATTGAGAAACTTAGATTTAAAATTTCATTGTTTTTTTTTTTTTTTTGATATTTGGTTTTTGTTTCTGCACATGTCTGTTTAATATTTTTTCAGCTGTATTTGGAAAATTTTTGACAGAAAAGACCAAACAATAAAAAAAAGACACATATGCTTCACACATAAATTTAATAGTAAGTGGGCGTTAGATTTTTTTTTTTTTAGAGTCGTGGTAGTGGCAACTAGTAAATAATAGTAGTAGTATTTAGTAACGTTTAGTTAGTCATAAGGTGTTGGGGAACGAACTCTGTCGCTAAGTCAATCAGTCAGTCAGTCGGCCAGTTATATGTGCAGCATTGTTGTTAAAGTCGACTCTGACCCACTGGCATCATTTTAATTTATTCGTATATACTCGCTTCAGTGTGTATTTCTAGCGCCATGTTGTTGTTTTCTGTATTGAAAATGAAAACGTGCATTTATTGATATTGAAATATTTTTTATTTTCGTTTTTTTCTTTTTGCTTTTTCTTTTAATATTTATTAGTTTTTATTTAATTTTTTGCATAAGATAAAAAATATTTTTTATTTTCGTTTTTTTCTTTTTGCTTTTTCTTTTAATATTTATTAGTTTTTATTTAATTTTTTGCATAAGATAAAATGCAAAAACAGACATGTGAAATACAGGCATATAATTTTTTATTAATGCGTCATTTGCACAAATTATACATAGTTGTTTTTGCGAATTATTGCTGCTGGATGGTGGTAGACAGCACATTTTGTTTGTCAAGGAGACATATTTTGCTGAAACTAATTTTAGATTATTTTACTAATTTTAGATTATTTTTCAAAACTATGAGACATATTGAAAAATACTTTGGCATCACTGCTTTTATGCACAATAGTTATCAAAAGTATTTGTAACAATTGTTAATTATCAAATAATCATCAGTTTTTACAGTGCACTCATAATTATATATAAAATATTTTGCCGAACTATTATATTTATGTAAACCATCTTGTCAAGCGCTGAGATACTTGTCCTTTAAAACTTTAAAAATTAAAATCATTTACCTAAGAGATTGGGTCATATAAAAAGTATTTTCGGTTTTTTGTTTTTATCAATATTTGAACAAAAATTTTCTATGATCTTTTACCATTTTTCCAGTAGCTTCATAATTCCATCGGTGTATAACTTCTGTGGTTTATCGGCGAAAAACTTGGCCAAGTGATTTTCGGCGGCTCTTCTATCGACCAATTTTTTTTTAAGAAAGTTTAGCAGAGGTCGAAATAAATGGTAGTCAGACGGTGCAATGACCTAGCTATACGGTGGGTGCATCAAAACCTCCCAGCCAAGCGCAATAAATTTTTGGCGAGTCTTCAAAAATGTGTGTGGCCTGTCATTATCATGGTGAAACAGAACACCTTTTCTGTTGGCAAATTCTTGTCGCTTTTGATTGCTTCGTTCAAATGGTCGAGTTGGGAGCAGTAAAGATCAGAATTGACTGTTTGGCCAGGTTGTAGCAGCTCATAATAGACTATAATTCTATAATTCCCTTCCAATCCCACCAAACATTCAACATAACCTTGTTTGCCGTCAATTCAGGCTTTGAAGTTTTTTGTGGGGGGTCACCGGTCTTTGACCATGATTTTTTTCGTTTAATATTCTCGTATTTAATCCGTTTTTCATCGCCCGTAATGATTTGTTTCAAAAAATGGTTCGATTTCGTAGCGTTTTACTGATAGTAATTCGGTCAATCAAATTTCTTTGTGTTAATTCATGTGGCACCCAAACATCGAGCTTTTTTGAGTAGCCAGCCTTTTGTAAATGATACCAAACTGTCATGTGGTTGATGTTTAGTGCCTCCGCTATCTCCTGACAGCTTGCGTGCCGGTCTTGCTCCACCAGTTTGCAAAATTTCATAGGCTTTTTCAGTGACTGGCCGGCCAGAGCGAGGTGCAGCTTTGACATCGAAATTTCCAGAACGGAATTGAGCAAACCAAAGTTGAACGGTACGTTCTGTTAAGGCATCCTCAGCGTTTTTACCTTTTTTATAGTAAAAAAGCATCATGTAGCGTATTTCTGCAAAAATTTCACTAATGTTCAAATCAATGTAACTTTTTACAGGAATGACAAACTTCGCAAAAAATGTAGCCTGAAATGTCACCTTTCAAATGCATGTATTCGTTTGGCAGAATCGGATCAGTGATGCCAGATGTATGGCCATTAACACCATCTTGGACAAAAACCGAAAATACTCTTTATATGACCCAATAAATAATTTGCACAACACTCATTAAATTTAATTCCTTCAACATAACATGACTTAAGTATAGTGATTAACTCTTAAAATATGTCTAAGGCACTTGTTTTGAGAAACTTGTAGTTCATTTATATCTTTAACATTGGACAAAAACAATATAGTCGCGCAATAAGAGAAGTGTGGTTCAGTTTTTGGTTGTTATTCAGTTCATTTCTAAGTCTAGTTAATACATTTGCTTTTTGTCCAACTTTTACCACATACATAATTCATAATGATCCCTAAATACTTTACTTCGTCTTCAATATCTAATTTTCTCTCACAATTTGTATCCAAAATCTATCAATCTTACATTGAATTGTGAAATATTTCTATTCCTATTTACCGTAGATTCTACCCCATACCATTTATGACACGCCAGTGAATCCCATTGGCCATATCAGCTGTTGTATGATAAGATTGCAATACCAAACGATAATATTGACGATATATTATAAAACCGAATTTAACTTTGTAATGATGATAATGCTAAATGTAAGTTTAAAGGCGTTTTCCTTTTTGTTTTCAAGTGTCTTAAAGGAAATATTGTAAATAATTGTAAATAAATATCTGAAGATTTCCCATTGTTCAAAACTGCGATTTTCATGCGCTTTCTCACTGCAATTCTCTTCTGCAACATTGTTTTACCGCCGCTGGCTTTTAGACACAGCGATTTTGATTAAGATATTGTTTCTGTTTGCTTCTTTGGCATTCGTTTTACATGAGTGCAACAGAAGAGATGCAAAAAAGAAACGTAAAAAATCGCATAAAAATCGCTGTTACTTGCGATTGGGATTCGTTTCCCATCCCTCGCCCGCAAACAGCAAATCGCAGAGAGAGGAATCGCAAGAAAATTGTAGTGTCTACAAGGAGACAGTGTAGTTAATTCTAAAAAAAAAAAAACAAAAATAATAATAAAAAGTTGAAATAAAAGTTAAAACCTGGAATGCTCAAATGTGTTTAGAGCAAGCTTAATATATAAAATTGTTGTATGCAAATAAAATCAATTAAATATAATTTAAAAAGGAGATGCCAAGTTATAAAGATTTGACTAGAATAAAACCCAAACTAAAAAAAAAAACTGAAAATACTTCAAAAATGTGAGTAAATATATGCAGTGCTGCCAAATTCAAATAAACAAAAAACTATGTCATAATTGAATAATTGAAATAAGCGGGCTCCAAGCTGATGGCATTTTCATTTTGCTCTTATCTACACTTTTCAATACACATAATTAATTATCATAGCAATTACTGCGAAAATTTATTTAATTTAAACATAAAACGCTACTACTTTTATTATTTAAATATTGATAACATCAACTCACAAAGCACAGTGTCCTCTTGCTCTCTCTCTCTCTCTCACACACACACACACATTTTAACATCATCGATTTTGATATTTAAGTAAATGTTTACATTTTTCTAACAATTCAAAATTAAATTGTAACACAATTTGTGAATGACAAATTAAAACGATTACAACTGACAGCTCTATTTGTCAAAACTCGTCTGCTTGTCATCTCATTTAGAAACAACAGTAGAAAAATAAACAAAAATTTAGTGTAGCAAAGAAAGAAAGAGAGAGAGAGAGCAGTGCAACACTTTTAACAAGTGAATAGGTGGGTGCCTGTCCCTTCTATTATAACTATGCCAAAAGAACGATGATAACGATGATGATGGAGGCAATTTAGACTCACCGCCCTTTACCATTTTGTCCACCATTCCTTCCATCGTTCTCAATAAGAGACGCCTGCTCGCTCCTCGAACTTGCTCAAGCACAAAAATAATCGTTTTACAATGAACCATTTAATTGCGCTGCATCAAGTGCTTCTGTGTTTCAGTGTGTCTGTCTGTCTGCCTGTGTGTGTGTATGCGTATTTCTGTGTAGTGTTTTTGTTAACCAAGCGTATAAAAGCCGTTATATTGGATTAGTGGTAGCATGAACATGTTGATGATGTTAATAAGTAATAAGTAAAATGTTTGAGTGTGGATCCATTCTGTCTGCTTAACCATCAAAGCAACTAAAACTTACCCCAGTCAGCAAATTGTCAATAACTTTTAATCTTTCCTGGTGCTACGGTCTAGTTTCATTAAATTCGGGCTAAAATTAATCAAAGTAGGGGTCGCTAGAAGAATAAAACTTTCTCCATATTCTTGTCAAGTAATCATTGAAAGAGAAACTTGAATAATAATTTATGCTGCTCAATTTAATTGCAGTGGAAGACGTTAAGCGTCTCATGATTGTGAGCCGCCTGTACCATCGTTTGATGGTTTTTTGTTGCCGTTGTATTATCACAACATTTAACTTTTCGCTAATATAATTTATGCTATTCTTGTTATTTGTTGCTCCTGCCAGATATGTGTCCGTGTTGTTTGTGTTTTAATATTTGTATCCTTTTTTTAACTGTAGCCGGGTGCGATAATAATGTGCGTGCTATTCCATAAAAGATTTTGACATATCAATGAAAATGATTGAAGAAAAATCTGGCAACACTAATTACTTATTTTTGCACTCGCATTACTTGAAAGTTAATTATTCAGCAAGACAAACACAACCAGCAAACACTTTTTATTTATTAACTTTTCTCTATTTCACATTACAATTCAATTAAAACATCGTTGCAAATTTAATTTAGCAACAAGACACAGACGCGTGTATATGCAAATTGGTTGTGGTTGCTGCTGAAACGCTAACAATTGCAATTTATCAAGCTCAAATGCTACATTTTCATTCTCATGTGCAAATAAAATGAAACAAAGCTAAATTTGTAAGCGACAAAATGTAAAAGCGAGTGATTACTCATATTAAAACGCTAATTAAAAATAGTTAAATATGCCAGCATTAAGGCGAGCATCTCGTTATATAACAAAGAAATTTAAATGTATTATGACAAATGTTTGAAATCTGTGAGCTCTTCAGAGGTTGGTCAATCGATCGCCAAAAAATAAAGACTTTTGATTAATCCAGCTAAAAGTTAGATATTTAAGCAGATTTAAAGACTAGATCGGTGCTAAACTAAGAATTCCGTGTTCTTGTAACAGCAAATATTCTTGTTTCTCCCTGCTACGAAACTCTAATAAAGAAAAAAGAACTTGCGAAATGCATACGATTTGATATAATTGCATATTATTTTCCATAAAATAAACTTTTATATACATCAATTTCAAGCTGCATTAATTTTAAGCCTATGCTCGATATGGTGCAAATACAAAATATTTCTGCTATCATAACAAAAAATATATGCACAAGATTGTAACACATTGTAAGAAGTAGGAAGTTTTTAGACATTACACTATCACTGTCACTGTTTTTCTATAACTTTTAACCCTATTGCTATCAATATAGTGGACAAAAGCCACTGGTTAGATTAGGTTAGGTTGGAGTAGCAACTTTCTATATGAAAGCACACTTAATGGTTCATTGTTATACCACTGTAGAGCGGCGGGACTTTTCCAGCTATCGTACACATTTACTTTTTGTTCTGATTTTTTTTTTGTGCTTCTTATGTTTGAGTGGCATTGATGTCTCTAACAATGACAGGCGTAATAATTATAGTGTGATAGCAACAATAAAATCACTTGGATTAGAGTGTGTGCGCTCGCTCGCTCATGATCGTGAGTAGGTGTGTGAGAATATCACATTTGACATGGCGACATCATGCACATTCTACCACTTCCTATTTTATTTTTGAAGTGAAGTTGTGTATAATTAAATAAACTATAAGTTAAATGCAGTTTCAATTAATATTAGATTTTAATTACTTTAATGATTTTTGTGGAAATGTTCACCTTCGTTCGACCAAATATTCAAACATTTCGGCGATATCAAAAATCTGCCACATGTTGTAAAAACTTGCAATCATTTCCGAATTGTGATATGCTATTTGCCTTTTCCGTAATTAAACCATGAATTTGAGTTTTTGTCTCTTTTTCACAATCAGTGTTGCCAACCTGGAGACTCTTACTTATCGTACAGCCCTACCATAATTATCGTATTTTGAGTAGAATTATCGTAGGGATTCTACTTAATAGAAAACATAGAAAACACAATTTTGACAGTTCGCCATCTTACATTTCGGTATATTAATAATGATTATGATAATGTTTGTAAGCATATACATACATATGTAGTTACTATAGACAATGG
Organism: Toxonevra muliebris; assembly: GCA_963691655.1. Classification (NCBI taxonomy): domain Eukaryota; kingdom Metazoa; phylum Arthropoda; class Insecta; order Diptera; family Pallopteridae; genus Toxonevra; species Toxonevra muliebris. Next base: position 1,851,870 of record OY829329.1, read on the forward strand.
TTTAAAATTTTAATTTGAAGAGAAATCTCTTCAAATTATTCTTCGTTGGCAAATCTTATTCTCAAAAAATTGCAAAATTATAACGAATATGTATTCAAATTATCATTTCATATATTTCATTATTCTTTTGTAAATGCTAAAATAAAACATAAACATTTCGCTTTAAAAGTTAGTTTTTTCTTAACTAAAACGATAATGTCAGTAGTGTAAATGAGTAATAAATCTCATAGCTACAAAACTTTTAATCCATTTTATTATGGTGGCATTGTTATAAAAATAAAAACGTATCTAAATACATATTTGTATTTACTTTGCTTAAGTTATTGTACTGAAACTTCAGTACATTCAATACAATTTATAGCGCAATATTATTCAAAAACATCAATCAAGTTAACAAGTTAGCAATCAGTTTATTTTTATTTGTATTTTCTTTGTCTGCTTTTTGAAGATACAATTTCTGTTTAAGTAAAGTAAGAAGTAAACCATCAACGATTTTGCCCTTCAGTTGATTTCTTAACCGTGTTTGTTGGCTTCTTAAGAATGTTTCACACAAATTTACTTTACCAAAAACACACTATCATTGGAATGTGGCTGAACGATTGCATCGAGAACAAGCTTCGATAAACTTGCAATCGAAGACACTTCACCAATTGTTTCTTTTGATAATTTACACTAAAATGAATTCGCCCATCATCGAGACTATGACCCATGCGATTCTCGTCATTCATTATCGACAGGTTGGTTGGTATCGACCAGGGTGAACTAAACGGAGAAGTAATTGCATTTACGGAGTACAACTTTTGATTTCATAAGACATAACATTATGAGAAACTAAATTGTCCAACAACGGGAGAATTTCTTATTGATTCTATAATTTCCAAAAAAAAAATAAACTCGAAACGAATGGAGAGTACAAATATGATACTATGACTAGAATTATTATGCGGCAATTATTTCACGGTTGGCAACACTGCTCACAACTCAAATCCAACTTTGTTTTTACAAAATACGCGCTGCTCTTCATCTCATGTCTTTTGATGTAATCTGAGACAAATTAACGATGACACTTCTGTTTCCTCTTCCTCTTTGCACTCTTCTTCTTCTTATTCTTCTATTTTAATTCTGCTGCTGCTCTTTGATAAATTTCTGTTGCCATTTTGTTGTTTTTGCATACCAACCATCACTATATTGTTTTGTTGTATTTTGTTACGTGATTAATTGTGTTTACTTTGCTGAAACAAGAAATACGAGAGTAGGCAAAAGATAAAGTAACAGCAGCAGAAGAAGAAGAGAATAAAACATCAATGTTTTTTCTTAAATACAAATTTTAAGTGGTTGTTTTTCGCTAAATATTAATTAGGCATGGAATCGGAGAATATTCTGTACATTTCTGCAGCTGGATTGGGGTTTAGGGAAACGTAGAAAAAAGAGGGTGGAGAGAAAAGGATGTGGTTATACTTAAAATGATGCCTCTCCACAAACTTTGAAAGTTCGATGCTAATTAAAGTTAAGAACAAGTTAACAATTCGCACTGCACAGTTTTGCCCAAAAATTTTTCTTTGTTTAGTACATAATAAAAAAAACAAAAGGAAATGAATTTTAATTTAATTTTTTGTATTCCAGGCTTAGCCCATGTGACTTACCAGATCATTGGGCAACAAATAACAACAATAGCGACAACATTTCCTACAGCAACAGTAACAGCCAGTTCAGCAGCAACACAGCAACCTCCCAATTATCGTCATCATCTTTTGTTGTCGCGGCGGCCGCTGCTGTCACCAACATCAATACGATCAACAACAACAACAACACTTCAACAACAAATTGCAAACTGCCGCTCTCATCGCCGACCGCTGCAACAGCAGCTGTTTCCATATCAACCGTTACTGGTGTCGGAGGAGGAGGAGGAGGTGGTGGAAGCGTGGTAACAGCCTCATTGGTGGGTCTTGCCCCGTTATCGGGTGGTACCCCCCTCTCTGGAGGAGGGGGAGTTGGATTACTTAGTGTTGGTACTGGTATCAATAGTGGTGGTAATAATACATTGACACTGCAGCAGCAACAAAAACAACACCAGCAGCAGCAGCTACTCCATCATCATCATCTACAACAACAACAACAGCAACATTGTAATTCCATACTCAACAACAACAATACAAATTTAATTAATAATAATAACAACAACAACCAGAATATTAATAACAATAATAATATAACATTATTGCAACATAAAGCTGCCACAACTGCAAATTTAGTTGCCGCGTTGCAACGCTCTGTCATTATGAATGCGGTGGCATCGCCGATCTCAGCCAATTCAGCGACGTCGAATCGTAAAATTCGGAGGAAAACGGATGCAAAGGCCAATTTGGTAAGTACCAGAAAATTTGTAGCACTAAAACTTTATAGCAAATTGCTTTATGCAGCTACTTCCTTTCATTTTTAGTAATCTCGATAAAAAAGAATAAAAGAAGAAATTAAGAAAAAATTAATTCTATCCCAACTTATTAATTAATAATATTGAAATTTTATTTTATTTAGTTTCTACAATTTATACTAAAATTCGTTTTGTCTTTTCCTAGCCACAATCACAAATAAATAAGTGCAACAATGAAAAACGACGTCGTGAATTGGAAAATAATTATATTGAGCAACTCTCGGAGTTCCTACAGCTCAATAAGCGAGGTGATATGACCTCAACGAAACCGGATAAGGCGGCAATTTTAAATCAAGTGGTTAAAACGGTAAGAAGCTAAATATAAAAAACTTTGAATATTTGAATTTGAAAATTAATTAAAAAAGCCGCAGAAAATGTAGTAGAAAATAGTATTGGAAATAGTAGTAGAAAATAGAAGTAGAGCATGGTGTCATACCCTCTAATCAACAAGCATACATATATACATACCAAAAGGAGGTGCCACGCCCACTTCTCCAAATGATTTTATGAATAGTTTATTTTAAGCAAATATATTCAGAGAATATCAAGAAGCCTTTAAAAAAATATTGAATAACCTAAAGACGCTCCAACGATTATATATATAAAAATTTGCAGATATACGAATATTTTGTGGTAAAAGTTTTTAAATTCGTTGTGGTACTAAAATCTTGGTAATTTTTTTTTAGATCATATTCTTCAACGCTTAATTGAAAACTGCTACAATTTGTTTGTCTCCATTCGATTACACAAAAAAATGCTTGTTCGTGTGTGCTGCGCCTACATCCATTGCTACCCAGTGCTTCCACCAAATTCAATTTAAGTTGCCAAACAATGTTCGTTTCGTTTGTTCCATTTACATTCCCTATATTTTTTGTATTATTGTTCGGCCTTCTGTTCAATCAAACACCCACAGTGATTATATTTTCTCCCTCAAGTATAATGAAGGAAAAAAAAAGGATTTTGTCGTAGGCCCTACCACCTCCTTGTTCGCCCCTTCTACGCTAGTTGCTTGCTTTTTACTTGTATGCATGATGATGACCACACATGTTTGTCTAGTACATGACGGTGGTGTTGATGACGATGATGTGGAAACGTCCCACTGGTGGTGTTGATGCCTGCCAGTCGCTCCTCTTACAGCAACTGTTTGCAATGACATTTTCATTAAAATGGTTTTGTCCCCCATCACCGTCATCGTCACCGCCAAAGTAAAATTTAATTATCTTTACGAATTAAATTTGTTTTGCGTTCGTGTGAGAAACAAAGGAGAGGGAGGGGAAGAGAGGATGTTGCCATATCAATACATGCTCGTATTTGTTTAATTTTCATCCTCTTGTTTTTCGAATGCATTTTATTTTTTTTTCTGCTGCGGCACTCACTCTGCCCTGTTGTGTTTTCCCAATCAATTTATTATTTATACGTTACCCAAGTAATGGAGGGCACACCAATGATGCTGCGTTTCCCCCTTTCCACCTCAATACCACAATCTACTTATGTATGTGCATATATATGTTTACATATGTGATGATGATGCTGTTGTGCGTGTGTGCATTAATTAAATTTATTTAGTTTTTATTTGATTTGGCAGCATTGGCGCTGATGCTGTCACTATAGTAACTTTGTTGTGGTTCTTTTTATATAAATGAAAACACTGCGCAACAAAATTTTGCATAGTGTAAGTTTGGATATTTAATCTGTTTAAGTTTTTGTCTTTGTTTTTTAAGTGCAAAAAGTGCGTAAAACAATTGCAATTTACGTAGTAAAGTTGTATTTTTAAAATGGATGAAAAATAAACAATAAATTAAATGGAAATTGTGTAAATTTAATACAAACAAAAAAAAGTAATTCTTCAATTTTGGTACTAAAAACTGACAAAATGCCAAAATACTAAAATTACTATCGCTGCAGGTTCTATAGATTAATGAATTAGATACGCAAATTTAATAAATTAAAAACTTAATTTTGCCTATATACTTGTATGTAAAAATATTGATATTCTTCTATTAAATTGCATTGAAATGGAGAAAATCACAAGCTTTTTGTTAGTTGCCAGTTTTTGTACATTTGTAGTTATTAATTTGGATTTCTGCGCTCTTAAAATTAGTTTAAGTTAAAATTAAGAACTTGTATCAGAAATAAAACAAGCTATTCAAAAAAAAAAAAAAAACTATGTTACATGCGCTTTATACCATTAAGTCACGATACCATTTGATATGCATTTCCCAAATATCCCGTTTTAATAGAAGAAAACCATTCATTGCTGACAATATAATGAAAGAATCAGTTTGATATGCTCTCTGTCGATAAAAAAAGTGCAAGAAAAGTTTGTTTCATGTGTATGACTGTTCATTAAAATCTTATACCACAAAATTCAATTTTTCATGCAGAAGAATTTTAATCCAACTTATAAAAGACCTTCTATTTGTTTGCTCAGCTTCCTTGATATCACCTTGATACATGTACTATGTATGCACCTACTGCGCACAATATTTCATTCACCTTCTTCCTTTTGCATATACACAATCTACAAAACTATGCTTCTTTTCATCTTTACCACTTCTTGATATTTATTTACATTTAAATACAGGTGATTAATATTCAAGCTGAGCATACACTTAGGCGCTTGTACATACATACATACATATGTACACGTTATAGCTATTTATCTATGCATATTTTACATATGTTATATGTGTGCACATTCTCTCAGATATTTATCCCTCCCTCTCTATGTCAGATGAGTATGTGAGTATTTTTGTCGTATTTGTCGCTTGTTGTAATCCTTCACAGCAACAACTAAGAAATTCATCGTTCATTGCTGTTGTTGTTGTTGCTGCCGTGGCTGCTGCTTTGCGGTTGAGTGTGCGTAGTATATGAGTTAAATTAATTTTATTATACCTGCAGGAATAATATGCAACGCTATTCCATTTACTCCATTTCATCTTTCTCAGCTCAGCACAGCTCTTAACGAAGAAAAATAAAGCTAGCTTATTTTGTTATAAATTGGGAATATTTACAAATGTGTAGCACCAGCATCAGCCAACAGCAGCAATATTAGCAGTTGTTAGTAACTTTGGTAGATACACTAGGAGATTATAATTTATACCTCATATGTATGTATAAATATGTGCATATAAAGTTTTAAGGCAATTAACTAAAAGAAGCTGCTAAATATCAACATTTTCATGAGAATTAGTGTGATTTTAGGAGCAGTTAACTTATGTACTCTATAGATTTATACAAACTTATGTTTTTAATCCATGAAACTTTGGAAAAGTGCAAGTTAATTGTTTATAATTGTATACTAGGAATTAGGAATTGCCCAAAAATTGTTGATTTCTACTCCTAAAGCAATGTAACATGTCATGCATTAGCGCTGAATATTTTCCTTAGCAACTTTTCGACGTTACAACAGTCTCCTTCTTTTTATTTGTTAATTTTTTTCTCTTAAGCCCATAAAGTGCACACTTTTTCGCATTTAATTACTCATTTGAGTAAATAACGCCGTAAATAATCATAAAACAGTAAATTGTCGCTGCTGAAGCATTTATAATTGTGGACTAATAAAAATCCAACACAAAATATATGAGAGATAGAGGGCAGAAATGTTTTGCAAAGAGAACATATGTTTGTTGCATTTACAGGTAAATATACAGGAAAGAAAATTATGTAGCTTAAAAGCTATTTAACAGATTGAACTATTATATTTTTTTTTTCAATTTAATTATGTATGCTTAACGCTCGTATCTTTTTTCGAATCAAAAACTGTATATTTTACCAAAATTTTTTTAAAAACAGTAAATCGATTTGAAAAAACAATATGGTATATTTCGCGGTATCAATTTTATTCAATGAAAGCAAATTGTCCATCATCTGAATCGTCTTCGTTCTCCATTTCAATATCCCCTTCTGTAGTTGTTGTATTGTCCTTTGAAAAAATTTTACCTAACAATTTCGTCTTGGATATTTCAGGTTACATTTGATTTCCACTTCTATCGAAAGTATACTCGCAGCCATTGTTCTCTCTGAGGTTTTGCATTTCGATTGATAAAGCGTTAAAAAATTAAATAAATATTTTATATTTTTTTCTTAGTATAAAAGCGGTATTTTGGTAAAAAAAAAAAAAAGAAAAAGGAGCGGTATGCGGTTTTGGAGTCTAAAAAACAGTATACTACTACGAGCGTTATGTATGCTTATGATAGTGCCACGCCACACTTTATGGTTGTGGTAAGATCCACATACAATAGTGCATTACACATATGTAATTTATTCTACTATTTTCTACCAGATAGGGAACCGAATCTTTTGATTATCTTTTAGGGTCGTCTGATCGATGAAGGTACAACTCGTCACGTAAAAATTAGTATTTCGCATGTATTTTTATGTGAATTACGTGACGAATAGTGCGTTCACAGATCCGACGATTCGACGTCTTATTTCAATGTGTAATAATGATGTCAAAAGCTGTTATGAAAATAGAAAATTAGATATTTGGTTATTAGAAAATAAAATTTTATTCAAACTTCCAACAGAATTTGGAAAGGCCCCGGCGAGATTCGAACTCACGATCTCCTGTTTACTAGACAGGCGCTTTAACCAACTAAGCCACGGCGCCACGTTGACTCATGCTGTCGCACACGCATGATCACTTTAGATGTTAGGTGTGATACTAGTATTGGCAGCAGCGCGCTCTTTTATCAAAGCATTCTCTCTGTTCTCGCCCTCTCGTTTTCTGTTGTCCAATTTAAAAATAGTATTCTGTTAAATAAAATAAAATTAATGATTTTCTATAAACAAATGTTTTACTTTCATATTGATGAGTGTATATAGTTTTCGGTTAAAAGAAGAGCATAAGCAAAGTACGTACATTTAAAGAGAAGTAAACCAGTGTGAACTAGTTTCCGCACACATAAAATATCATAAAATTTTCTTTAGTTATATGTGAGAGAGCATGTTTAAGTTTTTCTTCTACGATATTAAAATTTTATTAACATTTGCAAAGTTGACTAATTTAAAAAATATCTAAATTTGAATAAATTTCAAAATCATCAAATCGTTTAAAGAAGTGTGTGTCTAATAAAAAGTCAAGCACCCAACGACGAAGGTCGTTTATTCCACTTTTATCTTTCCCTTCTTTTGATACACTTTAGACGTCATTTCGTTTTGTTTTGTATTCTGTATTTTGCATTGACTTGATTGCAATTTTTCTTCTTATTCGCTCTCTTTCGCTTTGGTTTTACACTATACGTATGACAAAAGCGCTTTGTTGAAATAAATAAATATATAATGAATTTAAACTCATCCATAAAATTGTCGAAAAATGTGAAACACGTGTTGCTGTACGCCTTGCATGCGCGCAGCTGTCATCAAAAAAATCGTTACGAATTGCTGTTGCTGCTGGTTTTTTGCTTTATATAGAGGCGCGTGTTTTTCTTTGGGTGCCTTCACCCCTCTTAATTTCAGCTCGATTTTCTCCTCATAAACCAATAATAACAATGTACAAAAGTTTGTGCTTTTCGTGAAATAAGCTACCGTAATTTCATTGAGCTACGGTACAGTTAAAACGTTAAAATTAATCCAACAATAATTCTAATTTGATTATTACAAAATATTGTCGTTTGGGTCTAAAATATCTACGAACGGGAGTTATAATTTTAGAACATGGCTGTAAATTTATGTACCTTCGTTTAAAGTCACTTATTATTCATCTGATCAGGAATTATTTTAAAAGAATCAGACCATTTCGCCCCCTTGCCCTTGTATTCTATATTGTGCTGGCTCTAGGCTTTTATGCTCTCGTTTCGTTTGTTTACGTCCGCATACGAGAAGAACCATTCTCTGTATTTTTATTATTTTCTGTTTTGCAGAACAACAATTTAGTTAGTTTTGCGGAATCTCTCTCTCTCTTACACACACATACACACACACTCTCCCTCACTCTCTCTCTCTCTCTCTACTGTTATCTCACGGTGGTGTTCCATGTATGTATATGGCGAGTACAGCAACATTGAAGATCAACGAACTGCATTCAGTGAATAAGGTGCAAAAATTATCGTTTCTTTTTCGTTGAATTTGTTGGTTTTCATTATTTTTGCTACTGCATATTACGTTTGTTTTGTAATTTTTTTTTTGTGTGCTTTGTTGTTATTGTAGTGGGCACGTACGTGCATATCTATATTTGTACGACGAGTACTCATATCTATAATTTAAATTTTTTGTTATTTGCATCAAATTTTAGTATTTCACCATCGTTGTATAGAGAAGGGTTTGCTGTTGTATTGTGATCGTTTTAGTGAATGCTCTTGTATGTATGTGAAATTTGTAGCCCGTACTTAATTTTTTGTTTCCATTCCACAATATTCTTACGACTTCATTTCAACGTGAAATGAGAGATAAGAATTTATTTAATTCTGGTTGTCATCGTTCGTCAATTTATTCGCTAAAATTCGTTCACTTCTGATTGAATGTTCGTTTTTTTTTTTTTTTTGTTTTTGTAATGTTTTGTTTTTCTAGCTGCACATTTGTTTCAAGTTTTTCGCGCTGTATTTACGAAAGTGAAACTCTATTTAGTATCTTGAAAAACAAACAGAATTTGCCAGGAGGAAATCTAAGGTTTTTATCTTGCGAAAATTTGGAAAGCATCAATTGTTTCCAGTGAAAAGGAATTTTGACAAAAGATTTATTTAATTTCCTAATAGTTGTTAATTTTTTTAATTCACAACATCTGAATGAAATATCGGAAAAAGTTGTATGTGCTCTCTCTCTTGCTCGTTTTTGTGAGTTTCTTGATCATATCTTTATTCTTACTCTCTTTCTTCATTTTACCGTGTAGTACCGTGATATTTGTGACAAAGGCCAAAGTCGTGATATTTCCTCCACCTCAGCAACAACATCATCCTCCTCCTCTTCAACTTCTTCGACGTCATCGTCGTCATCGTCTACGAACACACAAACAACAACAACGACTCACTCCAACATCAACAACAACACAACCTCAACACGTTGCACTCGTTGCGCCACCGATAATTGTTCTATACATCCCGTACAACAGGGTGAGGTTTCATCAACCGAACCTCCACTACCTGAACCCTCCCTACTTAACGGTCAAGTGCCTGAGATATCAGCATATTTCGAGGCGCTTGAGCATTATATCTCATCGGTGGGTTGGGTGCTGCTTCAGGTGAACGGCGACGGTATCATTGAGTCATGCACTCAAAACATTCGTGAGCTTATCGGCTATGAGAAGCAAGAACTATATCGAAAGCCACTGTATATGTACCTGTATCCGGGCGATCATGCGAAATTAGATCCGATTATAAATAATATGTCATATAGTGGTGGCATTGGAAATGCCGGTAGTGGTAGCAGTAGCAGTAGAGGAAATGCGGGAGGAGGTAGCTCAGCGAATTGGATGGACCAAGATGATGGGAATAATGTTAGCGGTGCTTCCCAGCATTCATCCACATCATCAAATCCCGGTGGTGGTAGTGGTACTAGCGGTAATGGATCGAGTGGTTCAGGAAATAAGACAAAACGTAGCATTTCAACTAAAGTTCGAATGCTAGTTAAGGATACTCGTTCTGCCACGCAAACATTGGGCATGGCAGGAGCCACGCATCCAAACGATGCTATGGACCAAAAACCTATGAGGCAACAAATGTCAATGCAGGATAAATATGAAGAGGTCGTGTTAATTGCAGCGCCGGTAAAAGGTAAATTTTATATGGTAATAGTTTATTCCAATCTCAAATTATTCATTTATTTCAGATGATGGTGACTCAGCTTCATCAGTGCTGTGCCTCATCACTCGTCCCGAAGATGAATCGCCACTCGAGATGAATATTCAACAGCATGTACACCAACAACCAATCGAACAGATGACTTTCAAACTGGACATACACGGCAAGATACTCAGCCTCGATGTAACAGCGTTGCGTGATCAATTCAAACAGCATTTACCCAATTGGATTGGGCGATTGCTGCAGGATTTGTGTCATCCGCAAGATTTGTCGATGTTAAAGTCGCACTTGCGAGAAATACTAGAATCGGCGGCGGGTGTAAATGCTGTGACCGCATCGCAATCGCCCGGCGGTGGCCCCATTATAAATCCCCCCATATCGAATGTTATATCACGTCCGTTTCGCTTGCGACTCGGCGCGCCCGATGTGTACATGCATGTAAAGGCGAACTCAAGACTTTTTCAGAACAGCACTCCTAGCGAAAGTGATTTCATAATGTCCGTACAGACGATACTCCATTCAGAAAATGATGTGAATGCTCAGCAGGGTGGAGGCAGCGGTTCATCGGGCAGCAGCAATAGTGGAGCGGTCGTTGCAATGGGTGGTGGAAGTGGTAGCGGAGGTGGAATGGGAGGAGGAGGGGGAGGCAGTGTAATGCCAGCAATGTCTCCAGGTTCATCGCTGGTATCAACGCTAGTGTCGACACTATCGATGGACTCAATAGTTAATAATAATTCCTCGTCCGCATCATCGCTGGTCGGTGGTGTTTCCAATACACATATGCTCGGCGGTTTGGTAGGTGGTGGAGGAATGCCGCCACATCATGCCACACAAACCACAAATGTAGGAGGGCCGCTAATGACTTCAGCAGTTATCAATGGTGCGGGTAGCAGTGGTGGCAATAGTAGTAATGGCGGTGGTGGTAATGGTGGCGGCGGTACACCGGTTTCGCAGCGCAACTCCACTTCAGCATCTGCGTCAAACAACTCGTCTATTGTGAACTCATTCACCGCATCACCTGCGGGCAACGAAGCGCCATCATTCTTTACTAGCGACCCATTTGATTTCGACTTGGCACATTCCTCTTTCGAAATGGATCCCGTGACGGGTTGGGCCGATTCTCGTCCTAATTCACGCGCTTCCGTTACGACACCGGTGAGTACGCCACGCCCACCATCGGCAGGACATGGACATTATAGTCCAGCCGTATGCGCCTCACCATCGACACCATTTCTATCATCGCATTCAGCAGCAAGTTTACCGTCACCGCAGTCGAACGCCAGCCAACCCTCTGGAGGCCCGGGTGGTCATTACAGTAGCTTCGGGTTTCCGTCATTCGATACGAGTGGCGGCGGTGATAAGTCTGATAAGGATACACTGAACACCAGTACCGGTAGCGCCAACAGTTCATCTTCGCAAATAGGTGGACAAATGGGCGGTGGTAGTGGTAACAGTTTACCCAATGGTGGTCCATCATTAATGTCTAACGCTGTTGGAGGAGGGTCTCAACCGCCGCCGCAGCATACACCTCCACATCCTCAACCTGAATCTGAGCGTTTGCGTCATTTACTCACAAATAAATCACAATCGCATTCCTCCTCAATGCATTCGTCGGATAGCGACGACAAAGACCACAACATTCGCAAGGTAAGTATCTGAGTTTTTCACCTCTTGAAATTGCTGGTTATCAATTTATTTGCAATTCCTTATTTTCTAGATTTACAACCAAGGTCTCATTAATTCTGAAGATGACAAAGATGGTGGTGGACCTGGGGGAAGCAGCGGTTCGGGGATGTTTAAAATGGGCCCAGGTGTGTCTGGAACACGAGTGTTTGGAGGTGCCATGCAGAAATCGCCCAATACGAGTAACCCCATGTTGTTATCGGTGAGTATATTCCTCAGATCTCAATTTTGAATGCATTGATTTATGACCTCGGCGATTTTCCTCTTACAGCTTCTTAATGAAAAATCTGAAGACGATGACGGTAAAGGAACGTCTTCTGCTGGTCGTCAAAGCGAGCTTATGCGGCAACTGCAGAAGGATGATTATGGTCATGGCCATGGGCACGGTCATGGCCATCACTTCAAAGACATGTCAAATGAGGATCTCAAACGCATCCTCAAAATTCAAAACGATCCGGCGGCGACGCGCAAGCGATCCCTCAACGAAGCTGATGATGGCACATCGACGAAACCGCCTCCCTCTAAACTTCGTGAAAAGAACAAGATGCTCGCCTTATTGCTGGAGACACCGCAAAAGAATGTTATGCCAACAGTGCCGCCACAAGTGAGAACAATACCAGACATCATTTCTACCCAGAATCGTGTCGGACCGTCTCTTGGTCCTGTTGGCGGCCCTGGCGGCGGCCCCCATACTAGTAATATTGGTATGCCGCCCAAAAGTGTCACCCTTGCGACGACGCAAGCCAGCACTGGCTTAACTGGACCTGGCGGAGGGCGTGGTCGCAAGCAGACTTCCGATAGCTACCTCACTGTGCAGCAACAACAACAGAGCTTAAATGCCGCCGCTACAAGCCTACACCGACCTCAGCAGACGTCAACGCAAATGAATTTTGTTGGTGCGCCTGAACAACATCATGCCTTTGCCACGCCTCCGCACAACACAGCATCTACCTCAGTCACATCGGCTGCAACAGCGACTGTGACGTCACAAGCAGCTACGCAACAGCAACAGCAGCATATAGCGACTTTAAGCGGCATCGCAGATGGCGATTTAGAGCTATCGAAGTTACTCGACAGCGTCATGGATTACGTTCCAGATGATCAGCCGTTTGTGCCGAGCGCACCCACTGCCATGGGGGGACTCACACCACAAGAGATCAACGAACGCATGGCGATTAGCGCCATACAGAAGAAGCTCATGGTCGAGACTTCACAACTGCAGCAACAACATCAGCAACAACAGCAACAACAACAACAGCAACATCAGCAGCCGCCTGCATATCCGGGTGCAATGCTGATCAATGCAATGTCCGCACAGCAACAGCAGCAGCAGCAACAGCAGATGCTCCAAATGCTGCGTAGCGGCCAAATGGGTCCGCAGCAGCAAACCTCAATGCAACAAATGCTGGAAGCGATGCGTGCCAATGCAAATCAGGGCTTTCAACGTCCACCACCCATGTATACGGCACGTGGGCGTGTGCCACCTATGAACGCAGTGGCCACACCAGGTGGGGGTGTTATACCAACGCAGCAACAATACCGGACACTGCGGCAGCAACAACTGGCCGCACAGCACAAAGAGCGTCTGCTGCAGCAGCAACAAAAGCAGCAACTGCTGGTGCCGGAGAGTGCAAATGCGCGTAGTGATCAGTTGTGTATGTCATCACTTGAGCAGCCCACAGGCCAGCTTCCATCTGCCTCTTACTAATATTTTTTTCCTTTGCTTTCAGGCCTCAACCCGGGCATGAACAACATTGGCAACCTGCTCAATAGCACTGTAGCGCCGAATGTTTCGCTATCACGCACCAATCTGCCGCCCGACTCACAGTTGAGTCCAAACTTTACGCAAAGCATGATGCAGCAGCTAAGTCCCGGGCAGCGTAATGCACCTTTCAGCCCACAGCCAAATCAAAGTAATTAATCATTCCAATATTTCGTTCAAGTAACGTTTTCTCTAAATACTTTGGCTTCTAGACTACGCACCACAATTCACACAAGGTGGACAGCAGCGTCTCTCGCCGCAGCAGCAAGCGGCAGCAGTAGCGAACGCTCAACAACAGCAACAACAACAGCAGCAACAACAACAGCAGCAACAACAACAGCAGCAACAACAACAGCAGCAGCAACAACAGCAGCAGCAACAACTCGCTTTTCAGGCAGCACAATCAGGTGGCAATGTGTCAGCGCAGTTATCGCCGCGTCAACCGCCGTTTGGTGGCGCTACTAGTGGGGGGGTGCAATCACCTGGTGGTATGCCACCGAATGCTTCGTCACAACAATGGGCTGCAGCAGCAGGTGGTGGTCCTGGTGGTGGCGCAGGGGCTAATGCAGCACAACGTGTTCATTCGTTGCAACATCATAATCCCATGTTGAGCGCACAATTGCAGGTAAGAGTTTGTCCTCCATATGCTTTATGTAAAACTGATCCCTCTTCTATGCTAATTCCAGGGTGTCAGCCCCTATAATGCGCGCCAATATCAAACTCAGCGACGCGGTCTGAATTCTCCAGGAGGAGGCGGTGTTCCAGGCGGCGCAGCTGGTGTTGCGCCTGCGGGCTTACAACGTCAAAACTCATTTCAAGGCGGTGATAATGGTGGAGGCTTTAGTGGACCCCCAACATCACCATCATCCCAATCACCATACGGTCCTGGTGTCAGTAATGTGTATCAGCAACAACAAATGCAGCGAATGCAACGTCAGACGAGTGTGCCGCAAGCGACACAACATCTGCCTGGTGGGTAACAATAAAATTTGCGTGCACTATTTTTTGTGGGGGATTATGTTACAGTATCGATTTCCAACAACATTCCAGCTTTTCAAAATTAAGCTCTCATTGAAATATTGAAAAATTGAGGTTACATAGCTTGGTAACGTTTGGCGCAGGTTTTTATTGGCCACTCTTCTGAGTTACTATAATCATGTTACTCTCATATATACACTTACTTCCTTTAGCAGCTTGAGTAACTTAAATTAATGTATTGCGTAAAATTGCAACTCGTAGTTGCCAAGACTTCATAAATTTGCTGTGCTTTCGAAACCAATCTTATATTTTGCTAATTTTACGAACTGTTTCTCTTCTTACCGCATCAATACTACTACTACTTATAATGCCATGTATTTTATAGCGAAATTATAGCAGCAAAGAACACAGTATATTCTCCCTTCTTAACTATTTACTTACTTAAGCACCTCATTAGCAGCATACTTTATTTTTACAATAATGTACTAAAAGCAAAACTTAAAATTAAAAAACAAAAAACAATATGCAGCACGCTCTTCTCACACGTTTCTTTCGCTCCCTCAAATCGATTAACAAACAGGCTCACCACGTCCATTTGGTTCTTCCTCTTCCAATCACGATAATGGTGTTGCCACTAATATTGGCATGAATGGCGGCGTCGGCGTTGGCGGCGGTACACCCGGTGGCAACGGCGTCAACTTTGGCAGCATGATGTACAATAATATGCAACATGCTGCACAGCAAGGACCACCACAACCGCCAAATGATTTCTATGGTCGTACGCAGACCGGTAAGCTGGAAAACAAACATCTCCTTACATACTACATACATGCATACTCACATAAATACATACATACATACATGGCTAGCAAATATGTATAGAAGCAAAAGCATTTATCATAATAATCGTTTATCGTATTTAACTATCGTATCGTAAATAATTTCACACGTGAGCAGTAATATTACGCAGACACATATACATACACACACACATTTCCATTTAAATGCATACATTCACATACAATTTACACTCGTACCTGCGTTACATTTGTGTGAAAAAACGTTCCTCCTTTCCATACACTCACTCACATTTGCTAATTTCGTTGGGCCTCAATCAATGCATACCTACTACGCTAATGTGTAAATAAACCATAAATCCTTCCATCTACAACCATTTTGTAAATACTATGTTGATAATATTGTACATATATACAAACATATATACTCGTATATAATGTGTAAGTAAATAAAATGTAGTGTATTTATTGCTTTTTGATACTTCGCCATAAATTTTGTAACTTGATTCTAGCGTTCATATTTGTAAGATTTGTAAAACCGCAAGTATAAATTTGTGTATTTGCTATAATGTTTATATCAAATGTATTTAGTTTTGTTTTGTGCCTTTCCTCCATTTCCGCGACGGAAGGACATCAGCCTGATGTATTTCTCCAAAGCGGACACCCGGAAGGATTAAATTAATTATTATGGCCCTTATTATGAGCTGCTTTCGACGTTCGGTTTTCGCTGGTTATCGAAGATCGAATATCGAATGTAAAATTCGTATTATGAGCAGTGCAACCCTGTCGAAATTTTCGTTGCGCATCGAATTTTCTGTCGAACGCAATTTTGCTTTCGATGCGATGCATACTGAGTAATAATTGTTAAAAATTTAAGTATTTTGCTATTTCTTTTTGCTATTTGAGGACTAAAAACTAGTTTTAAACAGTTTTCGCAAATTTTTTGCATTTTCAAAGTGGTGAGCAACACATTGCAGTTATAGAAACAACTGCATTCCCCTTTTATTAGCAAAATATACTTTTGCTTGTATAATTGAATTTTATTCATCTTTGGCAAATACAATTTTTCCAAGGCAACTAAAGCCTCTGATAACACCACAGACACCGTGGGCTGAGCAAGTCCAAGAGTATTCTCTTTCCCAATGCTTAGTTGGAGTGATCTCTGGGCACAAAATCTCAGAACTGTTGCCATTTTTAATATGTTTGGAATTGATCTTGCTCATGTGCATTGCTTGAGCAGTTCATCTATAGTAGTCATCAAGTCCACAAACGCCTCCTTTGTCAGTCGTAAATTCTGTGGAAATCTGTACACAAATTTCGTAAATGCCAAAACTTTTTCGAAAGGCTGCACTAAATCGTTCCTACTTCTGGCCAGATTCATCAAGCTCTCATTCTCTTCCGATCGTTGAACCATTATTTCTACTTTGTCCTTATTTTTTCTATTTAATTTTTAAACAAATCGTATTTATTTTTCAAAATGACGATCAACTGGTAGAAATATACTATCGTGAACAAGCCAAAATAAGCGAAATTAACAATAACGCTATTCTCTGTCGAAAGCTCATCATCATACTAAACTCAAATTCGTTCGATCAGGGCATTCGACTACAGTCGAAGATCGAACGCAGTTCATAATAAGGGCCTATACCTTCAATTCCTCGGTATTTTTTTCAATAGCCTATCCAAGTAATCTATCATTGAGAAGTGCTGCACTATTTTAGCAGCATGATTTGAAGTTATAAGCAAATTTTACTTAATTCCCTTAGAATTTGAGTTCTTAAAAATCGGTTTGTCTTTGTACACTCATCCTTCGATTTATACGTTTTCACACTACCGTGTAGTAAATTAAGGGATGGGTGTATCTGAAAACCCCAAGTTGTTATAACTTTTGTGGCAAACTTCATTATCTATTTTACTTTCATTTTCACACAGCAAAAGTTTTTCTTTGTAAATATTTCTACATTTTTTTGTCGTCTTTCACTCGGTTTACATATGACAACACTACACACACTCACACATCACACAAGACACGCTTTCAATGGTTTTTTCCTATTATGTTGTAATTCTGTCTATTCTTTATTCAATGTGCACCAAACAAAAAAAAAAAAACTATTCTCACTTTATACTTTTTTGTGTTAATTGTTGTTCAATACTCCCCCAACTCTTCCACCACCACACTTTAGTAAAAGGTTGCTATACATATTTTATAGTAAACTTACTCTCCCGTTATGCTCTCTTTTTCTCTCCTCCCAAAGCACTTTTGTAAATAATAAAGCAAGACAAAACAAAAAATGTTTCTAAACATTTTGAATATGTATCTATACAATGTGTCTAATACCAAAAATCCCAAAAAGGAAACTTCACTAAATTTTTAATTTTTTGCATTCATCACATAATACGTTTTTCTCTCCTTTGCCACAATTTTTCTTTGCAGCTGGCAACACGACAAACCCTTCAGAATTTGTGAAACAAGAATTACGCGCGGTGGTTAGTGGACGCGCTCAACAGCAAACTGCTGCCGCCGCTGCTGCTGCAGCAGCGGGCGTAAGTGGTACAGGTGGCAATGGTGTACCAGGTGGAGGAGGTAATCTGCGTGTTACCACTCCACAGAGCCCGCTTGGACAACAGGGACCAATGATTGGTGGTGGTGGTGGCGGAGGTGTCAATAGTACAAATCCACTTGGTATGCAACAACAACAGCAGCAGCAACAACAACAACAACAACAAGGAGGAAATGGCGGTAACTCGAGTAACAGTGGTGGTAATGGCGGTAATTCATTGTTGAATACACCACCAGATCCAACAATGGGATTTAGTTTCGATCCACGTAAGTAAACACATTTGCAGTTCATATTTATTCATGGTTCTTTAGTTGACAATTTTGAAATACTTTCATTTATACAACGCTGCAGAAGATTTTTTTGGTAGCAACCCAACAAGGTGACCTTAAACAACGTAACTACGCAACGGCTTTGGCATACGTCTTAACGTAACAGTTTGATACAAGATCCATAAAGTTAAACACTAACGGCAAAATAAACAAAATAATTTGCTGTATTAACAAAACAAAAAATTTTTACTTTATTACAAATCACCAACAACAAAAACAATAAATTAAGCGAAACAATAATAAGAAAAAACAAGTAAAACAAAAAGAAACCGGTGCAATAGTCTTAACAGAAAAACTTTAGCATTTATTTAATATATTGACGAAAATGATAAATACAAAGTAATTCTGATTTAGTGAAAATAGTTGAAACGAAAATGTCGTTCGTTGCTTAACAACAATATTTAAATGCATTTTTTAAATAAGTAAAAGAATTCATTATTATTAATAACAACAACAAATAGAGTTGGCATTAACGTAATTAGCTTAACTTAATCGCAGTATATTAAAAATACTGCGAGAGGAAAACTGTTAAAAAGGCAATTACTATACGTACTCTTTGTGAGAATATACACAGATGAGAAAAAAAATACATACATATAGTTGGTAACACGACATAAAAAGTTATTTACTTTTATAAAATTTATGTCTTCACTAAATTTTTATTCCGTTCGATTTTTCTTTCTTTCTTTATATTTTGTAAATGCATAAAAACAAAACATACTTTATTATCATTATAGTTTTAAGTGCAACAAAAATAATATTAAAATTTAACAGCTATTAATAATGTTATAAAAAAAGCCACAAGAAAGGTGAAAAAGAAGAAGAAAGTAAAGTGAAAAAACAAAACTAAAAATAAAATGTTATGTATTTATTATTATAGCAAAAATATTTAATATGATTACTTCACGAAAATTACTGGAGAACACAAAAGTAAAAATTTAACATTTAACATGAAAATATGAAACCAAAACAAAACAAACAACTTCAAATGTTCAGTGTTATGTTAAATGGCATTTGTTTATGCATACATAAATACATATTTATATACTATTATGATAGTACTTTAAACCAACAATCTTAAGAAGAAAGAAAAATATATTGAAAACAATTGTATAAATTTCTACGACAAAAACGAGTTGATTTTTTTATTTTTCTTATTATTTTTTTTTTTTTTTTTGTTATTAATAAGTTATAGAAAAATATAAATGCCTATGTTATAAACAAATAGTATAAAAACATGTAACATTAATATTACCCAAAAAAAAAACAGAAACTGTCAGTGCTTTAAAATGTATTGCCATGCAATCCACTCTCCCGATGTCTCTTTTTGCAGTATCCACACATGCTGGAGAGAGAAAGAGATATACATAGGAAAGTACAGCAGCTGAAGAGGAAAGAACACTAACACTTGTGAAGTTGTTAATACAAAAAAAGTGTGGGGGGGTTATATATATATACACATACAATATATATATATATATATATATATATATATATATATATATATATATATATATAAATTTAGTAAAATCAAGCAAAGAAAAAATATGTTTACAAAATACAACAAAAAATCATAACAAAAACAAAAAAAGAAGTAGGAAGCAAAGTGAAAAATAATTTTTTCAGTGTGATAATTTGTTAAAATTTAAAAATAAATGCAAAATAATATAAAAACAGAAATATTAAAATGGTAAAGTTAGAAGAAAGCTTTAAAAGCTTCCAAAATAATTAATTAAAAAAATTTTAAATTAAATTCTGAAAACGTAAAAATTTCTATGGGTTTGTAGTAGAGTTCGTATTGAATAGCACATAAATAAAAAAAAAAAATTTTCACATTAAAAAAAGTTATCAAAATGTTCTCCAGAATACCATACTGTGATATGGAGAAAAAAAAAGCCTCTATGCTGGTTGTTTCAGCAGGTTAATGGTCAATAGTACTTGCAAAAGAGAACACAAGCAAAGGACTGTAATATACAAGACAATTCAATCTTCTAGCTATAAACCTGGACTGGATGAGGTACTCTAGGCAGATTAGACTAGAAAGAAAAGAGGGACGTACAATAGATCTTATAGGTCGCGGTACAACGACAGAAACCTCTATAATACAATACAATAGCTATAAACCAATCAAACCGGATTGAGGAATGCTGTTCAAAAAAGCGATGCCACTGCCACTTTCTCGAATACAGGTGTGAACGGGAAACTCTACTATAAAAACAAAGATTATATTTACATCGTCAGCCTTTTTACTTGAGGAAACCTTGAAATTTTTATGGAATCATAATTTCTTTTAAAATTAATAACAATGAAATTTATTTAATTGCTTTATAAATACAAAAAAAGTTTAAAATATAATGAGTTTTGTTTAAAAGATATAGCAGAATAGTTTTCTATTAAGTTTTTAACTAATTTAATACTTTTTTAGATTATATTGTATTTCTTTTTGTTATTATAAATAAATAAATAAAAAAAATTAAATAAAAATTATTGCTTGTTTTTTTTTTCAACATTGATAAACTATTTTCATTTGTAAATACAAAAATCTAGCTGTAAAATATTAATTATGGAATGTAATTTTTAGAATGTTTTTATTTAAAAATTTCCTTTTTTTTAAATAAAGAACAGAAAATATGATGTTGTATAAAAAACAAGTTATGTTGGTTTCTTAGATCTTACGATTTTTAGTAAATTGAAATCTGTGTTTAAATAAAATGAAGAATAATGAATTTGCTTTATTAATTTGTAAACATTATTATTTTCACTTAAAAAATAAAGAAAATAAAGATTCTTTTTAATTTTCTATAAATGATATTTTCTAATTTTAAATTTAAGCTTCTTTATACATTTTCATTTTAACTAAAAAAAAAAACCAAACAAAAACAAATAATAGTAAAATTTTGCATATAAGAAGCGCGTTTTTAGTTTTTAATTTATCAAAAGAACATTAATAATGATTAAAATCTATTGTTGCTTATTTTTTATTAACCAATCGATTGATTTGATTTTTGTACATATCTACATATAAATATTTTGTAATTTATTTTTAATGCAATAGCAAATTAAATATATCGAAAAGAAAAGAAAACAAAACAACAAAGGAGCTTGTAAGAAGTTTTTGAAGCAGCTGCACTTCAAGAAAATGGCTATTCTGCAGGTTTTTAATTTAAATTTGTTGTTTTTGTCTCTATTATTTTATTTCTAATTCTTCTTATTATAAATAAATATTTGTATTAATTTTTATTATATATATTTTTTATTTTTTTTTTTTTTTGTTAAGTTGGGTTTATTATAAATATATAAATTAAAATATTACACATATATATATATATATATATATAAATAAATAAATAAAAATATTTTTAATAATTTCATAAAATATATGAAATTTGATTTTATTAAAAACAAAAATTAAATTCTTTGGTTTTTATTTAATATTTTCAGTTTTTTATGCAGTTCTAATTTCAATTTCCTTGAGCTACAAAAGTATGAGAGTATCACTAAGAGTAGGGATGTGTATTTGAGTTCGCCTTTTAATTTATATACCTCGCCTAACACTTTTACGGTTAAAGTCGTAATCGAAATGATTTGGAATTATCTTTGAGAACACGGTCTGAAGAGAGCTCGCCTTGTCTTTCCCTTCTATATAAATACATACTTGAGTAATTATGTATGAGCGAAAAGTGAATAAGGAACAAAAAAAAAAACTATTGGAAATCATATTTGTTTTGAATGAGACCCAACAAGTAATTCATACAGGACTTGTTTCAAATGAAGCGGTTTTTCTCTTTGAGAATGAAACGCGAACAACTATCAGCCTAACCTAAACAAGAGTACAATGTTTAAGCCCAACAAAAAACACAACACACTCGTACGTAGTACTTGACTAAAATAGAGAACAGCATACTAACAGTTTTTAGCTAGCTAAAATATTTATCACTCTCTCATTCTCTTTGCGCAATGTCAAATAAAAAATAAAAGTAGGTTTGCGTAAGCGCACTGCGTGTTTCAGTCTGCTCTTTTAAAAATGTATGTGTGTGAGCGATTTTGACAGAAATTCATCACATCACACATTTGCTTAGGTTTGGCTGTAAGTCGCATCAGTACCAAGACGTATTTTGTAAGGCGTAGTTTACATCTGCAAAACGATTGCTGCAATTTCTTTCCGAACATTTTTTTTGAGAGTAAGTTACTTTTCTTATTTTTCTTTATATTTGCGATTTAGTTGCAGATGCAAATTCGTCCCAACGGAGCAAGCATACCACGTGTCCACGCGATCCTCTTCGCCTATTACTGTTCATTTTATTTATTTCATTCCGTTCATTTATATAAACTTAAATATTTTTTATATTTTGCAATCAATCAATATAAATTAACAAATTAATATGCTGAAAAAATATTTTGGAAATTTGAAAACGTGAAATAAAAATAAATAGTGAAATAAAAAACAAAAAACTCACAAAAAGGATATTAACACTTGGGAAAATAGAAATACCTCTCTTTAAGTTCAAAATAAATATTAAAATAAATTAAAAAGAAATATTACATTAGAAAGCATAACATAAATGAAACAAATCATCAAACAAATAAAATTTATATACATACGACAACACCCTCATAATGTTAAAAGTTCATTAAAAATATATAGCAACACAAAAAACAGATAAAAAAAATATTATAGGGAAATAAAAACTAAAATGCAGAAAATTTATATATATTTGTACATAACGTGAAACAGAAATTACTAGACTAAGCATAAATATGTATATACAATACATATATACAATTTATTAGACTTAGCAAAATTAAAAAAATTTAAAAAATATATATGTAGGCTACTACAGTATATACTTTTGTAAAAAGTCAAGCGATTAAGTGGACCTAAGAGGCTATAAATTTATTTTAAAAATACTCTACTCATTTTACAGTAACTTTGTTTTTGATTTCAAAAGCAAAAAAAAGAAAAAACAATTTATTTTATTATTATTTTATTTTTGAATTATTTTTTTCAATAAATTTAGTGCAACCCTAATGTGATTTTAGAAAAACAGAAAAAAAGCAAAAAAAAACCAAAATTAAAAACGAATTGAATTTTTGTTTTTGGAAAATTGTCATGGCAGTATATTAATTTTTATTCAAAAGTTATGCATATAAAGTAGAAAAGAGATAAAGTTAACCTCAAAAAAAAAGTATACTGCATTTTACGAACAAAAAAAAATTAAAATAGAAAAATTCAAAAGCCAAAAAATAAATTATATACACACATGTACTTTGTATAAAATACTAATGCATTTAATATTTCGAATAAACAAATACACACACAACTACTCAGAAAAAAAAAATACATTTTAAAGTGCATTAACGATCTTAAAGTTATTTCCGAAATTATTAAATTAATTCATTAAGTGAAATAAATGAATATAAAAACAATTATGGAGGCAAACTGCTCGAAAACTTAAATATAGAAAGAAACAGCAACGATTTTCTACTAAGTTTTTGATAAATGATGGATTCTTAAAGACATACATATTTGGGTTTGTTTTTTGCCAAAACAGCTTAATTTTATACTTTCATTGATCTATCTTTTTCAAATAGACTACAAAAAAAATTTCATTAATATTAAAGGGTATAAAGTAGAATTTGTACGTATGTAAATCAAGAAATCTCTAA
This sequence comes from Toxonevra muliebris, assembly GCA_963691655.1. Classification (NCBI taxonomy): domain Eukaryota; kingdom Metazoa; phylum Arthropoda; class Insecta; order Diptera; family Pallopteridae; genus Toxonevra; species Toxonevra muliebris. The sequence continues at coordinate 1,875,814 of OY829329.1, forward strand.
AGATTTAATAGAATAAACAAAATAAAATATTTAAAAGAGATTCTTAAAAATTAATAATATCTAATATGCAAACCAAAATATTTTTCCACAAACAAAACGTTTACAAAAAAAGTAAGAAATTTGTTGTTTATTATTCAGTTATTTCAAAAGAGAGGAGAATGAGCGCATACACCGTTACAATTTTGCGGCCTCTTCGTAATTTGCGCTGTCTCTCAGCAACGATGACTCACTCGGAGAGAGGATGTTATTACTTTAGAGAGCCGAATGAGTTACGCATGCATTCAGCTCTTATTTAATTTGGTTTAATATAAAAAGTATAAAACAAGCATATATTCTTTTAAAATTCAATAAGTTTAATGAAAAGAAGTACCACAACCTCACTCCTACGTACCCTGCAGCATGTGCATAAAAAGAGAGCGCAACAAGAAAGTGCGTTAATACATAAAGCAAAAAAAATACTTATATCCTACAAAACAAAACAAAACCAACAAAACAAAAGCATATAGTAGTTACATAAAAATTCAAATAAAATTATAAAAATACAAGAAACCATTACAATAAATAGCAATAAAAAGGTAATGAAATAAACCAATATAATACATAAATACATAAAATAGATCAATTTGTAAATAACACATACATACATAGAAGCAAGTTGTATACAAATTCCAAAGTTGTTCACTACACAGACACCCATATAAAAATACAATATTATGAATTCACATGCAAAGCAAAATAAAAATGGAAATTAAAAGTTAACCACAAAGAAAATAGTAGCATTTATGTACACACATGCATACATTCATATTAATTTATATTATATACCTACGATATATTCACATAGAAAGCCTCAACAAGTAGTCAAGTGCATTGAAAAGCAAGAAAGGACAAAAAGTAGAAGTAAACGAGAAAGTAAAAAAAAAAACAAAGAAATGTGAAGTTTGAATTGAATTTAGTATGTTGTAAGAATAAAAAAAAAATTTACAATTCATTTGGCGACACAATAAGATATGGCAGCCATTTTGTGTTCTTGTATACCATTATACAAAATGGAGTTGCAATAATTGGCGCCAAAAATTGTGATTGGCTGTGGTAGAATGCTGCAAAACTATTTTGCAAAAACAAAAATAATTAAAAAAGTTAAAAGAAAATATTTGAATTAGAAAAGAAACAAGAAATGCATTAAAACAGAAGCTAAACGAGTTGACAAAAGGAGAACGAAAGAAAGGAAATAATGAAGCTCGTTTGAGTTATGAAGAGTGTAGAGAACTAACCGTAGACTTTGACGTTCATTTCTCTATAATGCGACGTGTAATTTTATCACTTTAATTTCCTACACTGAAAGAAAAAATTAACAATATACCTTGAAAAAAGACAAAGTTCAATTTTTAGATGAACCTTATGTACCATTTTATGTACCTTATTATTATTATGTAATGCTTTTTTTTATATATGTACATACATATATACTTGTAATTTACTTAACATTAATTTCTGTTTGTTATGTTAAATTTGCGCTTACATTCCTTTTAATGTATTTGTTTAACTTTTATGAATACTTACATACAATATGCATACTTACATATGTTTGTAAAACTGAAAGAAAACATATTCTTATTACGTCATAATTAACTAAATAATTGATGTTATATTGATCATCCATATAAGTACATGGATGCATGAATGTATTATGTTTTTATTTTTCTTCTTGGCTTGACTTAAGTAATGCATAGTTATAAATACGTATATGTTATGTTTGCCACCTTTTATCTATGTATATGTACGATAACTTTGTACTTCTGTTTGTTTTTTCTGTCTTTATGTATTGAAAGTATGTACCTTTGTGTCGTAACGCTATGTATTCATTAACTATATGCACACAACCACACACAAACATCCACACTTATATATAAAATGAAAAAACTTTCGTATGTACTTTATGTAAAATTGTAATTTTATTACTATAATCTAATGTATAAATATCAAATAATTTAATTATTTATATAAATATTATATACACTTGTATACATATATAAATTTATATAATAATATAAAATTTAAGTCAAACGATTTTTATTTATTGTTTTCTAGAAAATTCCCATATTTCTCTAAAAAAAAGAAGGATTTTAAACTCATTTTCATTTAGTAATAAACTATTAAATTTATTAATATTTAATTAAAAGAAGAACAACTTGAAAAAACTGAACACAAAAATAAAAGAAAATAAACAAAATTGTTCAAAAAAAAACCTATTTATGATAGTAAAAAACTAAAAAGCGGAAACAAAATAAAATAATTAAATTTAAATAAGTTATTTAAGCGAATTATAAATTTAATTGAAACAAAATCTTCAAAAGCGCCGTTAAAAATTTTTGAAATAAACATTTTTAATAATTACAAACAAAGAGAAGTTAAAATAATTAAATTATATTAAACTGTACGAAAATTGTTTATTTGTACGCAAAAGTTAAATTTTGAGGAGAATAAATTGAAAACCAAACACAAGTTAAATGAGAAACTGTAAAAAGAACAAAAACGAAAGAAAATGTATGAATTAAAATTATTATGATTATATACACTCACACAAAACACATTTAATAATGAAAAAGACTAATAAATAAATAATAAATAAATTATAAGAAACTCTATATTGCGTTTGATTTGAGTGCCCCTTCCGTATACCCTCTCTCTCTTTATATATATATATGTATATATATATATAAATCAAGCAAAAAGTTATCCTCCTCTGTTAGAATGCATAAGTTTTTTGTTTTAAATCATGCAAATATTTTCAGACCTACTAAAATTCGCCATTACATATTTTCAGGACAATCTGTATGGAGCTAGGAGAAATTATTTTATACTTTTTAGTCCGTTTTAAAAATGAGGTATATTAAAAATTTTGCTTTATTTAAATTATTATTTTCTGCTTTTTAGTCTTGTATGTGTGAAATTTTTTACTGCCAATCCAACAACTATTTTCGTGTTGCTCTGTGTAATCGATAACAATATAAAAAAAGTAGCACAGTTTTATTTTTCTTTGAAATGATATCACATATAAAGAATTTATTGTACGAAAGTGTACTGAAAGTCTTGCTTATGTACTGACGTATTTCCAAACCTCAAAATGTACTGAAAAATGTACGATCGTACCGAAAAACCCATCACTAATGTATACCGTCATACGACGCAACTGCGTTTCGTTCCCTTGAATGAGCAGACAAAGAGTATTGATTGTAAAGATACACATACATACATACATAAATATTACAGCAAAAATCTCAGAGAAATTGCGCTGTCTTTTTTCTTAATAATTTAGAACCGTTTAGTTTCAGGTTATTAAGTTTTTGACATCGAAATTAAAAGAGGTCTATAGCCCTGAGGATAACATGATGAACTTGGAGTCTGAAGATTGGGGGTTCGAGTCTCAGCAGAGTTGAGTTTCAATAATTAAAAAAAAAATAATAATGATCAGGATTTCGTTTTAATTGAGCAATTGGACGAACAATTTATAACTAGTACTATGGATCTGCGAGTAGCACAGAGAACTCCAAGTCAAAAAGTGAAAATTCGAGTTTTTCAAGTTTCTTTTTATATTTTATGAAGCGTGTAATGCTAGCATACGACAATTTTTGATATTTGGATTAAATATCTATTAAATTGTGGCTTTGGGCATTGCAAAGTTGGTATAAAAGCCTATTTTATTAGATACATTCCAAAATTCATTTAAATTCATTCATTCCGCTTAAGATCATTTAAAAATGCTTCAGTATCTACTAAATTGTGGTTTTAAGCATTGAAAAGTTTGTTAAAAATAATTTATAAGCCTATTTTATGAGATAAATTCACATTTGACTCGTTTATTCTAGTACAGAGCACTAGACTGACTTGGAAAATTGAGAGAAGTCTAGGGTTCTCTGAGAGTAGCAGAGAGTTAGTTTATTCAAGAGTTTCTGTTCATGGGCGGGGCTTGTGTCTGCAAAAGTATTACAGCAGAAATCTCAGAGAAATTGCGCTCTCTCTTTTTTTAATATTTTGTTGTTGTTTGTTTACCTCATATATAGAAGAAAATAGAACTGTCTAGTTTCAGGTTATTAAGTTTTTGACGTTGAAATTAAAAGAGGTCTTTAGCACTGAGGATAACATGATGAACTTGGAGTCTGGAGGTTGGGGGTTCGAGCCTCAGCAGAGTTGAATATCAATTATTTAAAAAAATTAATTATAAACTGGATTTCGCTTTAATGAGCAGCAATTGGACGAAGAACTTTCATAACTAGTACTAATTGTGATGACCACCAACTTTTTCAATTTTTTTTTTTTTTATATGTTATGAAGCGTATAATGCTAGCATACGGCAATTTTTGATATTTCGGTTAAATATCTATTAAATTGTGGCTTTGGGTATTGCAAAGTTAGTTTAAAAGCCTATTTTATTACATAAATTCAAAAACTCATTTGGAAAATGCTTAATTTTCTACTAAATTGTGGTGTTAGGCATTGAAAAGTTTGTTTAAGATAATTTATAAGCCTATTTTATGGGATAAATTCACATTTAACTCGTTTATTCTAGTACAAATTACGTTTTAATTTAATTTGAGCCTAAGATCATTTAAAAAATGCTTCATCTCATAAAATAGGCTTATAAATGATTTCAAACAAACTTTTCAATGCCTAAAACCACAATTTAGTGGATAATGAAGCATTTTTTAAATGAATTTCTGAATTTATCTAATAAAATAGGCTTTTAAACCAACTTTGCAATGCCCAAAGCCACAATTTAATAGATATTTAATCCAAATATCAAAAATTGTCGTATGCTAGCATTACACGCTTTATAAAATATAAAAAGAAAATTGAAAAACTCGAATTTTCACCTTTTGACTTGGAGTTCTCTGTGCTACTCGCAGAGCCAAATTGATCGTCCAGTTACTCATTAAAACGAAATCGAGATTATTATTTTTTTTTTTAATTATTGAAATTCAACTCTGCTGAGACTCGAACCCTCAATCTCCAGACTCCAAGTTCATCATGTTATCCTCAGGGCTATGGACCTCTTTAAATTTCAATGTCAAAAACTTAATAACCTGAAACTAAACGGTTCTAAATTATTAAGAAAAAAGAGAAAGAAAATTGTTCGTCCAATTGTTCATTAAAACGAAATCGAGATTATTATTTTTTTTTTTTTTAATTATTGAAATTCAACTCTGCTGAGACTCGAACCCTCAATCTCCAGACTAGAAGTTCATCATGTTATCCTCAGGGCTATAGACCTCTTTTAATTTCGATGTCAAAAACTTAATAACCTGAAACTAAACGGTTCTAAATTATTAAGAAAAAAGACAGCGCAATTTCTCTGAGATTTTTGCTGTAATATTTTTGCAGATATAAGCCCCGCCCATGAACAGCAACTTTCGAATAAACTAACTCTCTGCTACTCTCAGAGAACCCTAGACTTCTCTCAATTTTCCAAGACTGATTCCTCAACAAAAAAAAAAAAACGAAAACAAATCGTTTTTTGCCAGATGAACGAGAGTGAGAGTTGCAATTTCCACGACTTAAACCATTAATTGAATGGCTTAAGAGCCCGTGATGCCATCCAAAATACGAGCGGGTGGGTATTGACATATGTATGTGTATGTGGAGAATAAGTAAAGAGAGGGCACAATACAAAAGAAACAATAACAATTTCTTTATTCAAATATTATATGATAGTGTCTTCTTCCCGCTCTCTTGAACATACAACAAATCATAATATGCATGGTTTTCATTATGTGATATTCAATGGCAGAGAGAGAGAGAGAAAGAAAAGGAAAGAAGGAGAGAATTTCTTAATTGAAATTGCCAATATGAAACAGTGGCGTGTCTTATGTATGCTTGGTTTTCACTATGTCATATTTGCCATCAAAAAGAGAAAAAGGGAGCATTTCCCTTATGAAATTTTGCCAACATGTTGGCAAATTTGATTAAATTTGACATAGTGGCATTAAACTTAGAAATGCCCAAAATATATTTTTACTTACCATCCTATGACTAAAAAAAATAAATTATAAATCAATTGAAAAAAAAATTAAGACATTTTTACATACTCGCTTTCATTTATTTGTTGTATATATTTTCTTTTATTTTTATTATTTTTCATTTCATTTTATTATAATTATTTTCTTAAATCTTTTTTATTTTTTTTTTTTTATTTTAATATAGCATCTAGAAATATGTGTTGCGAAAATATCATAATAATCTATAAATTCAGCTGCAGATACAATAGATCTCTTAAGGTCGTAGTACATCACACCCTTTCTAATCTATCTATCTAAATTCAGCTGCCTTGAAACAAATAAAATTTATTTAAATTGATATTTTATCCTAGCTGTGAACGACTTACGATCACACAGTAAAAGAAACTGGACTGCTTCAGTATGGCGTGAGCAATCAGTAAATGAAAACTGTAAAAACATTATATTTTCTCCGCTCTTAGTTGAGAGAATAACTCGAGTCTTTTTTACACATATTATACACAATAAGAGCGACGATCGCCGATGAGCAACAACAACAAAAAAACCAATCAATTTCGAGAAAAACAGAGAGAGAAAAGAATCAAATTTGTCGATGAGTTGCTGCGATTTTGGTTTATTTTTTTCTCCCATGGAGTGATATGTACTTATAAATATTAAGCGTCATCGCTCTCAATCTAATTGTGTTCCTACTGTAAGTAAATAAAACAAAGAGAGCGCATAGTTAGAATGACGCGGTAGAGATCCATTTGCATTATAATAAGTACAAAGATTGTAATGCAAACGAAAATACCGGTTCCTATTGAGACTCTCGTTTTTTGCACTCTCTCGAGCACACAATAAAATACACTTACAAAATTTTATTTATGCTCTCTCTCAAACACACAACAAAACACATTTACAAGTTTCTATTGATGCTCTCTTTTTTGTTCTCTCTCGAGCACGCAAAAAAATACATTTACAAGTTTCTATTGCGACTCTTTTTTTCTGCACTCTTTCGAACACCTACTTACTCTCTCTCTGTCTTACTAGCTCTTATTTCTCTTCACTACAGCAATAACCCTTGTACATCCCATGCTAGCTCAAGTGACCATCTCTAAATTAAAAAACTTTACCGAAATTCAATATAGAATCATAATATTTGGTATCATGATTGTGGAAGACTTAAGCAACCATAATTTCAATCGAGCTCCATTAAAATTCGGGCGTCAAAGGGTTAATCACGTTATGTTGGTAAACTGATTTCCGTGTATTTTTTTTATTGGAAGTTGGAGTCTCTCTCAAATGTAGTCAATTTCAAAAACTGCGTTCCTGAAAGTAAAAAAAAAAAACTATTATTAGTTTGGTATAAAAGCAAACAGTTTTTAGTTTAATAAAACCCATTGCCAATACAATCAAGATATCATCAATGCAGTTTACATAATAAAAACAAAAATTAAGCTACAGTAATTTGTTTTCGACTAGAATTATTTGTTGTGTTGCCTTGAAAATTGCTCACTCTCTAAAACTAAGTGGTCCAAAGTGTAATAAACGTGCACAAGAGCATAAAAAATTTCACAAGTGCATTCCATTGAAAAAGACCTCAGTCGACCAGATCTCAGAATACCAGGCGCACAGAAATCAATAGTAGGTGCAAGGTGAATTTAAATAAGGTGGAGTTACCATAAACTCATTCCTCTTTTTCTTTTTTATGACGCCATTTTTTGAAGTGGTGGAGAGCGTTGGTTGTCAAAAGTTTGTTTACGTTTGATTATTTGTTTACTTTTTTTTCATCCGCCATAATAGCCACAATGGATTACACTAAAAGAACATTTTTTCAACTGACAACAATTGATGTTAAAGTCGTATATTTTACTAATGTTAATAATAATTTTTCTGTAAAGTAATGAATAAAGAAAAAGTTCCTACTATAATGGCCGCAACAACAAAGCTAACAAAGTTGTTGCTGTGATAAATTTGTTGTATTGCTGCATAAATTCATCTTGAGTAGGTGGAGATGTTGTTTGTTTTACCATTAAAATATATTCCGTTGTACCAAATTGATCTCTCTCTCAATACCAGGCGCAATTGCACGGAGCCTGAAAGTATCAAGCGATGTGGAGAAAAAAAAGTGGGCGTGACATCACGCTCTCATTGAAATTGCTTTCTCATGACGACATCTTATGTTTCGTTTTTTTTTTTTTTTTTAAAGTCATTGGAATTGCTCTGTCTTTCCCTCTCTCAGAATAACAAACACAATTCCAGAGAAACTGAAAATATCAGGCGTCTAGAAACCAGCAGTAGGTGGACTTGGAAAAAATGTAATGATGAGGCTGACGTCAGACTCTTTTGTTGTTATATCCCTATAAAAATTACTCAATTCCTGGCATACAGCTGCATTCTCTAGGAATCAATAAATTAAATAATTTTTTTTGTTTTGCAAATAAATTTTATTGTCTGAAGTTAATTTTCCAAATATGCTGAAAATCAATTTTGAATAATTGAAACAATGGAACAATTTATGAGGTGCCACTGGGATTATTTAAATCCAAAAATTAAAATTTGCGATCTTCTTGAATCCGAATAACGTTTAGATCTCTTCCATTTTTTTATCTCGTCTAATGTACTTACCGAAACAACTTTACATAACTTTACAGATACATAATTTTTCTTCAACTCTTAGTTCTGGCAAGTTAAAATCAATTCATTTGAATTTGAAACAATTTACGTGTACTGCCAAAACTTTCAATGCAAGTGAAACGATGGTGAAACGGAACACGGATGACATTTAGCACATAAAACTGCAGCAGAGTTGCATTTTTTAGTTAGAAAGAGTGCATTTTTTGGTATAATTCCATATTTCAAAATAGCACATTCATTTTAAATTTGCCCTAAATATTTATTAGCTCATCATAAGTTTTTGCAACCACACATGCCACATTTGTTATGGAGGCTTTTTCCTTATTCATCTCACCCTTTTCAGAGTTTTTAATGACGTTCTCAAGCAATGCAATAAGTTTGCTCTAAATAAATTGTATAATGCACTGGAAATCATCTGGCAATCCAAAACCTTTCGATTTAATTATAAGTATAGATTCACAATGTTGACTTTAACACTATTTTGCATTCATTCCTTCTGATTTTCCTGAAACCGTATATTTTATTCTGAGCTGTTTGAATCTTATTCATATTTCCTCATTAGTGAAAGGAAAATTCTACATAGCTATTTCTATTCTTAAAGGTTTTGCAGTTCCAAATTTCAATTTCCTTTCTTTAATTTTTGCCTTATCTTTGTATTTGTTCATGTACTTACCACTTGCGTTACGGCAACCACAATGCTGTGCTGATTGTTATATCGATATCACAAAAATGCAAAACTATGAATTTAATATAAAGGATTGAAGAATATTTCAATATATGAACCTTTCATTTCTTTTACTTTTCCACACCTTTTTCATGTTTTTTATGTATTCACGCTTTAGAGTAAAGTGCTGGTTAACGGAGTAACAGGATAAAAATGTAAATTACTCTACAATAACAAAATATACGGCATTTGCTTTTACTCTCACTTCACACTTTTACTCTGGTTTGACCATTGAGTAAAATATTTGTTACTCTGTTACTCTGAGTAATGCCTGGTTTTCACTATGTCAAATTCAATTAAACTTGCCAGCATGTTGGAACATTGATCGCAGAGAGTGCACTATCTCAGTTTTAGATGAGTTCATGCTCAACGGTAAAGCATTAATATTTTACTCATTTACTCAACACTTTGCTCTAAAGAGTGAATGGAGCTATCGTATACCAATCGCTCTAATGCTTGCGATACGATTCTTCTTCTTATTCTTTAAGGGCATAATTTTCAATCATTACATTTTGCATTCAAAATGAATACTTACTTGTTGTTTCTCTCCATTTTTACAAGTTCAACATGAGATTTCAAAATAATCTCTTCAACTGAACATTAATGATTGTTATCTTACAATAATTTGTTTAAAATTAAGAAATAAGCATTAAGCATTAAAATAAAGCGCACAAAAAATCATAAAATCGAAATACTTTCAATAAAACGAACATAAGCAAAAAACAGTAGTGAAATATATTCGGCGCTGCCAAACGATGTCAAGCCAAGCCAAGGATTTATGTGGTGGTTAAGGAACTTACGGTAAGGATCAAATCAATTCTGGTACTGGTAAAATAAAACACAAGCTATAGTTTTTTGTTTTTGTTTTTGTTTTCTTTTTTTTGTTTTTAGAGGGTAGTTCTCCGCTAAGGATTTTCAAAGTTTACTTTTATTTAGAGAGAGTTCCTTTAATGATGATAGTAATCATATTTTTGTTTTGTTTACTGTTTTACTTTTTATCTTTTAACTTTCTGTTGTTGTTGTTATTTCTTGTTTGTTGTTTTATATGATAAAATTTGTTTTGTTTTTGTTTTTTCATTAATTTTCATTAACAGCTAAATACGTGTATGTAATTTTAACTTTTAATTACCTTTTAATAAATGTTTTTAATAGTTAATTTTTGTTTTTCATTTTGTTTTTCATTTAATTAATTTTTTTATAATTGTTGTTATTATTTTTTAATATTTTTTGTTAAATGTTAAAAGTCCACTTACATAACTAAGATTTATATCTGTTTTTTTTTCAAATATTTTGTTTTATCTGCGGTTTCTTGATGTTATAACCGCATTACTCTTATAAGTAAATTCTGTAAATTCTTGGGCAACTTTCAAAATCAATCAGTTTTTCTAAACTTAAGTATGTTTTATAATAATAATTCTTATTTTGACACAAACATGTTATTTTTCATATATATGTATATACTTAAACACTAAGCATTTGTTATAGTAACATATTAAATTAATATTTTTATTTTATTTTGAATAATTTTCCAACACCAATCTTATTAAATATTTATGAAATTTTTCACTACATTGATTAAATATACTGTAATAATTTGTTTTTGTTTTTGTTGGTAACCTTTTGTTTTTAATAATTTCAATGCTCTCTCGTTTCATTCGTCATTGTAACATTTATGCTCATACATATATCCAGCATCGGTATGGTATTTACGAGAGGCTCCTTACACTCTCGTAGCTCATGCGATAACGTGCACGCTTGCTGCGTACTTATAGCAGCGCGCATGCAGCATTGCCAACTTCTAGAATTTTGCCCTACACTGTTAACCTTTCTTGGAATAATCCATTCATTTTACATTTCTCTTTGCAAATCGCTTCGTTTGCTGCGACATTCACTTACGCACTAAGTACAGTGGATAATTGTTCATAATTGTTGTTAAACATTTATAAGTAACATTTAATAATTTTATATTTTTTTTGTTTTGTTTAATAATTGCATAAATTTGAATAATGTAATATATCCTGTTGTTTTTCTTTTTTAATCGTAATTTTTGTATTACTGTATATTGTATTATTTCTCTTCGTATTATGGTTGGTTTGAAAAATGCAAATGAATAATTTTGTAAACTTCAAAAAACACACGTGTATTTTTGGTTTTATATATTTTTGTTTGTTATGTAACTATATATTGTTTTACTTATTTATTTACTTATTAATTAAATGTTTTATTGAATCTTGAAACTTTAATAAATTGTGGGATTGTTTAATTGATTCACGTTATAGTTTTAGAATATTGAAAATAGGGTTCCTTCGAATGCCTTAGCAGACTCAGAATAGTGAAATAAAGAAGATCTTCGTTTCCCTCTAGCCAAAGCTGCAACATTCGCAATTTCATTCTTTTGCACACCGCTTCTTATCCCAACTCCACGTTCCAGGCAGTTCGACGACCACAGTCTAGTTGCCCTTCGCGTTGAGCGGTTCGCAGAGGTAAGCTACTTGAATTACTAATGAAACGCACAAGCCCTGCGGAGGGATAGAGGCAGAAAGTTAGAAGTTTGTTTCAAGATTTGAAAGTAATATCCATAGAGTTATGAAAAACATTAAAAAGTTTTTGCCTTCGAAGCTTTAGCGAAATTTTTAAATTTGAGTTAATTACATTAATTTTTACGTTTCTTGATGATTACTTTATGTAAGTTTTACTAAATTTTTAATTATTTTAAACTTGTTAACTAACATTGAAAACGTTTTCTTTACTTATTAACTTTAATTTTTAATTAAATTTTAATGTTTATATATATTTTGTTATTGTTGTTATAATTTTAATAAACTTGACATGCTTTAAGTGTCCATTTTAACAAAAAAAAAATTTTAACATTTCATTGAAGTACTTTGCAAAGCTTCGCAAAGTCTTAAGCTAATGTTTTTAATAATTTGATTTATTCAATAAATTTTAATTTTATAGTTTTTTTTTCACTCGCTACGACTTGCACTGTTTTCAGTTTTCATAATGCAACCAGCTTCTAGGCTTTTAAGTGTCGCAAAATTTTTAAAGCTTGAAGATACTATATACTTTACTAGTTCTTAGGTCTAAAAATTTTCCAATTTTCATAAAGCAGATTGCATTATGAAAGCTTTCCATTACAAATATAAATTTACTTGAACTTGATTATAGTTTTAAACGTTCTTAATTTAAAATATTCTTAGATATTTGTAGTATATGTTTTCAAACTTTTTAATATATTTCACTCGCTATATTTTTAATACTTTCATTGTTAGCTTTCGGTTATTTTAATTACCAAACAAAACTTAAACAAAACCATCTTTAATACCACGTTTTATTTTTTAATTTATTGTTGTTGTCTATTTCGGTATATTTAATGTGATTTCAATTGTTTTTGTATTAATTAATGCTTAAATTCTATTCGCTCTTTGTGCTTTTTGTGTAGTTTTTCAGCTTCACTGTGTTATTTATTTTATTTGATTGAATTTAAGCTTTCTTTTGAACAGTTTTCAAAAATATTGCATAAAGCAATTCCAGCTTTACAATGCGAAACCAAATCAATGTAGCCGCTCTCAAGCTGCAGCAACCACAAAGCTTGCGCTTGAAGCTTGAAGCGTTTCGTTTTAGTTTCACTCTTGGCAGCTATTATCTTTTGCAATACAATTCCCTAGATCTTACATCATTTTGATTTTCCACTCCGTTTGTTTTTCTTCCAAATCAACTTTCTGTTTTTACGTTGATACATAATTTTCGTTTTAAAATAAACACTTATAATTAAAATTAATTTATCGTTTTTTGGTTTGATTCAAATTTAAAAATAAATTTTTTAATATCTCCTCCTACTTGGACATAGCCATCTCCTTCCTTCTCCTCATCAATGCTGCTTGCTTGCAACTGTCTGCGCTCACCGGCTCAACTTCTGCCTTCGATCTGCCGCAACTCAGCTAACGATCTTTCTCTATTGCACACAATTAGGAAAATGTTGTGGAGTTTAGTTTTGGTGGCGTTCGTTGCTATTTCAGTTGCATTTCCGCACCCAAATCTCTTCTCTTTGTCCTTTTACGATTCCATCATTTTGAGCTTAAATGTAAACTATTTTTTTTTTTTTGTCTCTACTTTTGTTTTGTTTTCATTAATTGTAATTTTTGCTTCTTTTTCGTTTTGATGTTTTGTTTTTCACTAATTTGTAATGGTGTAATTGAACTTAATCTTAAGTGTTGTTGTTTTTTCTACTACTTTGTTTTGTTTTGATCATATTTTTTGATAACTTATAATTATGACGACTCCTTTTTTGCGTGTTTGTGTGTGTGTGTGAATGTTCTTGTGTAGTTTATGTGTTCATTGTGTTCTTGATGACTTTTCAAATCATATGCTAGTCTTGCAGTTGTATTTGTTGTTGTTCTCGTTTTGTTTACTTTGACGTTTTTTAGTGTCTCAATTAAACTTAATCTAAAATGTATGCAAAAAGCTTGTGATTTTCAAAAGCTACTACTATTTTATTTGTTAGTTTTTTTGTTTTTTGTTCTTTGTTTTGTTTTTTTTTTTTTTCTTTGGTAACCTCATTTTGTTTTTGTTTTGTTTTCTACTAAGTGTTGCATGTTGTCTTTTTAATATTTTAAAATAAGCATTTCAAATCATATGTGATATCTTTCAATCTCAAGAATAAACTCAATATTTTCTTAAACGGAAATTAATAATAAATACATGTATATGTATTGTACCAGAAGGACAACTCCTTTTTTTTTTTTAATAGAAAATCAGCTTTAAGTCCATCGAGCTTTTCTTTTTTTTTGTTTTTGTAAGTTTGTTTTTCTATAAAGATTAAGCTGATTTGCGTTTTTTGCGTCTGTTTTCTTTAAAATATTACTTTTTCTTTAAATCTCTTTGTTTTTTGTTCTTTTGCTAATAATTAGTATAATATAATATATAATATATATATATATATAATCACTACAAGATTTTTCGTTATTTTTATGTTGTTCGGTTGTATATAAGTGTAGGTATGTATAATTGTTGTTTGTTGTTTGTTTGTTCTTGTATGTTTTTGTTGCTGGTTTTGTATTGTTTTGTTGCAGCTACACGCGTATATAATATCGCTAAAAATTGCTACTTAATTTTTAATATAAATTTGCTGGTTTTTATTTTTTAATAAATTTTTTATTAAATAATATCAATAATGCCTTTTAATCTAATTTTTTCTTTTGATGGTCTCAAGTTTTCTTGCATTTTGGTTTTGGTATTGGTTTTTAACTCATGTCAGCGTCTGCTCTGCTTAATCATATATAAACTTAGCAGTTGATTTCTAAAAGAATATACTTAGTTTTGAAATGTGTTTTCATTTATAAGTAAAATTTGCTACTTAAAAAAATTTACTAATTTCATTATATCAATTAAAATGCTACTATTATTTCGTATAATTATTTGTATTTCTGAAAAAATCAAACGGAAAATTATTGCTACTTTTTACGCAAATCTACAACAATTTTTATTAGAAAAACTAGTTGTGAGACTTTTCCTAAGTAGTAAATATGAAAATTGAAAGTGCAATTGAAACTTGCATAAATATTTTTAAGTGTACACTTGGGAGCGTTCAGTGTGAGAACGAAATATACTGCGAGTACATAGAATAGATTTCAAAGCAATGGAGAATGAGAGAAGAATAGAAAGAGCAGTAATGCCCAAGCTAACAGGGTTGCGATTGGGTGTAAGTTAATACTTTGCTATTGTTTTCCAAAATGCATTTATGCCAGTGTACTACAGTAGTTTTGTGTGTGTATTAGTGCCTTGCACTTAAAGAAATACAAATTTGAGTAACTGATGAGACTTCATGCGAACAAGTTGTGTTTCCGCTATTCGTTTCTTGCACTGAAAAAATGATTCTCCTAAAAGAGTCGATTACCGCGTACGTTGCACCAAAGAAAATTCTGGTTTGCCAATTGGTGATCGACCCATTATTTTCAGTGTTAAAAACTAACATACTCTCACCATCAACTGAATGCTTTAGTCGTGTACTTGTAAATATCAAAACAGCTAATCTGTATGCGTGCAAGGCGCTGCCCTACCCTAATTTACGCAATAGTAGAAGGATATACTCTCATGAACCAGTGCGGCTACAATGTAGGAGATTAGTAGTATATAATGCTGAGGAATCAAAAGGTACCAATTTAAAAAGCATGGAAATGAAATCGTAAAATAGTAGCGTAAAAACTTATTTGCACTTAAGTAAAACTCAAGTGTTTGTTCAACCAAAAATAGAAGGTGGGAATATATGTAAATTGGAAAATAGCCAATATTTGAAAAAGTAATTAATAGTTTACTACATAGTAGCCAATGTGCTAATTAATCAATATAAATTACAAAGCTTCAGCTTTCTTTTATATTCTTTGTGTATAAATTTAAAAATTCGTAGCATTTTTAGCAGGGTGATTCTGTTTTTCCGTGGTTTTCTTGAACACTTTTCAAAATTAAGTTACAGTTTTACAAAATAAAGTACGTTTTTCATATCAAAATGGTAGTAGTAGATTACATCTTTTGTTTTGGTTTTTTTTTTTTTTGACAACAACTAAATTTTGTTTGTGTGTAAATGTTTAACAAATTTCTGCTTGTTTTTGTTTCAAGTTTTCCAATACACTAAAAACATAAAAAAAATTCAACTTCGTATTGAGTAGTAGTAGTAGTAGTAGTAGTAAAGTACTTTTTGGTTTTTAGGTAAGTTCAAAAGGAAACCTTTATAACCTTCGAATCGAATGTCAAAATTTTACTTGTTTTGTTGTTGTTGTTGTTATTATTTTAGGTGACATATGTATGCATGGGTTACCAAATTTTTGAAGATGTTCACACTTTGTATACTTTATTGTTTTGTTCTTGTGATTTTCGGTTTTCGGTAGTTGTCTTAGGTTTTTCAAAGAGGGTGGGTGGGATTTGGGTTTTTTTTTGTCATTATAAGTAGTTGTTTGTTTTAAATGTTGTTGTTTGTTTTTGTTGTAGACGAAAATGGAGTTTATGCTTATCGAAGGAGTTTAGCTTGTTTGATTTTAGAGTTTTAATGATGAAGAGAGAAGTAAACTAAATATTAAATGTGAAAAACAAAAATAGAGAAATATGCCGTAATATAATATGCAGGTATTAAAACGAAGATTACATGATGCATAAAAATTAAAAATTTACGAAAAATGTGTTTAAAAAGCTTTGAAAAAGTTGCAAGTAAAAAATATAAAAATTATTTGCGAACAAATTTATAAATTACATGAGGAAAAAATGTTGCTTCTGTTAGATCATCAGATCTGTTTTTTAAGATTGTTGGTTTTTAATGCAGCATTTTCTTTTATTCGATAATATTTAGCAAGTTTATAAATTTATCATTTTTTTTTTTTGGTTTTGTTCTTAAGATCGCGAATATTTTACTTTTAAGCTTAGTTTTCCAAAGTAAGATTTTCGAACTTAATCATATCATAAACATCTTCTACTTCTTTTTTTGCACCAAATTAAAGCCTTATACACTTAAATTATAGAAATAAAATAGTTATGTAGTTCCATAGTAATTTAGGCATATTCTATGACAGTACGAAATTTTGCCAGAGCAGCCATTCCTCTCGCATTCTCCTAAGCTTACGCTCTTGGCATGTCCACTTCTGATTGGCTACTGCCCGGATCGTGTAATTGCTTAATCTCTTTAACATCGCTCATTGCAGCTATAAGTGATTATACTCATCACTCTCTTATTTTTCCCGTTCTTTC
Organism: Toxonevra muliebris; assembly: GCA_963691655.1. Lineage (NCBI taxonomy): Eukaryota > Metazoa > Arthropoda > Insecta > Diptera > Pallopteridae > Toxonevra > Toxonevra muliebris. Next base: position 1,892,902 of record OY829329.1, read on the forward strand.
TGTTCTTCTTCTTCTTCTGCTGCTACTCCTTCTATGCTCTCCTTTTATTTATTGCAAACGTCGCGTTAATGTTTCATAATAGAATCGCCAAAATTTACTATGAATCCACATAAAAAGCGCTACGATTTGTATTAAAATTGGTCGCTGGATTATTTCCTGAAGTGTACGACGTTTAATTTTTTGTAATATTTCATTTGTTTTGGATTTTGTAGGTTCATATATGTAAGGATAATTTAAATTGTAATTATAATAATAGTAATTGTTATTAATGTTCTTGCTGTTGTTGTTGCTATTGTAATTATAACAATTTACATCGAATTGTTGTTGTGGTTGTAGTTCATCATCTTCTGGATCTAGGGAATCATTATTATTAGAACTGATTTGATAATTGTTTGTATTATCATTATCTAATTCATTACTGCTGTTGTTTCTTCTTCTTCTAGTATTTGTATTTTGTTGGTTTTCTTGTGGTTGTTGTTGATGTTGAAGTGGTTTGTTACTATTACTGTTGTTATTGTTGTTTTGGTTATTATTGATGTAGTTGGGATGTAAATTATGTATATTATGGTATTTTTGTGGTTTACGATAATATTACATAAGAACGCATTTTCCCTTTTCAGCCCACGGATTGTTCTTTTTATCCGGAGCATTTATTAATGGGTCATTTTTTTCATTCTCCTCAATGAAGGAGCGCATTCTGTAAAAAAAAGAAAACAAATAAAGAATAAAAACATTAGAATAATAATTAACCCATTTTCATCTGCCGTTACGTTTTCGCAACACCAATTTCAAACATTTTTAAAATAGATAAAACTATGAGTATCCCATTTAAGTAATTATTTAAATGATAATTTGAACTCTTGGCTTCACAATTTTTCTTGTAATAATTTTACACCTGCGCTTTTACCTTAATATTTGTATATTAAAAGTAATTTTTTAAAATGGCTCGTAGAGTTATTAAAATATTTTTTTATTTTTTTTTAACAATCATATTCGTGTTACTAAAATACCAAAATGCAATACTAAAGACTATCTGATTGATTTTATTGAAATATCCCTGGTGTACCTGTCGTTGCTTTTTCGCAACAGGCTGACCTTGATAACCTAGACGTTCTAAAATGTTCTCAATTAGCTAAAAGTGTCCAGTGGGATCTCAATAGTCGCCACATTAAAAATCATGAAGTTATCTCAACGATTTCGATGATTCGTCCATAATGGTTTGAAGATTTTAAATGAATGTTTTCTTCATGCTGCATTTTTTATTATTAGTGAAGGAATTGGCCGAATCAGACCCAGACGGATCCCTTTTCGTCTTCTAGAACCTGCTCTTTCATTCTCTCTCTGCAATCAATACTAAACTTTAATAATAAAAGCCTCATTATAGAAACTTAAACTAGTATAACATAATAACTTAATTTAATGCTGATTACAAGAAACATAGCTCAGTGGCACAACAAAAAAATCAATTGTTTTCGTGTTCTTCAATAAAACAAAATTCATGGAGGAAGATTTTCTAATGAATATGAGTTTTTCAACCTCAACAGAATATATCTGAGGTAGTAAAATTAATTTAAAATGGCAAATAAAATAATCATTTAATATTGAAGTGATTGCTTTCGCTAAATAAAATTGAAGTTAATAGAAAACAGTCGGTTTTGTGAAATGTTACTTAACGTTGCATAGAAGTCAAAACTCAATAGACTCAATAGACAATAATTCTAAGTATACCGTAACATTTGCGAGTGATAGGGAGAGAGATATGAGCTATGAGAAAAGTAACTCAGTCACTCTTGAAATGTAAACAGCATCATTTTGTATATAAAATAGGTAAATAATTAGCCTAAATAAGTGGGGTTTAAGTTGGTGCAACACAGATGAAATTTCCTTTAATTAAAACAATCCATAGTATTTTTCTATACTAATTCAACTTGGTTTATGTAAGTATTTTCTATCACTATTGTCAAGAATACTGCAATTTACAAGTATGACAATGCTAAAATTAAAATGAGAACCTTATGAGCTTTAAAAGAATTTTAATAATATCCCACGCCAATACCCAAGCGCAATTTACTTAATTGCCACATAGCATCATCAATGAACGAATAAAAACCAGAAGCACATGCAGATCCCTTCGGCTTCGGAAATCTCTGAATCCTATAATAATTTCAAGTATGTGTGTAATACCTACAATATATGTATATTTTTTCAATCAGCCCATCACAAAACTGATAATCATAAAAGTCTAGTAAGTAGTTAAGTATGGAAGAAAGAGTAAAATTGGCACTCAATATAAAAAGCACTTGAAAAGTACGGAAGGAAGAAGATAATTGAACATCGTTGCTGCGCATATCAGCAGCAACGGTGAAAAAAATCTTGACATTTTTATGGTACTCTAGTTCCATGCATTCCACATATACATACTTATTAAGAGATTTATGTTTGAGAACTAGCGTATCTTTCTATGTCTGCAATGAAAACTCAAGCATAATTTCAAAACCAAAAAAAAATGGAACCAAATTTTAAAAGAAAAATTTGCGAAATTTGCATTTTTTGTTAGTTTTTTGCGTTTAAGAAAAACGACTTAAAGTATTTCACCAACAGCAGTAAATGAAAAAGAAAGAAAACACACACAAAAACAAATAGAAAAAAAATGAAAAATTATGTGAGTGTAATCGGAAAAGCGTAGCATAACATAAGATTAGCGTAAGCTGCTCGGTATTTTGTAGTTGTTTCTCATATGTAGAGCATGCATATGTAAATATCTAGTACAGAGTTCATAGTAGGTACAAGAAAACCTTTCTTCTTACATACATTTTAACATTTACTTCTTTTTTTTTTTATTTGCTTGTTTTTTTTTCTCAATGTCAGCATGTCTTATGTACATGCAATGAATGTAAATTTTTCTTTATGCGTATTCAACTTACTACTACGTACTTCTTGAGTTGTTGTTCTTTTTCATATGTTCTATGCAACTAACTACTCATATGGATGTATATTATACCCACCTACTTACTCTGATTATGTGTGTACACTTATGTAGTAGAATGAATCGATTTTTGTGAAGATGAGCTAAGTTCAAGATGGTTAACACTATTTGTTTTTTTTTACAAAAACCTGCTTTTGGAGCTGCATAACTTTTGCTCTGAAGCCCCCTTTAAAATACTTTTAGATCAAAATATAGATTAAAACAACACTGTTGCATAGAATTTCAAATAAATCGGTTGGCCCATAAAGGAGAAATTCAACTTTCCTTTGATTTTTCTGACTTTTGTTCTGTTTTACGTTTGCTTTGTTTTATGCTTGTATTTAAGACCTTTTCTCAAAAAACGATGTCTGTATGGCGATCCACTCTAATATGCAGTATATAGTTACTTTTCTGTTTTTGATTTGATTTTTCTGTATCACGTTCTTATTGGGAATTGAAATTAATCATACAATATTTGTTCCATTTTTCATCTTCAGTTTTTATGTTTGTCTGTGTGTGTGTATTTGAGACAATGTTGTCGAAACTGATAAATATTTGGCTATTAAAACAGCAACGACAATGAAGGATGTAGTTGAATGATTTACCGCAGGCTTTCTTAAAGTTGAAATTATATTTAAATGTGAGTAGGTTATTTAAATGATTGCTTGATTAAGAAGAGAATGGGTTGAATTTATGAGCGGTAATATTGAAAAATTCTCAAAAACTAATTTTTAGCATACTTTGAAAATATAATTTCAGCACATGATCATTCCAATTATGGACTATGACATAAAAGTTGTAGCAAATGTATTAGCTTTATAATTTTCTAACTATACTTCATATGATATTATCAATGAGTATGTTACTCATACGACATGTGTGCCAGAATTTTGTGTGATATATGATATCCCTTAAGAATTATCTATACAATATATTCAAATACGAAAAATGTAAAACACTTAAAGATTCTACTTTACAATAAACGTTTTTTATTTTTACTTTAAGGATATTTATTTCCACACCATTTAAAGCCTTACAGCCCATAATGTAATAATGCTTTAATTTTATATGTAATTTTCTCCTGTGTCTTTTTTAGATGTAAAAACGGTGACAGTAAACTTTATAGTTTGCGGCGGAAACATAGAAAACAATACTAAAATATTATTGTGCTGATTTATAGTAATGGATTATGAAGACGTGAAGCAGAGAAGAAATACTAAACGAGCACATTGTTAAAGGAGGAAAACTCAAACGAAACAAAAACCATCGTTAAATGCTTATATTAAAAATATTATGAAATTTTAAATGTGAATCATATTTTTCGCTCACATAGAAAGTCCATGATGTTACATAAATGAAATAACTTTGAGTTTAACGGAAGCTTATGAAATGTGAAATATTAAAAGCGTAAATATTATTTTTCTTTCTATTAAAAATGCTTTAAACAAAAACAGATTGCAGGAAGTTTGCAAAATGAATTAAGTTCTGAAACGGAAACAGTTTAATTGAAAATGCAAACATTTTTTTCTGCAGTATATTTCCAGGCGTTTGTTTGATGTGACAGCAAGGCCATGAAGTAAAGATTAATCTGTATATTTTTGTGTGAATGAATTGAAATGAAATTTGTATTCAACGTAAAGTTATTAAGCCCAGAAAATATTTAAATCAAGTAATAATAAAAAAAAAACTGTTTTCTTTTTTAATTAAGTAAAGTAACCAAAAAATAACAGCTTTTCTTTAAACTCTCTCCTCGCTTCGGCTACTACTGCTTTTTGAACTAATTAAAATTCATTATTTTATAAAATTAGATTTTCTTTAGAAATGCAAATTCATTAAATTGAAACATTTTTTAAAACTTTTTACATTTTTCCCCTCTTTTTTTACTACCCATCAAATTATATCCAACAAACATCTGCCAAAAAATATGCATATGGCATAAGTATAGCAAGCGTATCCTTTACTTGCTCATCATTATCATAATAACCAACATCATCATCGTCATGTTGTTGGGTCTTCTCTCTATGCATGTATGTGTGTAGTTGTCTGTGTGTGATAAAAACTTTTTTAATGAATCCTTAAAGTCATCACCAACATTGTCAAAAAAGTTGCAATTTCGCGTAATCATGCATAAATTCACACACGCACACACATACATAAATTCACCTACATATATTTGTGTCAGAGAAATGGAAAAAAAAATTGGCCTAGTAGGAAATTACACAGTCAGTGAACTTTTTACTAAAAAGAGGCAGGACTCTTGCATTCTATGAGTAAAATATGCTTTAACCCAGATATGTCCAGTGACCTGTACCTAGTGCACTTCAAAAAATTTTGGATTTTAATTGAATTTGCATACTCATTCAATCAAAAGGAAACAATTCTGATATTGGGCATATTTGGGTTAAAGCATTCAAGTGTATAAAAATCAGTCTTTCAGGTAAATTTATACCTATCGACACAAGCATTCAGAAATTAAAAATGTAATAATTAAAACATTTGAAAATATTTCCAACTGGGAATATTAATGACACATGTCATCAACGTAACGAATTTTAAAAGAAGGACATTTTTGCTATCGAGTGCTTAATTAAATTTTTCTGTAGTTTCAGTTTCAGTAAAAAGCTTACATATCTACATATGTATGCGTGTGTGCGCATATATGAGTTCACATATGTATGCATGTGTGTGTTGTCGTATACATATGTATGATTCAATATAAACTTTGTTACAACTTTTTTGTGCTGTGTTTTTCTAATATTTCCGCTTTTAAATGTTTCCGCTAGAATTTAATAAAATAACAACATGCTGCTGCTAATAATGAAAAAGTAATTAGATTTTGCAGAATTATGTTTAAAAGAAACATTAAACTGCAATAGTCCGGAAATGTACTACACTGTAGAGTACTTATGAGATTGCAATTGTGTAAGAGTTGGCTTAAGTTTCTTGAATTGCCAACTGGAATCCAACTAGAAGAAATATCTTTAGTTTTATCAACTTCCATTTTATACAACAGGCAATACAAGATTATCACTTCAGCGAAAGTTCAAGTGATAAAGTACTTATTTCCTTTCTCATATAACTAATAATTTGCTCAGAGCGAATTTTTAAAATAAAGAATATTATACATTTTAAAAAGAAAAGCAGCAGTATAAAGTATCAAAACGTTGCTACTGCTGCTGCACATAGAAAATAAAACTCGTCCGTTCTCTATAATATTGAAATTATTTAAATTAATCTCTATGGTTGCCGCCATTTCCTAGTGGCTAAAGGTCTCTAAAGAGAACCTTGATGAGTATGGTAAGCATAGAACTCATTGCAAAAGATGAACCGGGTGCAGAAGACGATGGCGAGATAAAAGACAAGTTCTAATTCAATAAAAAAAATGTAGTTTATATAGAATTTATAAAAAATCGAGAAAAAGAAGCCTTTCCAATTATCGTCAGTCCATTTGGAAGTGGTTGTACGTCAATGAAATGTTTAAAAAAGTTGTTTAACTTAATGAAAAGAATAAAAAAATGAATATCACGTACATTATATCTAATTTTATGACCTTCTTTGACGAAAAAAAAAAAACAAAAATATGCAATTTTCATGTTTTTTTTTAACCAAAGCGGACCCTAGCGGCCTTTATTGGTAAAACTAAATTGCAGGTACAGATTCCTCGTACCTGAAAACCCCCAAAAAGACCTTTTGGTCGCTATTTGCATTTAAATGAATTTACATTTTTTAAAATACTCCTCCGCGATCATAAATTTCAAAATGAAAAAAAAAACTGCTTAAAATCGCCAACCTGGGAAAACTGAGAAATGACTTTTTTATATATATAACCCAAAATTTCAGAAAAACTTAGTTTCATCAATTCCCCAGAAAAAAAACCAAGATGCTGTACAGTGTATTATTAATATAATAAAATATAAAAAAAAATTGATTAATACAAATAATAAAATATTTTTTAATAATTAAAGAAATATATAATCAAAATAAATATGCCAGTAACAGAACCCAAAAACCTAAATGACTTTGTGTTCCTTATTATGTACAAAAGTTTAAAAATCAATTGAAAAATGATAAAGTATTACTATATGTATATCAGAAAATACACACTCACACCACTCATACATGCATACATCTACGTAGTTCACAAATCAAAGCAATTATTTTAATAAAACTTCATATGCAGAAGGAAAACTATTATTTCTCTCTGTGAATTATTAAAATGCTAAACTGCAATTTTAAGTTTGTACAGAAGAAAAAAAAATAGGGCACAACTTCAACCTCATGTATACTAACTACATACAATTGCAACTATTACATTTTTAAATAATTAAAATAAAATTCTTGATGCAATTGTTTTTAGAAAATAAACTTCAGAAAAAATACTTAAAAATATTTAGACTAACTTTTGGTCAAAAAAGCGTATATCTACTATGCATGTACATCTTGTGTGTGTATGTGCATAGATGAATGTATGTAAATTTTAAAAAGTACCACACTCAAGTAACAAAAACGTTTTGTTCGAATTTTGAAGCACTGGGGAAGGGCAAGGAGAAAAATTAAAAATTCTGCATAAATGCATAATTTAACTAGCAAAACGCACCTCAACTTTTCTCCTGCATCTCTCTTGTTTTCTCCCCTTCACTACGTATGCATACCGTGAATAATACAATGAAATTTTTATACTAATTTGTAACCTTCTAGTTTTAAAAAAGTTAAAAAATAAAACAGTAAATGAAAAAAGAGAACCACATAACTTTTATGTGGGTAGAAATGTACGTACACTTTTTGCCACAACTAATTTTTTTCAACTGTTTTACTGCGGTATACCTAAGAAGGTTTTTGTGGTATAGTAAAAAAAAAAAGAGTAGAATATGTTTGCTTTGACAATTTGCATAGCAAAAATGTAGAAACAAACGTCACGGAAATTATGCCTGACAGTCAAGGTTGTGATGAAAATAAAAAGAAAAAATAGTAAAAAAATAACAAGGTAATAGCAGCAGCACAGCAAATAGACGCGTGTGCATATAGGAGGATAATAATTTTTCAAACAAAGTAGTAAGTATAATTTATTTGCAAATTACTTCTAATCACTTGTGTCTCAATTATATTGAATGAAAAATTTTCTTCTTTTCTTGTTCTTGTGCTTTTAGCTGCAAAGAGTTTTTGTTGTGGCTGTGAACTTCATTAATGCACACCACTTTCAGGCACACCACTTCGATGCTTCAAATTAAGGATTTTGATATCTTACAACACAACAGAAATGGAGGGGAAATAAATGTTGAGGCATATGTGATTTTCTTTCTTTTTATTTAAATATATAAATTCCTATGATCCCAAGGAGGAATAAAGGGCTTTTAAGATCAAGCCTAAAGATAGCAATTGCGATAGCGAATACCCAAAGGACATTTGGGTGGAGATTTAAGTTTTAAATATTTAGCTTTGTGTAAAATTAAACAAATGGAAAAATAAGACGCATTTTTTATAAATATAAAAGTTTATAAGAAAATTTATCTGAAGGATGCACAAAAATGTTTACTTTGAATGCGATTTTATATTTTCAACTATCACTTTAGTTAATACCATATAAAAAATGTATTGTATATGAATAATCCTCCGTAAGCACATTATTTATTATTCTCTTTTTTTATATCTAAATTTTATTGAAAATTAAAAAATATTTTTGTGACTCGCGCAACAAAAGCATATGAGCCGCTGAATTATATACATATTCTTTTTCCAGAAAATAAATTTCAAAAATGAAATTTATTGAACCGCTATAAAATTTTTTTTTTTTTTTTTTATTAGTGTATTTATATTCCATATTGAATTTGGTTTGTCGTTTGATTCCATAAATAAAGCTATTTTATTCTTGGATAGGGTACATGGCGTATGAGCAACAAATATTTGAATATGCAATGGAGCTTATTTATTTCCAGTAGGTGTATTCACGATCTTATTACATATACACATATTTGTTGTTGTGATAGCAGAAATATTTTGCATTTACAACGATGCAAGACTATTTGCACCATATCGTGAATAGGGCTAATATATTAAATCTGATGAAAGAAGATGAGTCTAACAATATTTTCAATCCAACAATCTAGAAAACATCATCCATTAGTTTTAGAATTTAAAATACATATATTGACAATTGGCATAATTTTATTTTAATAAATATTAAATGTAAATGTTTGTTTCTGTTAATTTTGTCTGTTTTCTGCAACTGTTGTAAACTTCAATGCAATATTCTTAGTTGGGCATTGCCTATACGCTCTGTTGAACGTAACGAAAAACTTTTTCACAATTTTGCTACTGATATCCTCTCTATCTCTCCATTTTCTCTACTCACTACAATCCCTGCACTCCACCACTCCTTTCACTAGTAATTTTCGCTATCTATTTACTACTTTTAACATGTACAAAATTATCTTTTGCTCTCCATCCACTCGCAATTCTTGTTGTTATTTTTCTTGTCCCTTGTCTCTACTTTAGTTAGTGGCAGTTGTTGTTAATATTGTTGCAGTTACAGAGTTGTTGCTACTGTTCAACAAGCCGAAACGAAGCGGAAACTGAAAGCTAACGAACTGCCAACATTAGGATTTATGCATGCATGCGAAAGGATTTTGCTTTGCTCTTCGTACATAAAAACTTTATTTGACGTTGCTGTCGCTATAAAGTTTCACATCACACACCACCAAAAAAAAACCGAAACCGAAAAAATAGAAAAAGTAAATGAAAAACAAAAAAATATTGCGTGCTGTATGGCGTTTATTTATTCATTTGGCAGGCTAACTTCTTCTCTACTCTCTTTTGCTAGCTGTCTTACTCTTTCTGTTTTTGTTACTCTCGCTTTATCGCTCACTTTTTATTTTTATTTATATGGTGGTCACATACAACTAGAAATTTTTAGCATTTCACTCTTTTATTTTTAGTTATTGTAAGCAAAGGGTTTTGTCCATCACGTTTTTGTGATTATTTTTGACGTTGTTGTGCTTGATAAGGATAAAGACTTTTAAGCGTTGGAAGTAGCATCACCATGACAACCTAAAGATACGAGCAAATGTCAGCGTTTCAAGCAAAAAAGCAGAAGCTTGTATGTTATTCTGGATAGCAGGTGTTTGGTACTTCCCACTCTTCATGTTTTCTTCCTTGCTATAAATTACATGTGTTTTTTTTAATTCGCTTGAAACAGGTTAGAATATGCATTCATTCATTCAACTCCTGCCTTCCTTAGCCCCTACATTTTCAACTACTTTCAATCTCCACAAGCTTAGCCAATATGCCAGCTGTGTAGAAAAAAAGGGTAACAGTGTTCAATTTCCTTATATTTCATGGGACTTGCTGCAGAAAGTGATAAAATTTGCAAATGGTTTTCAAATGTGGCACATCTGTAGCACACACACACATGTGTTTGGGTATTTTTGGTTGTGAGTGCGACGTTTTGCACGCCTAAGTATGCATGTATGCCTCCTATTTAAGTTAAGTTAAATTGCTTTTACTGTAGCTTCCCTGCCACAGTTTTTTTTTCTCATCATTGGCCTATAAATTCGAACCAAAGGATAAAGAGATTGTCGAAAACAGGGGGGAAAGCGGGCTTTTAATTTAACATGTCCAAGGGAAAATCTTTTACTTTTAGATCAATGATAACAATGACTGTGATTTTCTGTCAGGGGGGAAGAAATCCAGAACTTGATACTCTCCACCTAGTTTATGTTTTTTTGTATAAATTCATTGTTGACTTGTTTCGAATTGTTTGCGTTGGGAATTGGGAATCATTGTGGGAATTAGCGCGTTCTCTTTATTGTAGTCTCTGCCTTCCTCTCTTTCTCTTTTTCTATAACAAATACTAACTTGGCGTGTCGTACAAATATAAAATACATATGCAAAATATTAAAAATATATATCTTTTTTAACCGATAAAAACATCAAGGGTAATACTAAAAGTTTGCGGATTCAACACTCGATATAATGCCATACGGCAAGCCATTGGTCTGAATTTTATATTGTCTCTCATTCATGTCCTAGTGATAATTGGCTTAAAGAAAAAAATGTGATTCAATAGAGGCCTTTTGAGCAACTTAACCTGATACCTCCCTAATATGGGCAAATCGCTTCAAGATAATACAGATCTGGCCGGACTTGGGATTAACTCCGGCCTTGTGCAGCCGAGGGAGTATATTTCCTTGAAGTGCAAATCAATAGAGGAAGTAGATCAATTCAACTACCTAGGTAAGTATTTTAGTATACGCCAATGGTAGCACTGACATATATAAATATCAGCAATAGGCTCAGCAAAGTCCATAGCGTCTTTATTGTCATCAGTAAATAATGCAAAATATAACAATTCAATTAAATATTGAACTCATGTGCAAACAAAAGAGAACAAAACATAAACTGTTTTTCCTTTTTGTCATATAACAATATCCGCTCGTTCGCCCATCAATGCAATGAAAAACGGAAATGAATTTTTAAATTTTAAATCATGTCCGTCAACTTTTCACAACTACCTGACGAGTGTCACTCGACACTCAACGCTGTTCGTCATTGCAGCTGGCGTGTTTTGCTGCTATTCGAATTTATTAAATATTTGAATACATGTTCATTTGCGATTACATAATTGATAGCCATTGACGACTGACATTATGGTGCAGCAAATGAAATACACAAAAATACAATAAAAAATAAATAAATAAACACTGCTATCACTATTATACAGCACTGTCAAGTGAGCCAGGCACATATACATAAATACACACATACACACATATACTATAAAACTAAACCAGGCGCGAAAATGGAATTGTTTGAATTTCAGTTAGAAATTACTGAAAGCACAGCAAGAGAAAAACTGAGAGAGAGAGAGCACGGAGTGAACGCTAGTGAACGGCAGCAAGCGGATGTGCGACGAGCAATAGTGTTAGCCACTTGCCGCAGCGCAGCCATACCAGTGTTTCCCCCACACTCTATATAAAAATAGCAAAAACAAAAAAAAAAAAAGGAATTGAATTGTTGTAAAAAATGTTAAGTATGAGCGGATAAATGAAAATGCAGCGCATAAAAATGAAGTGAAGTGTGCAGCAAAGCAGCCCTCATCACGCTGTAATTGTAAAGTATTGTTGCTCATACCATGCACTTATAGTTCTGTAAATAAGTAATAATAGTATTATGATGTTATGCGATAGCAGCAAGTAGCGAACGAAGCTGTAGCAACATTGCAATAGCGATTGCAACAATATGCGTATATCTGCAAATACTAAATAATTTTTCTCTATGAAACCCAACAACCAAAGCCAAGAAACAATTCCAAATTGTTATATTGTCAGTCAATGTTATTGCAATTTTTATGGTTTGGCTTTTAGTTTTTCGTTTACATTCAACGGAAATGCCAATAGCAAATATGCACAATTGAATTTCTATTGTTCATTCACCGAAAGAACAAATGTTTGGCAGCACAATACGCTTATGTGAAAAAGTCAAAGCTTAATACCATTAAGCTGGGTGAGATTTTCAAATGAATTATTTAGGCGCCTTATAGAAAATCCAATAGAAATAATAATGAAATAAAAGCGTTTATTAATAATTGAAGCACAGTTTAACAATTTTCCACTTTCAAATTCTTCCTTCAAATCTTTTCCTTCCCATCATGCATAACTATTCATTATTTTCAAATCCTTTTCATTTTAATTGCTTCTTCCGATAATCCATCAATCAACTCACAACCAGTAAACAAATGGGCAGCAATCAACAGCAACACTTTTACTTTAGCTTACTTTTAAGCTTTTGCTTTTAATCTCAAACGTTATACAAGTGTATACAAAGCTATTTAATTCTAAATAGATTTTATTGAACATACATACATTAGCACTTAAAGAAAAGTAGAAAAGCAAACAAGATTGAGATTTAGAAACAGGAAAAACATAAATTTACACTTAAAGCACATGCTGCCGCTGAAAATAAATCATACTTTAAAATTTTCAGCAGCAAAAAAAGGACTAAATTTTCATTTATTTACTTGCTGCCTTAATATTTTTATACTTAGTTGCAGAATTTTGTTCATCTCTTTATTTGCATTTTACTTTCGAGTTTTATCGCATGCGAGCATGGAAATGAAGCGTAAAATACGCAGACGAGTATATGCGAAATGTTTTTATTTCTTTCCCTACTCCTCCCTTCAAAATATATATAGCATACATATGAGCGCACTACATATCCAATGCATTTTTGTATTTCGGCATGCTTGCAAACACATATCTAAAGTTTAATTGCGCTCTTCTTTGTATGTGTGCGAATATTCGGAATAATTAAAATTTGCTGCTATGAAACGTAATGAAAAAATGCGGGATCGGGAATCGGATAGGTGAAGGTTTCTTAAACAATTTTGCCGTTGCTACGGTAGATTTGCAATTAATTTATGCAATATTAAATTGCAAAAATATTCACAAGTCAAAGATTTGTGAAATTAAAATTTGCGCACAAAAGTATGCAATGTAATCTAAGTGTGTTGTAAAATATGCGAATTTCTTTTCATATTTTAATTGCAGCAAAGGAAATAACTGTTACTATAAAGCGAAAATATATTAAGATTTTATCTTTTATATACAAACAAGTTTGGGCAAACAGTAATAATTGTATTATACTTTAAGCTGAATTTATGCACAGGTACACGGGTGACATCTCTGCAAAATCATATTTCTAAATATTCAAATGACAAGAAATAACAATATAAGCTCTAAATGTATAAAACAACTAAGAAAGTTGAAAGTTTACTGCAAAAGATAAGCAAAACTATTTGAGTGGAAATTAAATTTGAATAGTTAGAAAAGCAAATTCAAATAGTTATGGTGATGAGGTGAACTGTGACGCATATTTTTCCTGTTTATATGGTATTTTTCATTAGAAGCATACAAGAAAATAATAACAAAACCAAATTATAGCAGTGGAAAAAAAATTGAAACAAATTCATATTATTTTTGTAACCTAAAAGTATACTTCAAAGTTTGAACTTTTCCCCAGAAATTGAATTCTCGTATTTGTGCCAACACTTTTCAATGCAATATTTCAAGTTTTATCAATTCAAAAACCATTTAAATCTTCGGTCTTTATGCAGATGACCTTCTGCGTTTTGCATATGCATATAAAACTGCACATATTCAAACACGACCACACATATATGTACATATATTCACAAGTGTGCCCTCAAAAAAGTGTGCTCATAAATAATAAAGAATCGAAAACAATAATCATAATAGGAAGAAAAAGAAGAAGAAGGAACAGCAGAGAAATAATAAAAACAGCAGCAGAAAAAATGCCTCAAGTCACGTGACAAAATGAAACTAAAGAAGAAAGGTTGTAGAAAAAAAAAAAAAAAAAACAGGACGACCTCATACAGCTGCAGAAACAAGTGGACATAATAACGACCACGTCGTCGGGGCTGCTTCTTGTAGTTTTTATGCGAAATAAATTTTCCATAAAAGCCCTTAAGCCCTTCCACTTTCCACTTGAGTTTTCATTCAAGACACAATAACAAAAATGTACATATTTGTATGTAAAGAAAACGTTAAAGGATATTAAGAAAAAAAATTGAAATGCCTTCACTGCACTCTATATAATTCACACACTCACTAGCAAAAATGCCAATATTCTTTTGTTCATCATAAATTTTCAGCATATTTTCATTCACAGTCATTCGCTCTGTGGCAGGCATGACGTATGAGTAACATTAGTTTTGATTTGTGTAGCTTCAAGTGCCAGCAAATATATATATGCAAACATACACGCGTAATAGTGGCAAATACAAATAAAAATCTTTTCTATACACATTCACACAAACTCACATACACTTGCGGGCGTGCTGCATGAATATGTAGTTATAAGTTTCTTTAAGCTTAAGTCAAAACATTCGCCTCTACTGTGTGTATGTCTGTAATCTAAACTTTTTTCTTGTTCTTTTTTTTCCGTCTGCGACATTTGTAATTTTTTTTGCAACAAAGTTGTAGCAATACCAGTAGAATATGAAGAAAAAAGAAGCGCAAAAATAGCGACATTCGCGCCAACGCATGTGTCGTCTAGTTTAGAGTTGGCAGCTGCAAGTGTGTATGGAAAATGCAGCTGCCTCGTCTTACAAAATGTTCGCACTCACATCTAAGTACTTGTATACGAATAGTGCATATATGTATTTAAGTTTGAGCGTGTGTGCGTTGATGTCATGCTTAATAACAAAGTGTGTTAAAAATACATTGTATACACGACTAGTTTATAATAGAAAGATAGTTGCTTTTCATGCAATTGCAGCGCTGATAAATTACATAAATAAGAGCACACGCCTAAAAGAATGCAATCACAATCAACTAGCAATTTACAGGCACAACTATTGTGAGTTTGCAATTAAATGCGTATAGAGCAGTGATTGCGTTACGCCTGAGAATCATAGAAAATCGTCATATATGATTTAGTAAATGAAATGGCGCCTTCGGGCCATACACTGAATATCCTGTGTTTATGCGAAAGCCTTAAAGTATATTTGAATTAATCCTCAATTTATTTACCCTCCATTACATTTTAATATATTTTCTTTACAACTTTCATTCTTGTTCACTACTTTATAACCACTTTGTCGTCTGCGCTATTAGTACATACGAAAAAAAAACTGGAATTACAATTGCCCCTAAAAGCAGGCAATAAAAAGTTTAGCATGCTAAAACTTTATAAAATTCTTAGCACTCAAATTGACTGTTTTTGCTTATTGTGCAGTTTCTTCCTACAATTTGGCAAGCGATCGGAAAAGAGAAAATAAGAAATCGTACGTAAAAGTTGACATTTTTTATTGCGGCTTTTAAAATTTTATGTGATTTCAATATGGAATTTACCAATACCACAAAAAACGAAAAGAAATGTAACAAAAAAATGAATATCCAAAAGGTAAGTAAAAGGTAAGGTTCACAAGCACGCAATGACTAAGTATGAAATGCTGTGAGAAAACATAAGCCTCACGGAAAGCAGCTTTACATTGTACTCGATAGGAACAGCAGCAGAGCAGGTGCTTACAAATACACTCGGGTATTGAGTCTTTCATGCACATATGTATGTAAATTTTACAGAGCGAGCTAGAAGGCAAATCGGCACTGGTACTTTAAATGTATACTCTTGAGTATTAAAACACGTTTGCATTTCTTATTACTTTGTTGTGAAAAAATTATAGCAGTTGTCGAGAAAATATGGAAATGGTTATTCAAATGCGTAGCACATCCACACACACTCAGGCTGACGTACGTTATCTGTGCATATTTAAAATTCTGATTGCATAATATTTTCTACTTTTTTCTTCTTTCTTTAATTTATTTCCGATTAGAATCCGCAGCTTAAGGTTTTTGCTTTTTGTAAACAAACTTCAATACATGCCCACTCATTCTTTCATTTGTTTGTACTTTCTATTGATGGCATGATATAAGAAATTATCATGAGGTAACGCTCACTCACACACACACGCGCACACACACACATACACTTGCCTATGTACTTAACCATTTCTGCAGTATTTGCACAAATGATAATTTTCATATTGAAATTTCTGTAACAATTACTTCTCTTTTATGTATTTGAAAGTGTGTGTGTGTATTTCTTGGAATTTGCTTATCTATTTGTGTGTGTCTAGGTTCAGTTATAGAAATTGAAAATCCATGTGAGCATTTATTCGAATAATAATAATATTTCCTGGGGATTGTAGTACGTGTGTATAAAACAAGATAACACATGCAGACAGTATTAATTTAAAGTATAAAATTTAAATCTGAGAAGTTTTAGTTTGTAGGAAAACAATATTGAATGAGTGAAATATTTTTAGAACAATTTTAATGAAGAATTCCTGAAAATAAAAACCAAAAAACAGAAGATTTCTTTCCACATTTAAAATAAAATTATATTTGCATTAAATATTCTGGTAATAGTTTTGCGCAGATGAATGATATATTAAATATTAATTCATTCATTTTAAGTTTAATATCATTCATCACAAAACGAAATGCGAGTGATTAGCATTACACTTTGATATAATTACCAAAATTACGTTGAAGTCATGTAGATTCTCATTCAATTCACTTAAAACCAAAATATAATAAATAAATATAAGTATGTCATTTATTTATTAAATGTAATTGCTTTTAATATGCATAACAGCAAGTGACAAATAATTGTCACTTAAATAGAAATGGACACATAAAAATATATCGAGAAAGCAATTTAAATATTCAAAAGGGAATATTATTTATATTTGCAGCGCTCGTTTTGGGTTTTTTTTTCTTTTTGTTTGCACGTGCTTTCAGTTTTCAATTTCCAAATGAAAATATATAAAAGCAATTGAAGTGAGCGCAAAACGCAGAATATTAAAATAGAAAATGATGTGAGTGAAATATTTTATTTGGAATTTCAATAGCTGTCGCATATTAATGAGTGGCTAATTAATTAAATGCATTCCTATTTAAGTGTTTAGAATATTATTTCCAACTGTTAATTATTACAAAAATGTTGAATTTATTTAAAATATATAGGGTAATGTGAATCAACATAGAAACATATATTTTAGGAACAATAATGATCTAAATTCTGCTTACATATATAAAAACTTCTGAATAGTTCCCAACCTATGACAAATATTTACCCAAGAGTTGTGTGTGTAAAAACAAGACATTACAAGCATTTCTAATAACATTAAGTAGATAATCAGGTAGATAACTATAATAAAACACTCACTACCACATACACAAATATAAACAAACTTTTATGAAAGATACAATATAATGTTTATCATAATACAACAAGTGACAGGGAACAGGGAAACAAACAAGTAAGCAAGCAAACAACAACATGATCATTATTATTATTATCTTTACACTTACACATTTTTATGAATATTATAGGCAGCGCATTGCCATAGCCCAGAATTTAGTCGAGAATATTGTAGGGTTAACAAAGTAAATTGCCAAATCTTATTGCTTGTAAAATTCTTTAGGGTTTTAGCGCTCTTCCCCGCCCAGCAGCTTTTCCTACCTCTCACTGGCCTCAAGTGTCTAGTTTTTATGGCGGCATTAGTAGAAAATTTTTTTATGCCTATACATATTTGGTTTCGGTAGAACCTTTCTTTATCTGATTCTCTTTGCATATAATATTTTCATGTTGTAATTGGCTATTTGCGCCCAAAAGTATACAACATTTTATTTTAACAGCACTCAAAATATTTAGAAGAACGCTAACGCTATTATATATATAACATTTAAAGAAACATCATCAACAGAGCCACAAAGTACACATCAACACAAAAAGCTTCTTGTGAAAATAATTGTGTCTTTTGGCAAACGTAAACAACGTCCGCTTGACAGTACAACGAGGTATCATTAGCGTAAATTGCATGCGTTTGTTTGGGTGTGTGTGTGTGTATATATATATATAAAATAATACTAATAATTTCACAAATTAAATTGTGAATTATGAAATTGTGGCAAATAGATAAAGGAACAACAGGAATATTTTCATACTTCAACCATACAAATTAATATTTAACAAATATAATTTCAACACTTTAACTCTTCAACACTTCACAAAAACGACAACGGCAGCAACAGCAACAACAGTACAAACCAGTAGCAATAGTAGAATCCAACTAACTCAAACTTCCCCTAAAGGTATTTGGCAAACACCTTACATATTAGGCGCAAGTGTGAGGTAGTAGGGAGAGCAGAAATAGTAGCTTTAGCAGTAGTAGAGTCTGCATTTTATATAAAATTTAGTATGTGTGTTTTGCAGTGTAACTTTATGCTTTGCAACTATATCTTTTTGGTAGTGTATGTATGTGAGTCAGTGTGCAATGGTGGTTATTTGTGTGTATGCGTGTTGTGTAGAGAAAGAGTGCGTGTGTGTGTGTGTGTCGTGCATATATATGTTTGACAGTATGATGTTCAATGTGTGTGCTTTAATTGTAAATATTTTCTTTGTAAAGCTGAAAATTAATAACACATGCCATTAGGTAATTTCAGCAAAAATCGGTTTTGCATATGAAGAAAACAATTTACGATTACAGGAATATGAAAAGTTTTTGTTTTCTTCCATGGTTTGCAAACAGTTGCAGTGCAGCTGCTCAATATAACAGAATAGAATATGGGTTAAGGTTCCAGTTTAAGAATCTCTTAACTTTTATTGTACCCAAAGAAACTCAAACAGTGTGTAGCTTTTTATAAACGCATTAAAAATAACTTTAAGGAACTAAAAATCTTTCTTTCGAAGATTTAAATACACATTCTTTAAAACGTTGTGGAGGCATTAAAGCTATTTATCGAAAGACATCGGTTTTTGTGTTAAAACCCCACGCTGGTTCTCCCAGTGCAATGAAGTGTATTTCTTACAAGCAATCCTCAACATTTAACAAGTATACACTTCCCGGAAATTGTACGTCTTATAATGTTATTAAGGGAAAGTCTTAGTTTTAAATTAGAAAATTCAGTCCGTCAATGGAACGTCTCCATTTTGATATTCCTCTTCATTCGTTTACTGTACAGTGTCCCGTATCAAAAACGAATCCATTTCTGGATTTAAGCCCATTACTTCTGTATCGTTTCACAAAAGTTTCTCGGAATTAGGCACCGTAACTGTCAGACCGTGTTCTCGCATGGGTTCTTATTTATATAATTTTCCTTTTATACAGGAGAGGTAGGAAAGAAAATTTACTGTTTCGTAGCCGACTTTACTGGCATCATCCCTGCATATTATGAATCACATTTCAAGTGTTGTTTATATTTACAAATCTACTTGAAACTACTACAACACTAGTTCTGTTGTTCTGTTGTAGATAGATATATATTTACATGTTTTAATTAAAAATATTTACTCGATTTCTATGACTAGAACTGAATAAAGCTGCTGCACTGCGTCAAGAGTGAAATAAATGCAACACAACAGCCGCTTGTGTTTGTTTTTAATCCCTTAAGGTATGCAGCTGTTAAGTAAAAATCTGAAATATGTACATAATTTACTATTGAACATGTTTTAATTAGAATTTATTGCTTACAAGTGTTTGTTGGTTGGTAATTTACTCGTGTTCGTATTTATTTTTTCTTCAACATTAAAATGCAATTAGTAAGTTTTGCTATTTCACACGCTCAATACACTTAACCTCAAAATGCTTAAGCGTCGGCATTAGTTTACAATAACCTCTCACTCGCTCGCTCATCCATTTGTATTTATATTTATTTTTGTTGCATATACTTGGCGCAAAACAGCTGCTGCTTGCTAAATATATAAATTGCTTTTCAGACGATTAACATGTGGAGGTGTGAAGTGAAAAAAAAAAATAAAATAAAATTTTGTTGGCGGGTCTATGCAAATATATATTTTTTTTCAAACTTAAGTGCAACTACAACTAAAAGTGACGCCTCTTTCCTATGTTTCTCTCTCTCCGCCTTCTCGGTGTATGTGTGTATGTGTCATTTTGTTGTAGGCAACACGACAGCTGAAATGATTAACACTTGGAGCTGTTGTAATTTTAGGCTTTGGCGCACTTGCAGCGACTTAATCCACAAGAATGAAAATTGAATAGTTGTTGGTTGATAATGAGATGCAGATTCAAAGTTAAGTATTTGCATACTTAATATATAGTGTAAAACGAAAATAATGTTGCATGATTACCGCATATTTGGCAGTGAATTATAATGTTAGTTTTCTTCTTTTTTACAGCACTTGGTATTATGAATTTAATTTGCTGCCTTTTCAATGACAGCAATTTCCTTTTTCTTTTGATGTAACAAAGCTTAATTTTTGGCGTGCCCTATCAACTGCTATTAGTATTGAATAAGTCCGCAAAAGTGTGTGGAATCCCAATAAAAAAAAAATAATTAAAAGCTTTCAAAGTGATGCTGTGTTGCAAACTTTAATCAACTTTCTCGTAAATATTTAATAGAGAGTAAAAGCATTACTTAAGCCAAGAATATTTCTTTGTATATTTCCAAGCAAACACACCCACACATACACAAATTAAAGTACCCAAAATTAAGGGTATACATACTACAGAGGAAACAAAAATATATGTATGCGATTGTATAGATGCTTTCATCGTGCATAAATATGCAACACTTTTGCTAAATCCACATAAATTTTTCAGCGCGAAATTTTCTCGGAAAAAACAATATTTTTTACAATTTGGGCAAACAAACAACTTATACATATCTGTTTATATGTACATAATATTTCAAAGATATTCCAAACTGACATCTACAATTGTATACACATTCACATATTTGGTGTTCATCATCAAGTTTAGCGCAGTGCTCGCTTTTCTCATATGTCATCGAAAATCCGCGAAATATTCAATTGATTTCGAAAACCCTGCAAATACAATTATATTTCACTCAGAACAAGCACAACAAAACATAAAAAGAAACCAAACAAAAGTAAAGGGAAAAAACGTGCAGATTGAATGTCTAAAAGTATGCCAGTGAAAATGTCAGAAAAGCTTGAAAACTGAAACGCAGAAACCTGAAGCAACAAAAATATTGAAACGTTTTGAAATTAAATTTGACATGTGGAAATTGCTTTCTCTTGTTGGTTTTTACGGGTTAAGCAGCAGTAAGCAGCAGTAGGAGTAAAAAGAAAACATATGAGCACTCAAATTAGATATATGAGCTGCCTAAAAGTAAGCTTGTGAAGAGAGTTAGCACTGATACATGCAATTGAATAATTTTACAGAATAAATTAATTATACATACAACAAAATGGCAAGCAGTCAGACTTTTAGCATGTTCCACAAACGACGTAGAATACGTTTCTTTTTACTTAAAATACGTAGGGGGAGAGAGAAATATTACTTGCCTAATACCATATAATTTCACAACCGCTACATTAAAACTACAATCGCAAAAACAAGAACAATAATATTCGTGGATTTAACTGTTTAGCCTTCAAACATTGAATAACTAATGACTTTGCCGCAAGTCTGACCGCAAATGAAACAATTAAATTAAAATACCATATAAGATTCATAAATATGGCATTCCATTGAAAACCACATCAAAAGCCTTTCATAACAGTAGGTAAAGTGACCTTAATACCATAACAGCCTCAGTATACAGTGATGGGCAGTGAATTAGGCAATTAAGAATTCCAAAATATGAGAAGCCACATCTACCCTATTTTAAAGTACATCACTATACATCCATGTATGTATGTGTGTGTGTGTAAACATTCGTAAGCAAAGCCAATGTAATATGACCAATTTACAAAAAAAAAAAAACTAAATGAAAGTTATATAAAGTTTAGTTTGCTATTTGGTATTGGGTGGCATTCAAAAAATCATATAAAACTTTGAGCTTTGTTTTTTATATTGATAAATGCTTTCTGTTTTCTGTTTCTGTATTTTAAAGCTAAATAAAACCAGAAAATATTATGGTCAAATATTTTTTTATGCGTCGTTACAGTGGAAAGAACACAATGAAAAATGGTATACTAGCAAAATTGCCCCTGGTGCTATGCATTTTATATACTACAAAATTGGGATTTAAGTCAAACGACAACGACAGTGACTAAAAAAAGGTCGCCTATCATTTTCCCGGTCTCTTTTTGTACGGGTTCATAATTTTTTTTACTTTCTTTTGCACGCATGCTGAGTAAAATGATTTCACTATAAATGACAGCGAAAAAAGGAATAATATTATTTACGCTCTGAATGGCAGAGTATCATAAAACATTCATTTACCCATATGTGTGTATATGTGTGTTGGGTATACTGCTGTTTGTGTAGTGACAAAGTGCGTAGCCAATTTTGTCAACAAAATTCTATATACACACACATGCATACATTCTTCTTGAAGGTAGATCCTACAATATATGACTGTTTGCTTTATTTTTGCTTGATTTATTAATGCCGTTACGGTTTATGACTCTAGTATGCACACGGAAGAAAGGCAAACACATACTTAAAAATACATATACAAACATACATGTATACATACGTCAATAAATATTAACCTTTTATATGTGTGTGTGAGTGTATGAAAAAAAACGCATATGACACTGTACGTAAATTAATGTCAGTTGACCAACAAATGTCCTTTTTCATACATAAACACACGCACACATCCACGCCCATGCGTTAATTTCATTGCTGTTACTCAGTTTTATATAAATGTTTATTATTTTTTATGTGTACGCATATTGAAGTTTACAGCAGAACGCATTAATTATTTGCGTAGTGCATACAGCATTAATTTTTAATTGGATCAAGAAAAAATAAACACATACATGCAAAAAGTGTGCATATATAAATACTTTTGTATGTGTGTGTGTGTGTATATAACCATCACTGTTCATACATACATGTATATTTTATTTAAAAAGCAGTAGCTACTTGTCGGTGTGTATGTGGTTAAAGCTTAAAAGTTATTTTGTAACAACACAAAGTGTGCATTCAGGCGCAAACAATAATTGTTGCATAATTAATGATGTAAGCAAAAGTATTTGTGTGTGTAATCATGAATGTTTGTCTTTCTTTCTTTTACATTATATACCTGCGTGTGTTTTTTTGTTTTTGTTTTCTTTTTTTTTCGTGCATGTTTGTAAGCGGCTTATATAACATAACGCAACGTAACATACTTTGTAGAGGTGTTCAAATTAAATTTTATAATTTTTGCTCGTACTGCCTGTTTATCTGTCGGTTTGTTTACCTGCTTAACTGCCTGACTATTGCTTTGTTTGTTTATTTGCTCAACAAACATTATTGCTAGAGTAAAAGAAAATTGAATTATTAGTTGCATAATCTTAGTTAGAAATAAATCAGCACACTTGGATGTGCAAGTAGCATTTGTAATGAAGTTATCATTCGATTATATTGAATTCATCTTGAATAATACCACAAGAGAGTGTAAATTGGCATTAACACAATTCAAATAAGAAACATTTATAAATTAATTTTTAGACTATCACATTTCACTTTCAAAAATTTTAAAAAGTTTTTGCTTATGCAATGATGTTACTAGCGGGAGTAAAAAAATAGGTGGGAAACCGAATAAATTTTCACTCGGAATTTTCCATAGATATTCTTTATTATTTTTAAGCGGAAAATCTGTTTAATTTCATTTAAAAGTATATCTGCTAAAAATAAGGAAAAAAAAAAAAAAAAAACTTCTTGTTCAGTTTTTCTTTACTTTATTGTCAATCTTTCTTTCTTGAATTCAGTAAAACAACAAATTCATAGAGAAAATCTTTTTGTTTTTATAATAAATCTAAGTAATATTTCAATATTAATCTTCTTAATTTTATTAGAAGTCTTTTCGAATCTATTAAAAAGAAGACGACCTCGATAGCCTAGTGGATAGTGCACTAGACTTTCATCTGGGAGGTTCGGGTTCGATTCCCGTCTTCGTCTGGTGGTTAATTTTCATTACTTTCTTATATTCACTATCAATATGAAGTGTATGAGAATTATAAGATAGTGTACATGTACACACATTGGTTGGCAATGGCAAAACCACCAAGCCGATAAAAAATTGCCACACTGCCGTTCGGAATCGGCGTTAAACTGTAGGTCCAACTATGTGGTATCACAATGGGCCGTTCAGGCCTAAGTGTGTCTCTCGACAGCCACTCCAACCTAACCTATTAAAAAGAATATCTTCTAAATTTTATGTGGGCTCTTTTATTTCATATTTCTCGTTATATACTTGCTATTTTTTTAGGAGACTATGAAAATTAAACCTTAGGGTTACTTGAAGCATTTGAATTGTGATAACATTTCAAAAGGTAAAGTCGTTTATAAAAATATAAAATTTTGAATTAGCTAATTTTCTTTACAGATTTTAAATACTTATTGCATTTATACAATTCTTTAACACGCTTTTCTGCAGCCTTTGCGGCTTAATAAAGACAACAAACCAACATTAGCTGATGCACAAACAGATTTTGTTACAATCGTTGCAACACGCAATGATATTCAACCCACAATAATGGATATAGTGAATCACTTTGCCGTAAGTAGTGTTGATTCGATACCCACATAGTATCGATACTTTTACTCATTACTTGTATCGAATAAAAGTATCGATGCTACCGAAAATATCGGAAAAAAGTATCGAATATGTACTTGTATCGAATACTTGTTTAAAGAGACAAATAACTCTTTTTTTAAGTGGTTGTCAAGGAAAGCATTCAGGCCAGAACGGTCTATTATTTTACAATATGGTTGAGCCTACAGTTTACACTACTAAACACGAGTTTTTCGCCAATAAATCAAGGTTTTGAGATATTTCCACTGGAAAGACGTGAATCATATAGAAATGACGTTAATTTAATTTAGCAAATCGCTAGAAAATTTATAACAGAAAGAAAACTAATCAACAGATTAAAGATTGTTAAAAATATTTTATTTTCATGAAAAGGTTTCAATAAACATTATGTTCTACATGCATGGGCGGAAATATCTTCTAGAACTTCAATTATGTACTGCAATATTGTCATACATTGAAATATTGCAATATGGACTGAAATATTTTGAATAATTCTGCAGTAGCATTTTGAAATATATTATTGATTGCTGTAAAATATTGTAAAATGATCCACAATTTTAAATATTGTAAAGCAATATTTCAGTTTTTAAATAAATATTTTCCAAAAGTATCGAGTATCCGATACTGACCCTTTTTTCCGATACCAAGTAAAATACTTATGTTATAGCATCGAGTAAAAAAAGTACTTGAATTGAATGAAAAGTATCAAGTTTTTACTTGTATTTACTTGTATCGAATCATCACTAGCCGTAAGAAAGGAGAAATTACAGCCACGAATTATCGTCGTTGGGTCCGATTTTTGATCTATTTCTGAGTTTTATGTTTTTTGCAATGGCCTGTAATGGAAATATACCTATGATTTCAATAAATTGAATTGAAGGCGATTGTCTTTTAAAAGTAATAAATTATTATTTTTAATTAATTCAAGATGAGAGCCTTATAAAAATAATAAGATATTCTTTTCAATAAATTCAAGAAGATAATCTTATAAAATTTCGAAGATTTCTTATTCGTTTTATTGAAAAGAAAATCCTTCTAAAAATAAGAAGACTTTCTTTTTGAAGAAAAACCATAGAGATATCTTTTTACTTTTGTTCTATTTTATTAGGTAGTTTTGGCTCTGTGCAGCTTATAAAAGAAAAGAAACAATAAAAAGCTAAACAAATTTTGTGTGTTAAAAATCTATTTGGGGGGTTTTTGGTGCTAGGAATCTGAGTACGCTACGGTGAAAAAAAATAAAAAAAACCCGATGGTAAAAAGTGAAAACAGTGTTTACTTAAACGTTTTTTTGATAAATTTAGGTGGGGTCACTGAACAACAAAACAATCGTAGGCCTTTGTTTTTAGTGGAAAACAGCGAGAAACAACACAATGTACGTTTCAGTTCTTTAGTGTGTACGACTATCAGCTACACAAGTATGTTTTTTTAAATTTAGTTTATTTCATCAACTGTTTTTTTATACAGATTTTTTCCCCTTAGAATTAAGAGGCTCCAACTGTTTTGCTGTTCAGTGACACCACCTAATTTTTTCTAAAAAAGCAGTAATTTTTTTGAAATTGTTTTCCACTGTAGTCATCAAAATCAATTGGTCCAGAAAAAGCCATGAGATTCGCCATATTAAAAAACCCTCAAACAGGTATCTAAGTAATACACAAAATTTGTATAATTTTTTAATTTTTTCTTCTGTTGTACCTATGATGCACATTAAAGAAATTTAGACGAATTTAGATATCTTCCACAAACTATTGACATCATCCTTTAAATTTGTAGCTTGCAATAAAACGGCAATATGTTTACAGTGTAGTAAGCTTTTGGACATTGAAATGCGATGTAGGAATTATTCAAAAAAAATTTTATATAAATAAAAATTCATATTATATATTTTTAAGCATAACATTTAATTGCATACATTGGAAGTGATATTTTTTTATTTTGTTTCATTATTTTTTTAATGGAACTCATTTTATCTACAATAACATGACCAACAAATTTGTGAACGGCTTTTACTACTTGGTTAGGTAAAGCAATTACTGCTCTTTATCCTCTCTTACTCACCCCCAATCAAAGAGATACGCCAAACACTTAAAAAAGAATTAGAGCGTGAAAGCCAACAAAAACAGGAATAAAATCAAACAACTCGTACAAAACACAACAAATGCAGACAAAGTAAAAAGGATTTAAAACACAAAAAAACTTTCAAACAGTGTAGATCAATTAGTAGCATAGAAATTTCTGCCAAACAAATAACACTCGTACTCAAGTAAGTGGTTAGTAAAATGAAAATAAATAGCTAGGAAACCGCACAACAGCGTAATTACAACTATACTTAGCATACTTTTGTGGGTTTAAGTTTCAAGTGTATGTGTATGTGCATTTCCTTTCGTTTCACTTCACACATACATACGCACGGTACACCAAAAGAGACAACACTTCAGAAGTATTTTTAAAATCCCACTATTAAAAAATGAGAAGTGGCTTTAAAAATTTTTTTACTGTCTACTTATAGCGGCTTACAAGAAAATCACAAAACAAGTGAGAAAATAAGAAAATGTTTTTGTTTTTTATATATGAATTAATTGGGGTAAAGCAGGAGTGCATTGAAAAGTTTTAATTTATTTTATGAAACAAAAATTTCATTTAATGCGCGAGTTAAACGAAAAATTCCATAACCACGAAATTCAAGAAGTATTCTTAAAATTAAAAACAATGGAGTGAGTTTCATTATCTTAAAAGAAATATTAAAATTTTCTGCTTTTTCTTGTTGGTTCTTTCTATTTTACAACTTTTTTCTTGTTTGATTTTTGACACTCAAGTTGTCAAAAGACAAATGAGCTTTTAATTTTTTTATTGGTTTATTCGCACTTTTTTTGGGACCTATTCAATATCAAAAGCAGATTGTTTACATTTTCGTGTTTCCATAAAATTTTAATTAATTTTCAAACCACGGAAGAGAACCGCAACATAATTTTTTCAAACCTTTTTATTTCAAATCTTTTTTAAAAAAATCGAAGAAGAGGTTTGTTTTATTTTTTTAAAACTACCACTTAACTGAAAAAACATGCTAAAGATTGCATAGTTTTATTATTAAATTAGAAAATGAATAACAATCTAAATTTTGAGTTATTTAAACTAACCGCACACAGCTTGATTATAATTTATTAGTGCTTCTATAAATCGCATTAGATCAATTTCCGAAAAATGTTGCCTGATTTTAGGCGCCCTCAGCTAAATTAGCACACATTTTGAGCCTACACTACATGACAAATCAATCAACGCTTTAGCATAATCAGCAAACACACAAATCATTTGCATACTTTATGGCACAACGACAAAAATGTGAGGCAGGCAAAGAGAAGAATCCAAAGGATTCAATTTCTATGAATGTATGTAAGTAAATGCGGATATATGTATGCTACTGTGCCTTTTATCTACTTTGTTCGTTTTTTGTTTTTTTCTTCTTTTCACTTAAGCTTGTGGGTCATTGCGGTTGAAATGTGATTGTGGTTTACTTGTTCATGGAAGACACACAAAATGAGAAAAACACATTTCTTCTATGGCACACTTTGTAGTCAATGGCGACGTCAAACAATAAATACAAAATTCAAAACTTCCTACTCTCAATTTTCTTACAAACGAAAAAATAAAGCAAAAAGTAAAACTAAACTCTTGCAGAGTCGTCACTCTCCTTGCTTATCTCTTGTGAGTGCCTAAATGTAGGCTAAGCTATTAATATAAGTGACTGATTAATTGAAGTGGAAACTGCAGAAGTTGCAGATTGCAGAGGCGTCACGTCGTTCGTTCTCATATACTTAAGTTAAACTCTAATCAGTGAATAAAACTTCTTACATTGAGTTCAGGGGAGAAGCGTGTAGTTGATGACTGCCACCTACTGTGGTTTGGTTTGTTTATACAAAATAATGCTATGCAAGCTGCCGGCACCAGTGTGAAATTATGAAAGGCGACAAGTTAAACGAGCTATAATTTATAAAGACAATAGCTGAAATAACATGTTCTCAGGCAAAAAGCTTTAGAATTTTCGGTATATATACATGCATAAATTAGTTTATTTTTCTTGTCACTCGAGGCACACATACAAAACTTTTCTTTCATATTTTCCGTATAACTTGCAATAAATTCTAATATCTTTCACAACTTCATGAAATGAAATAAAAGTCAGTAAGTGAGGTTTACAGAGCATACCTTGACTACATAATGTTAATGTCCGGACCATAACCAAACCTCATGATAAATTTCTGCAAATATGCGAATATTACTAGAGTAGGTACTGACTAAATCTATGCCGCCTTAATTTTCTTCTTGTTGTAATAATTAATTTTGTTTCCTTTTCAACATTTAGCATTCATTTCATTTTTATTAAGAGCTTACGTGCAACACCTTGTATTTTCACAGAAGCACAGAAAAATTACGGTCCGGCTATTTGCCGTTCGTATATCCTTCCAACTGTCCAGTATGTTTGTTCATTTGCCATATATGTACATATACGTATGTATGTATTTGTGTGTGAATGTTCATGTAATGTATGCGTGTATTTCTTCACCTGACCACGTGATGCACACATCACAAAGTTCTGTCTATATTCGTATTGTTTCACATTTATTTATAAGCAACAGCACTCGTTCACTTTTGTTTCAGGCTCACACATATCCTAATCAAGGATATGCTGAACGTGCATGCGTGTGTTAGAATTTGTGCTTATTATAAGCTGTATTATTATGGCATGTGATTCATTTTTATATTTTTGCTTTGTTCTTTTCTTTCCTATATTTCTTGTTGTTGTTGTATTCTCGTTCATTCATTATTACGTGCTAGCTTTTTTTACTTTACTTTTTTGTTCTTTTTTCCTCTTTATACGCAGCCATTTTGGCAGCCATATTGTATTCCCTTTGAGTTATAGAGTGTTTAAATGTATGCGTGCTGAAAGGTATGTGTGTGTGAAAATATATTTTTTTTAATTTAAACACGTTAGCGTTTAATTTAAGTATCATAAAAATCATTTACTTTGTCTTTATCGAAAATTTAAGAATATTATAATGAAGTTTTAAATGAGCAATGCGGTGGAGGCACATTTTTGTTTTTTTTTTAGTATTACCTAAAAGTATACTACATAACAAAATTGCATAGGATATTTACGAGAAAAATAGGTAAGGATATAAAAGCTGCATAAAACTGAAATTTCTACTATTTCGTGAACCATTCAAGACTACTCCAACGTATTGAAAGTTTGAAGTTTTCAATTTCAAGCAGTAAATTTCATTTATATGCGTCACGGACGTGTATTCACAATTTATAATGAACCTGGCAAGCAAGTGGAGGAAGAAGTTTTTATATTTAAAGTTTTCAACTAAATTTTCTTAATGCAACTCGAAAAGTAATCCAAGTGCCATCAAACTGCAAGCCTGCATTATGCATTATGAAATTGCATTAAATATTTATTGCTTTTACTTTCAAAATGCAAACGGCAACGTATTTGATACCAGCGAAATACAATATTTAAGTGCAATATAAAATCACGTATGCACGCTTAAATTATGTATCAAAAACTTCCTCCGAAATATTAATAATAATATTAATTTTAAACTTTTGTATTACGCAAAACTTTGTGGTAAACATTTTCAATTGATTTTTGCGCACTGCACGGTGCACTGTGTGTGTGTGTGTGTGTGTGTGTCGGGCCAAGCGAGTCACTTACTCAACTAATTTCGCTAGCTAAATGTAAACCTTGACTAACAAACTGTTCTAAAATTTTTTATTTGCAAAACGTTTGCCATGTGACTAACAGACTTTCAAGAGTATGGTATTTTATTTAAAAAAAAAAGACAAGACCAGTAACTAGAAATCATAATGAATATCATTGAATGTACGTAAACAAAGTCAAATGGAAAATATTTGAAAAGTCACGTCAGGGACATGCTTAGCAATTGCTATTCCAGCTCTTCCACTTCAGTTTCTTATTCTTGTACTTTTTCTTTTACCAAATCTTAGCCTTTTTATTACTATTCTGTAGTCTGATTTTGCAATTTTTTTTCTTCTTTTTTGTGGGTTTGGTTTTTCGATTTGAAATTACATGGTGGTGGCTATGATGTGACGTGATGTGCTTTAATGTGATTGTCAAGTGATGCGACGAAGCTGATGCTGCTTTCGTTCCTGCAATGCTTATGCAACTTCACAATAACAAAAAGGCAATAGCAGAAACTTTTGCAACTTCTACTTACAAATATAGCCTTTTCTTCTTTTTTAGCAGTGAATTCGTGACAGCGTCAAGTTGAGAAATCAGTAGCTGCCATTACTTTTACTTCCTACTACTGCTGAATTGCATGATTATCCACGCATTCAGTCAGTCTGTTAGACAGTCAGCCATCAGTGGTAGTCAAACAGTCAGATAGTGTAGTAATTCCATGCTTCTTTTAGACACAATGTAAACGAGGAATAGTGGCATAGAACAAAAACCCAGCAGCTTGAAAGAAAACTTTGCAAAAAATGCAAATCACAGGCATGGCAAAAATTGCAATTGCAATGTGAGCAATTTTTTCAGTTTCCTTTTTCATGTTTTTTTCTATTGTTTTTGAGTAATGATTGTAGTAATGATTTATCGTTAGCGTTTTTGTTATAATCTTATGATTTGCGTATAACGAGCAGATTGCAATCCAAAAAGTATGCTAAAGCTTAGAAGTTTTTTTTTTAAAGGAAATGGAATAGGAGAGGAAAACACATAGAGTTGCCTAAGTACATAAAGTTTTATGGAACCGAATATAAAATTTCTGTAACTTTGATTTTTTCCCTAAAGGTTTGTTCTTCATCTTTTTTCTAATTGTTAAAACTTTGCCCTCAACAAATCTTGTTGCCGATGTTTTACATTTCCTGAAATGCTTTCATTGGTTCCAATTGTAGATATTTTTTCATTATAAACTTTTCTCCTTCACCACGCCGTAAACTTTAAAATACTATAATATTTTCAAATATACTTTTTCAGATTAATTCCATCTACCACAAATTCTTAACATTTCACCAGGATTTTTTTTTTTTTGCTTTTAGATTTCTACTGTAAACGCCAAAAACGTTTTAAGAAAATTATTTTACAATCTTATCAAATAATCCTAAAAATAGTCCATTAAATACTTTAAAATTTTTCTACTTTCATTTTCAAGTATGCCCAAACTAAGCTTTTAGTACTTTTGCTGTGTATATTTATACGCTACTCGGTGGCACTACCATTACAAATTCAAAATTTAATTTCGGAAATGAGCAGAAGTTTACTTTTTTCACCTTTTTCAGGTTTTAGGTTGTTTTATATTTAAAGCCAACCGAACAAAAACAAAATATGTACGTAACGTCTCACTTTGATACTTTTTTGCTTTTCCGCCGAACGAACAAGTGGAAGTACAAACAACATTTTAGTAAATTAAAAAGTTTTTTTTTTTACATGACCCAAAGTAAAACGAAACAGAAAGAACAACAAAAAGAACAGTTTGGCAACAAAACGTAACTATAAACAAAGTATTACAACACAAAATTGCTGCAGCAGCAAAAGAGCAACAAAATGAAAGTCACACAAAAATGAATTTGTGGTAATGTATGACTACCCTACGACTACTGCTCCCTCCATCTTCCATGTCCTCATGTTTCCCTTCGCTGTGCATGACTTCAAACTCATGGCAAAACCCAAAGTGTCACATTGACTTGTTGCTATTGCCTCTTTCATTACCATTCAACTGCTGCCACTACTTTTTTCCTTCTTGCTACATATTTCTGCATATGGCAACTAACTACTTCTACTTCCCCTTCACACATTTCTGCTTCTGGACACTTTGATGCCAGTTAGAACATAACAGACAATTGTGACATATACACTGACAAAGGAAAAAAAGGAGAATAACGAAGTGAACGAGGAAGAATACGCGATGATGCTCTTGTTTAAACATAAAACTACAAAACTAAGTAAAAAAATTAAATGTTGAAGCTATGTACAATCAGACACACAGGCAGATGGATAGCAAGTAATAATGTCACGTACTTACATACATACAGACATACATACATATACACATATAACAATGAAGAAAATTGAAACAAAGTATTGCATACGTTTTGGCTGTCAACCTTGACAATGCTTTAAAATTCAGATGCTGGAAGAGCAATGCGCTTTTGTAAAAGTTCTTATTCAGCTCATATAATATTAAACGCGAGAAGAAGAAACTAGAAAGCGCAATGAAAAAAATGGAGATAGATTTTAATCTTTCATATGCAAACAGTTTGAATATTTCATAATTGGAAAATATTTCCAAAATTTTATAAATGAGATTTGAAGTTCATTTATGATCTTTTGTTCCAATATTTATGAAAAACCACTTAGGGTTTATCTTGTTTTCAGACTTTAATATTTAACTATTTGTTAAATAAACACTCTACCTCAAACCTCAGACGAGCTAAGGCTCCTAGCTCCTATATGCACACAAACAATGGGGTTTCAAAATGTTGAATTTATTTGCTCGAAATAATTTGAGCAATCTCATTGCTATGAAACTACAACATCCGTTCCCGCTATTTGTGCTACTGTTCCATTTGGTTTTCATTAGAGAAAATATTTCGAATATTAAATTTTCCGCATACAATTTTCGATTCAAGATTTTTCTTCCTTACTTATTGGATTTTCGTCTACTTTGCCATATAGTGCCATGAAGAACAGGGAAGAACAACATGGACCACCACCTGAATTGCAATGATTTCATTTTTAATGCATGCTTTATGCGCATTTTGATTTTGTATGTGTTTGCAGAGAATTGGTTTCTGAATGCTATTTCGATTACAGTACAGAACGTGAGCAGACAGACAATAAATTGTTCGTGTGTAATCAAACCGATTTTGTTCAATGGCATGATTTTAGAGCGAGCATTTTGGAGTTAACGATTGATTTTTGGCGTGAAACCTTTACTTTATTAAATATTTTTTGCATACTTTCATTTAAATTCACATATTGTGATTTAGGTGTCCAATAAAAGGAGATTTCGATGTAAAAATGTAAAAAGTTGAATATGCCTTGGGGTATGCAACGATTTTTAAATTATTCAAAAAATTAAATAATTTGTCATACAAAAACAAAATCCCGAAAATATACACAATTTCATAATAATTTCGATGTACAAATATTTATTTAAGCAAAAAACAGTGAAAAATCTAAAAATTTAATTTTTGCAATTTTTCTGCTCTAATCCCTTAAGCATTTTAAATTTTCTGCATATTTATTTAGAATTTATTTAGTTTTATCTTGTAAATACTCGTACGTGTACTGGTATACTGAATGAAATTTAACATTTCACATAAATCATTGATAGATATGTACATAGATACTCACTACGCTGCTGTGCTCATACTCGTGTAGCATAACAAATTGATATTGTTTTTCATAGATAGATACCTTTACCAATACAACAACAAAAATGGCATTTTATACTCACCTGAAAGTAGACAAGAAAAATAATATATATATAGTTAGTTATAAATGTAATATTGTTCATATGTGTCAGCAAAAAAATATTTCACATTGTTAAAGTAAACATTGCATAACTAAATAATATTTTAAATTAAATATTGAATTTTTTCTATTAAAATAAATAAATATAAAATATTCACATTGTGCGCTTATAAATTTTATAAGGCCGCAGAGACTAGTAGAGATTTATACGCGTGAAAAACGCCCATGGTTATGCAATCGAATATTTTTAATTTACAAATAACATATTTTTTTTTTTTTCTTTTTTCGAATAGCAAATAATGCGCAATTTAAATTTTTAGGATCAACATTATGATTTTTAAAACTATACACTTAAAAGCTGCCGACACCTTAAAATATGCAAATATAAAAAAATATTCCACTTTTTTTATTTCTTAGCTAAATTTCAGTTTTCTTTTCTATACAATTTGAATAAAAATTAAAACGATAAAAAGTAATGTAAGTAAATACTGATGTTAATGCACACATTAAAGTAAACTCAAACATTTTCTTCATTCATTCAAAAAACAATTTATCTTTTTTTCCATTCATTTTTAGATTTAATTTCACTTCATTAATAACATTAAAGTCACTTTTGTTAAAATATTTTCACCAGCTCTAAGAATATCCAGTCTAGCACTCTACATTCAAACCATCTTGGTGGCCTAGTGGTAGAGTACGTTTAATTCCCAAACGGTGTATAATTGACATACTTTCATTTCTGCAATGTCTTTGAAAGCATATGAATGTTATTTTAGTTTTCTTTCACTTTTATACTCACGACTAATGTTTATTCTATATTAGTGATTCTTCGCAAACGCCTCCTATAGTATGCAACATTAGCGCTGTAAACTTTTAAAACTACAACCAAAGTCACACCTTTTTAGAAAACTTTTACTTTTGAAAGATAAATTGACCTTCTATTTCATCAATTTCTTTATCTAATACTACTTACAAGTTCCAAGAAAATGAGAAACTCAAACAACAACGAATATTCTTAATTTGCTTTCATTTCCTATATATTTGTGTGTGTGTTTGAATGTATGAGTTGTCAGTGTGTAAACGCTAAGAAAAAATATAAATAAATAGATCTTTACTTAGGGGCATTGACAAGGACATCAACTCACGGTTTATTATGCTTTATTACATTCTTGTTTATTTCTTTATTTTTCGCCTTCCTTTCATTCTCCTCCCTTTCCTTATTGAATTTTATACGATACTCGCATATCATCCCTTTTTTATTTGATATTGACGTTTCTTCTATTTTTCTGTATTCACTTTGTTTACATTTGAATAAACGGACAGATTGACTACAAAATAAGACGGGACATACATACATACATACGTGCATGCATTTGACGATTGACTAACATTTGTTTACTTTTTTTGGCGCTTAACAAATTTACTTTTCTTTTTACAAATTTCTATTTTCAGTGCTTTAGAAATTTCCGGTTTATATTCAATTCAAACACACATAATATAACACCTACTTCTACACCTTTTCTTCTTCTTCCTCTGTCGCTTCTTTTAATTTTTTTTTTTGTAAAGGGATTGGATTTTTGCAGGTGGACACGCTAAGTCAATTTTTATTTTATTCGATTCTTATCCGTTGGCAAAAATTGCTCATTTCTTATTTTATATTTCACACGTTGCTGTGTTGCTTTTTAGTTAAAGTTGCCTAAAGGTATGCAATGAATTTCATTACTTTAGCGTAAATTTGTCATCACTTGAGGTTTCCCTTTTGTGTGTTGAGGCACTAAAGCTTAATGGATTTTTTTTTTGTTTGTATAAAATTAGTGGCAACTAAAAAAATGGGAAAGGCGGAGAAGAAATTATCAATACAGTTTTATGTATTCAAGGGATGGTATCTTTTCTTTGAGAAAAAATAAGCAGCAAAAATATGTGGTGCTTAAATCCAAAATGAGCATATTTAAACAATTTAATTTACTTGAGCAAAATGGACTTGGTAGCAAAATGAAATTTGTGTAAAGAAAAGGTGCAAAAACCTATGTACAATTTATGGAAAGAGCTTAGTAATTTTTACCTTAATCAGACACCAAATTATGTCTAGAAGTTATGATTCTTAAGTAAAAACTTCATCTTCTATCGTAACTTTTTAAATTTACTGTATGCCTCACTTCACATTTTTCATATCTGCTAAAATTATGTTTTGCAATTTGTTTTTTTAACTTTTTTTTAGCGTTACGCTTCATAAAATATTCTATTTATACAAAATTTTATAGCAATTCACAATTCTTAAAATGAAATGAAACCAAGGGAATATTTGTAATAAAACACTTGACTGAGTATACAAATTGATACAGATTTACGCATTATAACTTGTATTCACTTGTATCGTGTTTTGAAACAAAAAACAAATAATAATTTTTGATTACAATTGGAGAAAGTTAAACACTAAAGAATCTATGAAAATAGAGATTTGTATTGATTGCAAAAAAAAAAAAGATCAAGGAAATAAATATTAAGATTTATGCATAGTAACTCATGCGAAAGAATATTTCGTTAAATGAATTCTTCACATACTTTTAGGAGCTAAAATATAAAGCAAGTTTAAAATCAAGCAAAATAAAATTATAACTCCCTGAACGCTATTGAGTTATAACAAATTTTTACCAATAAAAATCATTTTCTTTGAACTACCTTTCGTTATGAAATTAACCTTAACTCTAAGCTACAAAGAAATCTATGAAGAGTTCTATCAAATTACTTTTGTTTGTTTGATTTTTCACAACAGCAGTAAAACCATCAGATAGTCGTCACTCATACAACTCAAGCAATCAATACTTTCTCTTTGTCTCTAATTAGACATATCCGCATTGGCGATGTCATCATGCTATTGTCGCCTAAAAGCATACAATACATTTGTGTTTAGTATGTCATAGGTACTCTATTGCAGAAGGAAAAAACAAGAGAAAAAAGCAAACGACCACTTGATTGACATTATTATTATTATTATTTACACTCACCGCATAATGCCTAAAACTATGCTACCAAAAATCAAACAATAGTTGGCAACAACATAGCAGTTTCTTTTTTCTTTTTTTGTTTGTTTGTCGTGAAGCCACTGTGTACATTTAATTTCATCAAAAAAAATATATTTCAAGCCAACCGCAGTCTGACGCCACTACCGCTATTTTTGATATTTTTTTTGTTGTGAATGTCATTGGTGGCATAGTGGCAGTGGAGGCATGGTGGCAGTGGTGATATTGGTAGTGCTGACAGCGATGTCTGAATAATAATGGTGCTACCATAGCTACAGCATCAGAGACAGGAAGTAGGTGTAGTAGTAGTGGTAGTGATAAAAACACTAGAACACTAATACAAACACAAATGCCAAATGGCATTAAATGCTATTGATGCGGAAAAACAATTCTTCACAAAATTTACTGCGACAGCAATTGATTTTGACATTTTTGCTTTCAAGCTCATTTTCCTATGGACGCTGTAGATGATAGGTATAGGTTGATTGGTTAGCTGATGTTGTTTTTTGCTGTTTTTTCTTTGCTTTCCTTCCTGTGCGGCATAATTTTGGCGCAGCAGGAAATAAGTATTTTTTTTTTATGTTTTCTCCTATTCTCTTGAGTATAAAAACTAACAAAGTATGGAAGAGTAAGTAAGATAACAAAAAAAAAGTTGTTTTCCTAACAAAATCAAAATCAAAATCAAAATTCTTAGGCAAATAAGAATATAAATATTTTTGTGTATCTTTGCGTTGGCGTATGATTTTGTTGTCGTTATTACTGCCTACTTAAGAGCATACTGAAGATTAATAACGTCTCAATTCACACACCAACGACGACATTAAAACTAACTAAATAAACAGAAGGTATCTACCTACCTACAGTTGAAATTCTATATATTTATCAAAAGAAAAATGAAGATTAAAGCTAATAATTAAATTTCTAGAGCATTATTTGATGTAGAATCAAAAGAAAACTTAATTTTCTTTCTTAATTGATTAGATTCGACTCAAAAATCAAAAAAAAAAAAAAAATAACCAAAAGAATGCAAAGAAAGTCATCTTTAATTTGCAGAATTTTGATTATTCTTTTTGTCATACTTGTTCACTCAACTTTCAGCTTATCTCTGTTGAAAGGTTATCATTTTTGATCTTAATAAAAAAAAAAGAAAGAAAATTAATAGAAGACGAAAAACGAATATATTTAAATTAGCAGTATCCTTATAAAATATATATGTAATATTTCTCTGTCTAGTTTAATGCGTTGTGAAAGCTTGAATTAGTATATTTATTATATTAGCACAAATTAATGTCAGTTAGCAAGGCTGATTTCATTACATTTTATCTTTTTTAATACTAATTTTGCCGTGCATATCCACACACTACGCTTTCATTCAGTCATCCACTCTCACACATCCTTCCTTATTCAGTCACTCAACAAAAAACCCAAAAGCCATTATTATTGTTCAACGACATTAATTCTATTCTGCCACTTAATTCGCTTATTAGACAACAATATACACTGTTTGTTGTGTTGCCACGCCATGGAACACCAGTAGGCAAGACAAGACAAGAAAAGATATTACAATATTCTTTCTTATTAAGTATTATTATTATTATTGTT
Source organism: Toxonevra muliebris (assembly GCA_963691655.1). Classification (NCBI taxonomy): domain Eukaryota; kingdom Metazoa; phylum Arthropoda; class Insecta; order Diptera; family Pallopteridae; genus Toxonevra; species Toxonevra muliebris. Next base: position 1,932,016 of record OY829329.1, read on the forward strand.
ATTATTATGATTATTATTCTTATTAGCTTTTTCAGGCAGTGTATTGCTTGCTGTTCTATTATGTATTTAACAATATATTTACGTTTACATATAGTTATAATTTTTTGAGCATATCATTATTTATAAATACTAGAAAAATATATATTTGCAGAAGTAGAACTTCAATGATAACAACAAGTATGCCTAACGAGTATGCTTCAGTTTTTCTCTTGTTTTTTCTTGTTTTCTTGAAATTTTGCGCTTTTACAAATATTCTATGTCTTTGTGGTAGCATTTTTTTTTTTGGCGTTTTATTTTATGCATCTGCACAAATTTATTAACCTTTTGTGGCCTGAGAGTTCATCTGTTTATAAATATATATACGAATATAAAGTAGATAGTATAGTATATACACATGTATATAAATTTTCGTGTGCATATGCGTAGGAGTAGATGTAAATAGTTGTTTTTGTGGTTTGAAGTTTTCCTTTCTACTTTTGTTATTCCTAATGATTTTTGAAAAGGTCACATGTGTCTGTATACACAAAAATATATATGTACATATGGATGTCTGCATATACGAAAGTGTGTGTGTGTGTGTGTGTGTGTGTGTACTGATGCATGCAAACATTTTGTGTAGATAATAATAAAATTTTTGACATTAAATCTATTGGAGCTGAATAAGGCAGGAAGTGTTGATAATAAAATTACTTTGTATAATAAATTGAATAGATTTTTTGTAATTCGTGAATTGCCCTGGAAATATGCAATGTTATTTTATCATAACAAAATGGAATTTAGTTAAAAGTAACTAATTTTTAATAAGATTAGATATGTGTAATATTTTGAATTTGTTTTTGAAGTTTCTAAATGTCAAGATTCATATGGATTTTAAGATGAATTTAAAAGTTGTAAAAGTCTGTTATGATTACAAAATTATTAAACTTTTTGAAAAACTTACAAATACAGTGCACGCCCGGAATTCTTAAGTTCGGAAATCTTAATTGTCTAGAAAGCTTAAGCAATTTTTGACTTGTATGCAACTTCCTAAAATCTTAAGATTTGACTTAAGTTTTCTGAGTAGGTTTAGAATTGACTTTTGTTTGCTTATTCTTCTCGCTTTTAGTGCTTTTACCTAATAAAATGCTACAGTGTACAACTCACATTTATGTATAAGAAATGAAATGTATGGTACATACAGTGCCGGTCATATCATTTGCAACCAAAATCAGTTGCACTTTAAATGACTTCTTAAGCTCACTAAAATAATTTTCATCAAAAATCTTTTTTATTCAAAATAAAGTGTATTTATTGCCATTTATTATAAAAAATTAAAAGTACAATATTATGTTGTAAATAAAAAAAGAAAGAAGTAATATTACATTAAAGTCGGAATTGAAAAGGTCAAAACATTTGCAACTAGAAAAAGTTAAAAGTAAAACTAGAAAAATTAAAGAAAAATCGAAACAGTTTTCAAAACTTTGTCGCATATTCATTATTAGCGAACATTGTTGGATGTCGACGTGGCATTGGCTCTATTAAATGTTTCGCCTGATCGATTTGAGGTCGCTTCCATTGCTTTTGAACATTCTCATACAGATCCTCCAGTTTTGTAAACGTTTCGTGCCAATTTTTCGCTTCACGAGCATCTAATGGCTCTCAACACTTTGTTTTGAATAAAAAAGATTTTTGATAAAAATTATTTTAGTGAGCTTAAGAACTCATTTAAAGTGCAAGTGATTTTGGTTGCAAATGACATGACCGGCACTGTATGTATGTATGTATTTCTTTACGCCTATGATTATTTAAAACGACTATCAAGTTTAGAAAAATAATTAATAAATGCGACGGCTATGTAGCATTGTGACAAAAAGGTACTTTTCTTGAATAAAATATGATTTTAAAAACCGTCCAGGAATCTTAAGAATTTGGAATTCTTAAGTAGCCCAAGAACAAACTACTTAAGAATTCCGAGCGTCCACTGTAGTGAAGATTTCTCCAACTTCTTCTTTAATCTTATAAGCTTCTTTAATTTCTTCAAAGACAAATCCATTATAAATATAATTTTCAAGATGGTAATCTCCTTGGCATATAAAATAATCAAGAAGCAAGCATTTTCGACAGCATTTTTGGCAATTGTACCCTTCCTGATAGATTTTATCGAAACGTTTTTTCAAGCCTCATAAATTTTCCCATTTAATTTCCCTTCAACAAAAAACACAGGTCACATACTCACATTAAAATTCAAAGTAGTAATACAATACAACAACAATATATACAATTATGTCAAGCAGAATCCACATACAAAGAAAAGAGAGACCGTAGCATTTTTGAGTAAACAGGCAGGCAGTCAGGCGGGCAGGCTGTCAAATGCTAAACATGTTGCTTGACCTTCTGAGAATGCACGTTTCGCATTTACTTGCTTTTCTTTAAAATGTGCCATGCCATGAAAAGTGAAAAGCATGTATGTACATATACAAAAACAAATATATATATATACTTATGCATTTGCTCGAGTACATATGTATGTATATTTATATATACACATGTGTTATACATAACGTAGAAAAAACTGACACAACAATAGAAGAAATTAAATTACAAACACTCTCGCAAAAACACACACTCACACTAAATTTACATTGAGTACGTCTGCAAAAGGATGAAGGGCGTCGTATGTCTAAAAAGCTGCTTGCTATACTGTAATTTAAGTAAGTGTGTTTTGTAAATGTGTGGTAGTGGGTATGAGTAAGAAGAGTGCGGTAGCTTAAGCTACAAAGTATAAACTATGCTTTGCTCTTGTAACCTACCACATTCATACAACATAAATACACACTGAGCGACAGATATGAAAGGCATCTTCATTTCACAATTGAACAAGTAAATTTGTATGCTCGTCTGCTTTGTATTGAAGTATGTATGTGGGTATGATGTATTTTTCTGTTTAAAAAAGGCGAGGCCATAAGAAAAAGTAACAAATAAAAGGCGTAAATTTTGCACGAGTGGCAAGGAGAAAAGTTGTGCCCTTTTCCCCATTATAAAAAATGACAATAAATGCGTTTAAAATAATGTTATTTTAGGTTGCATACTTTTTGGCATTTTAAAATGTTATTTTTTTTTTTGCGTAAAGTTATTTATTTACTGCATTACATTCCATTTAGCAAAATAACCTAAAAATAAGCTATTAATAAGAGTTATTGCTAATATTTTTAACATTTCAATGATAACGTCATTCTGAAAGGAGATTTACTTATTTCCTTTTCGGAAATATTACAATGCCAAAGCATCACCTAAACGCAGCTGTTCAAATAATGTTCTGATACCCAGAAGTGTGCAATGAATTTTAAAACTGAAACCGCTTTGTAGGCAGTTGCCATAAACAGACGTACATACAACTCGCTCATCTCACAAACAAAAATTTAACTTGTTTCTTTTTTTTTTGTATATGAAGCTGTCAAAAACATTGTCAGTTTTTTCTTGTAAATGACAACAGCATTAAAGCATTCCATCTGTGTTGCTCATGAAATCGAGTCAACATAGCGCTTGAAAGTATACTACCAGTTATTTTTTATTTTTTTGTAAACCAATTTAAAAGTATACAAATGTGTGTACGTGAGTGTACAAGTTTGAGCAAAAGAATTAAATGCAACGTTTTTTCCTTATCAAAAAATGTCTCACTTGACATTATTCTGCAAGCAAGTTGGGGCTTGAGCTTCTTCATTCCCTACCTTCTTTCCTCTACCTACCATGCCCACGAAGAAAAAACGCTAGTGTGTTGCATAATAGAAAGAGGTCGGTCGGGAACACAAAAACTATAGTGAACTATGTAGTAATACAGAAAAGAAACTTACAAGTGGCTACTGCTACAAAATAGCTTCATTCTCGTATGTATGTAGCTAGTTGGGTACCCTACGTTGTTGCCAAAGCGCAATTGTGCTTTTGAGTGTTCAAAATGTCGTAACATTAGAGGTGAAATACATAAAAAAAACTTTGATTCTACACACACACAAAAAAAAAGAAAAAGCTGTAGAAGTGAAAAAAAAAAAAATTGCAGCCAACAAAAATCAACTGCCACCCGCATGCAGCACAAACTCAGAGCAGCGGCTGAAGCAAAGGGCACAGAAGAAAAGGGTGAAGAGGCAAGTGAGTGCAACTATAAAATATACGCTATTGTTCGTATATGAACAATAAGATTGTAGTTTAGTGTAGTTTTAGGCGCCAACAAGGTTTCTTCTTCTCCATTTCTGGTTTTTTGGTTGTTTTTTTTTTTCACTCTAAACTTTTTTTTGATTATTTTTTATTAGAATTTTCCTGCAAGTAGCAGCTACTTAGTTGAAAGTTGCAAGACTTTTTGAACAAAATGATGATTGTTGTTGTGGCAGCAAACTATACGGCTTAGATTAGCTACTTATGTTGTAGTTTTATGTATATATGTATATGAATATTGTGCTGAACTGAAGTATAGTGATTTTTAATTTAACTTTAAGAAGATAGGAAGAATATGTATTTGCTCTATATAAAACAAAGACCCTAAAAAAGGAGAAATTTCTATGGCGGTGGTTTTAGGAATCATATAACAATTCAAATTTATCAACACATCACTGTGTATCGTCAAGATTGAGAGAAAGAGGAGAAACGAATAATTATATTTATATATCAGCTTTGAAATTTCTATATCTACAAATTTAGCATCAAAAGATTTTTAACTGTATATTTTTTTATAGTTTTTCAAATATTTTTTGCACATCACATAAAAATTACTCATTCATCTTCATCATTCAGTTAAAATAGCAATAACAACAACAAGGCGAAAAATCATAAAACTCAATTTACAGATTGTATGATTAATAATTCACCATTCATTTCATTTTATAGTCAACAGTCGTATCCATACACCAGTGCAACCATCAATATACAAGCAACGAAATCAACAGAACGAAGAGGTAAAAAAATCCATACTTTCATTTTGCAAATAAATTGCGTTTTGCATATTTCAAGCGTGCAGTTTTTGTTTTGCCCAGCTCCTTCCACCCCTGCGGTTCTACCAATAAGCAACATCTTTGCAGCACTCTACTCACTCAGTCTCCGTTTCATCACGGACTAACTGCATAAAAAACATTGATGAGTTGGAAAAAATAAATGTGCATAAGTAGAGTATGGGTTAAGTAGAGGTGAAAAGCAGTTATGGCTCCAACGCCTCGCTATATGCTAAGTTTTTTTTTAATGCATATCAATGTCAGGCGACTTCACTTTTTTTGTATGCTTACACATTTGCAATCTCTGTATCGCTATCACTTCACCCCTTTACAATTTAAGTTTCCATTTCACTTAACTTCATACACACACACCCATCTACATATGCATGCAGGTTCACAAGTATAATAACGACGAATACGCTACGTTATGGATTCGTTATGGATACGTAGCATGACGCCATTTTCTTCTTCTTCTTCTTCATTTTCCAGAGATTATGCAGCTGTCAGCTGCATTCTCAAATGCCATATCATGTCACATCTTCACACCTGTAGCAGCAACGATAGCACTACCAATAGCACTAGAGAGTGGCATCCAGCAGCACCAACACCAGCACCAGCGAACAGCAACGAACACCATTCAAAGCGAATAAAATTACAATTGATGTAGAGGAAAACGCAGCCGCATCAGCATAAAAAAAGAAAAAAAAAGGCAATATGTTCTTGGCACAAAAAAAAAAAAAACACAGGCAGCAACAATTTATGAGAATGTGGTGAATTAATGCATGCAAGTGATGTATGTGGAGCACGCAGCGAAATAAAGGAAAAAAAAATAAAAGAAAAAACTTAGGAGTGGGAGGCGGCCACAATGTAAAGCAAGAATTGCTTACTGTAGCAAGAGAAGAAAAGAAAATGTTTGGTGTCATACTTAGAAATGGCATTTTCAGTTTCACTGACGGCTTGATGTATGTATGCATGTGCATAATGCTTAAATATTGCAACGCTTAACTCATTTGGAAAATAATTTTTTAATGAAACCGAATGAATTTTTATGATGAGCGAAATGAGCGAAATGAAGAGGGAGAACTGCTTCTGCTGTGTTTCTTTTTGGCGTTGGAGTGTATGAAAATGTTGTGGCGAAACTTAATTGGTGTAAAATATTGAGTAATTTTTATTACAGTTCAGTGAATTTCAATAAACCAGAAGAAAAAGAAGAAGATTTATTGAAATTTGTACAAAGTAGACAATTTTACTGAAGGGAATTTGTGCCAATTCATTAAAGTGTACGGTGGAGCATTGGTGAAGCTCTTAAAATTATTGGAAAATGCAAAAAAAAAAAATTAGATTAAGCTCTGATTCATGCAAAGACGTGCATAATTTATCTGTCGTTAATTTTAAGCGTGGCAAAACTATTTTCTATGAGATCAGAAATACCCGGACATTTTTTCTTCAAATATCTATTTAACATGTTTTTAATTTCTCTCTATTTACATTTTACCCCAACTGAATCTGTTTTTGCCTCAAATTTTTTCTTACTTCATGTTTCAGAATTATGGCCCATTCAAGCAGAAAATTTCACTGCAATCTCTCATCTTCGTTTACTTTATTTTTTCATCACTGTATTGCTATCAATTTCATTAAAGCCAAGCATAGTTAAGCATGCAAAATATTATAAAGCAGAGCATTAAATGAAGAAAGAAAAGAATAAAATTAAAATTGAAAAAAGAAGAAGAAAAGGCAAGAACAGATTCTCTATTCTTTCTGAATATCAGTTTTAGTCTTAAGTCACTCTATTTTTTTTTTTTTAAATTTAACTTCTTGTTGTTTGCACTTGTCGATTGAAATCTTGTAATGTTGTCTACTTATGAAAGTAACGCAGAGATTTTTTGTACGAACTATATATAGCCGTCGAGGGAAGTACAGTAGTTGAAAATGCTATATACGTTAAAGCTGTTATCTGATAGAGCTAATCTGTTTTGTAAAGTAGCGGAAAATCGCTATTAACTGCAAACGTTAGCAGACAGCAATAGCAGAAGTAGTAAAAGAGGAAAAACTCAAAATAGTATTAAACAAAAACAAAAAAAGGGAGACTTAATAATTTTAACCTCGTTGCTAAAAGAGTAGTTTATTGTTTTTATGCGCTGTGGAAAATGTTAAATACTTGTAAGTATGCAGTAAAATATTTTTTTGCATACTTTAAGGAGCCAACAAAATGTATACGCCAGTATAATCGTAGTAAAAGAAAACGAATATTTAGAAATGCTTCTTACAAGCGAAGACAATGAATTTTTGACTGAATAAAAAAAATACTAGATGCTTTTAGGAGTATATAGTAATGTAAAGGTAACTGGTACATTCGCATTAGCTTTAAAGCGGCAAATGAACATTATTTGGTATAGATTTTCTTTTAATTCCCTCTAAATATGAAAGAAATAACAAATTTGTAATACTTTTTGCACAGCTTTATACGAAAAATAATGAGAAAAGAAATGTTATAAGCATGCATAACATACTTTATGGCGTCGCAAAAATAATTAGTTTTAACATTTATGTTCAGAGAGCTAAATTTTCTATTCATTTAAAGTCGATTCAATAAAAGTTATTAATTTGTTTTGCGGTAACACTTATATAAATTCCCTTGGCTATTTTAAAAACCAAAGCGAGCAGTGTAGGTGACTTTAAAGTCCCTGTCCCTGATACAGCTTTTGTGACTCGCTTTTGAAATGAACAGAAATGTTGTATAGCATTCTCATTACAAATTGTGACCTCATAAAAATATCTAAAAATAATTCAACAAGTTTAACATATTAGTGCATATTTTCAAAAGCTTGAAAATTGCACTTAATCGCAAGCTATATGAAAAGCTATTAATATAACGCAGCTGCAGATTAATAATAAATGCCATAATTAAAGCAAATGCTATACATGTTACAAAATGAAGCACAACGCAATGGCGAATTGTGATATATTGATGCACGCACATACACATTCACACAAGCACTAATACTAGTGCGCAAGCACACCTATAATTTGTATAGAATACTCACGCACACACAATTCATGTACTGACGCACACAAGAGTATTGCAACTTTTTGTAATAATTCGATTTCACTAGACATACGTTACTTTACAGCTATTATAGTTCTACGTTCTCCTTCCTTTTTACCCCATGCACTCCTCTACATTCCGATCCACCACATGTCAATATAACAAAATTAATTGCTTTTACTGTCAGGCAATTGCAAAATACAAAAAAGAAATTGACAATGACATTTATCATAAATTTAAATTGATACTTACTTAACGTTTGCTTCCATTATTTACTTAACGCAAAAGAAAATCTGTCAACACAAAATATGTTGCATACTTATAGGCGACGCTCTTGATAATGTGAAAATTTAGTTCTTCAGGTAATTACGAAAACTTTTAATTAGAAAAAACCAAGTGAAGCGAAGCGAACGATACGCAGATATTGAACGTTTTTAAGTATCTTCAACATTGTAGGTGATGGTACTTAACTTTGTCTTGATGCTTTTGATTATGAAAAGCTTTAGAATGAAGTATAACTTGCGGCGCCTGTTTTTTGTTGGCGTTGTTCAATTTTTGTTGGTTTTATGTTGCAAACGATACTAAGTGAAGTGAATTGAAGCGTGTTGACGTAAGTTATTAGCTCGTGGCTAATTTTTCGCGTTGTTATAACTCAGGGTAATAATAATTTTCGAGTTTACTTGTATTTCTTACTTGGTGGGGTTATTATTTATCAGTGAGGGAGAGAAAAAAGTGTAGGAGGTAGCAGAAAGGTGTGTATGAAAACATTAACGATAACGAGTTTTAAATGCGACATTGAGTTGAATTTAATTGAATTTTGATTTTAAATGTTTGAGAAGCTTTTAAGAAACCCAAATATCCCAATATAAGCAGAAGCAAAAAGCTCGGCCTAGAAGAGAGATCCTCAGAATAATGCACAGTCTTAATACTTTTCTCCATTGCATACTTTTAGCAATGTCAACAATAACTGCAACATAAAATGAGAAGATTATCTTGAACTTATTTTTTCACTTCACAAAAACAAGGTTTAATTATTTTATTTCACTTGCTTCAATGCTATTGTGTAAGAATTATACCCTCCTTTCATGGCTAACTTTACAGAGCCAATAATAAGTGCACAAGCCAAACTTTCGTTACACTCAAGTGCAAACTCTAAATGCCGGTTCACTGTACATCAATAGCCATAGCCAAGAAAATAACTACGGGTAAGTGAGCGCAAAAAAAAGCACACCCACAAATAAATGTTGAAAATTAGAAAACCAAAAAATAAAAAGGAAAAAACGAAGAACCATCAGCAAAAAAATACATTCACTCAAACACAAGCAAACATTTGTACAAACTACGAACAGCATAACGACTATGGCTACTTTGGTCGATTTTATTGACGGCCAAATGAAAGCAAATAGTACACAGTGAAGTGAAGAAATAGAGACTGCGAGAGTACGGGGAGTGCCAGGAAAATTGGTAAAATCGAAAACGTGTTGAAATACAAGCGCACAACTTTGCCATTTTTGCCTCAGTTTGACCTCGAGCAATACTGAGTTTGCTGCATATAGCCATCAAACGCAGCCGAATAAATAGAGTATGATGGAGCGAAAAAGCAAAGAGAGAGAGAGAGAGAGAGTGAGGAAGAAGGATTTGTGTAGCATGAGGCAAGCAAAATAGTTTTCACAAACACAAATATGTGAATATTTGACATTGTACGCATAGCAAACTTTAACAAGCTTAAAGCTATTACCCAAATAATAAAAAAGAAACGAGACAACTTCAATTTACTGTTTCATTTTGCTTTTTAACAGCATTTTTCTAGAATGTTTGTATTTTTTATATTTTTTTTTTTTTTGTGGCTTACTGCATGTATGTGTGCCAATAAAGTGACACTACTACTACTACTAATCAGTACAACAAAAAGAACGGAAAGCTAGTGTGGTAATAATTGTTCGCATAGTATAAAATTTATGTTGATCTCTCTATGATTTTTCATTTGGTTTTTTGTAGCCACTTTAGTTTTATCTAATTCGCCAAAAGTTATGCAGTGTGCTCAATATTATTGATGTGGTTTTGTTGAATGGTGATGATAAATTCATCTCTTTGTTTAACAATGTAGTAGTGTCAGTGCAAAATACCATTAAAAATATTGATATTTACATATTTGAATTGCCAATACTGCTGGCATATTTGTGTATGCGGTTAGCGCCATGAAATGCGTAGCAATATTTGATCGCTGGTTGCAGCTGTTGCTTTTTGTGTTGCTAATGCACGTCGTGCCAATGCATGCATGCATAATTAACAAAATAATTGACCAAAAAAAAAAAAAATATTTTAAATTTATTTAAGCTATTCATGACGATGATAAAGCATTCACGGAAAACTGTTGCATATGTTTAGGCGGTGACTGAATTTTTTCAATGTTTTCGTTAATCAATTCATTTTTAATTAAATGATTATTTTGCTTTTGTTTGTTAGATATTTTTTGTTATATTTTCAGTTAGCATTTTGCTTTTATTTGCAACATTGCAATAACATTTGCATGCATATCTACATTTACAAAATATTCAAATAAAATTTCCATTTCCTTTTCACAAATCAATCAAAGCTTTCTCTCCTCTACTCCTCTACCCCAGCAGGTTTCCCTTTTCGCAATTTGTACCTCAACGTAAATTACAATCGAAAATTGTGTAAAAATCCATACAATTCCCCGTTGACATATACATTTGCACTTTCCAACACAAAAACACAACAACAGATATGCAAACAATAAAAAAAAGAAGATAAGTAAACATGACAAGTGAAAATTCTCATTTATTTTCACTATCCCTTCTTGATGTGCACCCCTTACTTCCTTCTAGCTTCTCTGACTACACCTAACATCACCCTAATTTTAGTTTTTCGTTTATTTTCAATACCGGTATTTTAAAGAATAGTTTTCTATTCTCTGCTTTTTTTTTTCTTATTTGCTTTGCCATAACTGACACATTTCTTGAAGCGTATGTCCTGTTCTAGCACACTCCACTTCGCCGCTCTTTGATATATGAAGTACTGTTACCATCATGAAATAAAATTGGATGCTTCCTTCATCTCTGATCAATGCTGCTGCTCACAGGGGAAATTGAGAATAATGGCTTGAATGGCTTTTGAGTGTTTGCTGCCTGGAGTCTCTATATTAAGGGTACATTGATGCACACACACACACACATATACAAATATCGCTGCAAAAACGTATAAGTGAGTGTGGTGCAGTAGCAATAGCAGCAGCATCAATAAGCTTCAAATGTTCAAATGCACCATGAATGCATGGCGAAGGCGTTCGCAATAAGCAGCTCAGACACATCATGCATTGATGGCGCACACACACACTCATACAATTCACAATTGAAAATAATAGATATAATAAGAGATATTTGATTGATTTACACGAAGTAACATTATTGTCTGTCTAACAATGATCTGCTAAACAACAACTGCCATTTACTTTAGCATACTTTTGGGATACGTGCAAGTGGATTCCTTTTTGAAACTGTGAAATTTTATATGTATGGTAAAATTGTGGTGTGGCTTGTTCAATTGTCAATATAATCAAAAAACTTTAAATTGAAACTGAAAAATAATTTTTAAAATATTGTGTGAAATAGAATAGAATTTAATAAAAAATAGCAAACAATTTTAGACAAAAGAATATTTAACCAACCTTGGTCACTCTAGACAAATTTGCAAAAGGTTTAGCAGATTTAAGCCTAAGTTACAGAATGCTCGTCTTTAGAATGGGGTACAATGGGCTGTTGGTCTTAGCTTTACGAGTACTCGTACTACATTACAATAAAATAAAAAAAACCAACAGAATTCGAGAAATTCATTTCAATAAGATACACACACTGCGAAAAAGTTATAAAGGCGCTATATATAGTTTTTGCAAAAATAAATTTGTATAATTTTAGAATTTAGTCACTTTTATTACAAAATCAATAAACTTTTCATATTTGCAGGAGTGTGAATAAATTAATTTCTGTAGATTAACCAAGTAAGTAAACATTGTTTGATCAAAAATTACAAAAAGCAGATCCCTATAGTTTACAAAATACTTGAATAATTCATTTATTCCATATTTTGCATTCGACAAACTGAAAATAACTGAATGCTTACAAGTATGCTACTACTAACAACTACACAAACAAATTACGACAACAACATCATGCATATTATCGTATTTTAGCATTACGATTTAATGAAGTTCTCTGTCTTCCTCATTTCCTCTCCCTATTTATCTCTTTCTGTGTACTCAACAAACAATAATATCCCACTTAAACCTTTCATCTTTTTGCTTTTTGCAAAACAAAAACCCAAAACGAAGAAAAAACTAGGTCATTTTACATTTATAACCCTAAAATTATACATTACTGTTTTTTCGTTTTCTTCGGTTTTTTTGTTTTTTTTTTTTTTGGGTGCTTTTTTACAATTTCATTGTTTATTGAATTTGTAAAAGTTACGAACGAAAACGAATAAAAAGAGTATTGGGAGAAGACTGAAAGAAAACAAGAACCATTGGCGTGGCAGAGATTATTTTGAAGCATGAAACTGCTTCCGAGTATTTCTGGTTCTTGTTTGCTTGTTGGTCTTGTTAGCTGTTGGCTGTTCTTGTAGTAAGGGTTTACTCATGTGGGAGTTTATTTAGCATTTTTTCGTTTACTTGATTTTAAACAAATTTTTCTTTTGTATACTTATTGCTTTGAAGAAGAAGTTTCCATTTAGAGAGTATTTGCTGATGCAGGTGAAAAATTTCAATTTTATTAAGAACAACTTTTCATTTCTATATAGGCAAATAGAAGGCAAATGTCGAAGGACTCATTCAAAGTTGTTGAAAAAGAGCCGGTGTGAAATTACAAAGGTTTTCTGTATTTTTAATTAAAATGTGTTGGGAATTTGGGTAAACACTTAAAAGTATGCTTTAATTTTTGGAATTTTTAAAGTATTTTAATTGAAAAGTATTTTTAGTTTTTTAGAAGATATCATATGGAGTAATAGCAAAAAAAAAAATAAAAAAATTAGAATATCAGGCACATCAAATTATATACAATATCTCCTTTTTTAAAGTTTAACAAACCTTGTTTGATTTTTCATTTATCTATACTTAAAATTTGACTTTAGTTTTTCAGCTCATTTTAAAATGACTCAATTAAAATTTAAATTGACTCATAAATATTTATGTCAATTAATGCAAATTAAACCACTCGTAAACCAATTACATTCAATTCGCTTTTGTAATAAATTACAAAAATTTCACCTAAAAGCATGATAAATTTTCAAAACATAGACACTTCATCAAGCATCGAATAACAAAAGCAAAGTAAAACCACATCAAAAATTAAATTAACAGGCACGGCATCTTGATATGACTAACAGCAATACAACAATACCTTCTGCCCCCTCCTACAAACTCATTAGAGTTGATAGCATTGCGTGCCAACTACAAGAGAGAATTTCTCTATTCTCACACAAACAAATAAAATATTTAACATAGTCACATTTTAGGTGTCATTAAATAATTGACTTAACTTCTTCCTGCATCTAAAAATAATAATAGTAATACAACAATAAAAAAGGAAAGAAAAAAAAAACGAAAAATATTCGTATATATTCGTGACAATGTCACGTGCCATTGAACTTGAGCGCAGTCGGTGCTGCTACCAAAAAAATAACAGAAAATTACCATTAGTAAATGCCTAGAGACAGGCTATTGTTTATTTAAATGTTGGTTTTTGTTTTATTATTTATTCAAAAGCTTTATGTGCTTGTTTTAATTTGATCATATTTTTGTGGTATTTTTTACTTTTTTATTGTTCAAACATTTACTTTGGCCCGAAATACAGTTTTTGTGTCTGTCCACTTCAAAAACACTCAATTCGACCATATTTATAAACAAAATGAAATTCAATTATTTGTTGCTTTTATTTAAGTACTTATTATTCATTTTATGTGACTTTGTTTTGTCAATATGTAAGTATATGTCATTTTTATGAATTTTTTCTCATTATTTGAAACACTCAGCATTTGAAACATTTGTCAGAAGGAGCAAGGATAAGCGCTGCCAATGACGGGAATAATTTATATGATCATACTTCAGGTTTTATTGTCAGCAAATTTCTGTAGAACCATTAAAAATAAACAATTTTTGAGAGATTAATGCTCTTTGAAAATATGCCCAAAATTATGCACAATTAAGGAAACTTTTTTTTTGGAATTCAAATACCCGAAATCAGTAAAAAACTAAAACATCTTCAAAAGGCAAACAAAAATTATATAAACAAAAAAAAGTTACCTCCTGTTACAAAACTTTTAGATAAGAAAAACTGTAATCACAAAGCCACATATTGCATACTTTTCAGCATAAGGTGTGAAAACACACAAGGACTGAAACAGAAAAGTGAATCTGATTTTTCTATTTGTAAACACATTTGCCACACATATATACATAAATGGAAATAAATGAGCGTACACGCGCAAAGCATTTAATAGAGCCGTCGCATATTTAAAATAGCATAGTCGCCTTTCAGTCGCATACTGTTTATTAGAAAAGTTTGCAATTTAAGACACGGCGCTCAGCGTTTTGTAATGCGAGTAGTCGTCGTTGTTGTTGTGGAAGCTTTTCAACTGCTAATAGTCTAAGCCTTTATTTCGCTGACTTTCTTAACTATCAATGGCAGCGCATATATGCAGTGTTTATGACCTCAGTTTATCTGTGCGCCTGAAAGCATGCAATGAAAGCAAATAAGCGTTTACATACGTACGAATGTATAGCACTCGGCTTATGAAGAAAGATGAAGATGAAGCAGAAGAAACTGAAATCTAACACAGCACTTGTCCTAGTTCGCTAAACGACTATCGTCTTTACCATCATCGTTGCTGTCGTTGTCATCGTCTTTTAAACATTGGCAACAAAACACTTTGTATCCGCTTCTCTGTTACTTCTAATCTTCATATTTTACATCCTCTTCCTATACACCTTGCCTCATACTCACACTACATATATACATAAAGTATTTTTTTTTTTTGTGTGGCTGAGCATTTATCTTACTTTTCGCGCTTGACAGTACTTGAATGAATTATAGCTGCACAAGTATAAAAAACAAGAAATAAAAGAATTTTCTTTATTTTCTTCCTCTACACACATATATTTTTATTTTAGTTTTTCTTTATGTTTGACTTCTTTCGTTTCATTTTGCTGTTCTGCTCTGTAATGCAAAAATCTTCTAGAATATCAAAAAATGAGAAAATAGCATATTTTTCTCAATGCAAATTTGAATTGCGCTCATTTTTCCTGTCGTTGTTAATTTTCCGATGTAGCTTTTGGGACTTAGAGCAAAATCAAAAATAAAAAAAGGCAAGACAAGTAAGCAAATATGCAAAATCTGAATTTCCACAACAAATTCGAACACATTTTTGAAAACATATTCCTTTGGCGCATGCTTGAACTCTGTTCATTTCTAAGTCTTGCGAATAAATACTTTTTGTAAGGGGTCTTAGCATTGATTGTATTGTCATGTGCAAAAAGCTGAAAAGTATGCTTTGATTTTTTAGCCCTTTTTTTGTACTATGTGTCGCATAATTTGCAATTCAAATTTGTTTGTTTGGCGTTCGAGACAAAATGCTAAAGAGAAAATTGATTTGTTTTTGTCGCTTTGGCTTTGTGGTAGATAGACTAGCATGAAAGCGCCGACTTTGGCTGCTTTGTTTGACAACAACAAGGTCACGACGACTGCGGCGATGACTGCAATCTAAAAATGCACAAGCACTTTATGTTGTTTACAAAAAAGTTTACAACACTTAAGTACTTCCGTTTATAATTCTTAGATTCTACAATTGCTTACATTGAGGATTTTCCAAAAATGCCTTAAAAAGCGTTAACAAAAATTTAAAAACTTTCACAACATCAAAGTAGTGCGACCTTCAAAGCCAGAAATACTGTTATTGCAGGCTACTAGCGAAAGGCCATATATTTTCGTTCCGTTTAACGTTCATCGAAAGATTTACTCCCCTAAAAATATGCTTAATTGCATTTTAATTTATTTCCTTTCACTCCTATTCCAACTATATCCTTCATTCAAGTTGCCACAGGCGCACAAAAATTTATGTTGCTGCTTTGATTTATCAAAAGAATTATTGCTAAATGAGGCACAGACATATTTTTGGTCGACCATCAAAAACAGAGCATACTGGCGATTTATTATTACAATACGAATACGAGAGTTCTCTAGTAAATACCCCTCAGGAGATGATTGCTTTTCAACGCTAATAGCACAACGCACTTTAAGGTTGTACTTGTAATATTGCGCTCAAAATCACAATTCGACCAGCGCCAATCAATAGCTGCAAAGAACATAATAATGTCTATTAGTTTCAAATACCTTTCAACCATCCTAACAAGCAACCTAGCAAACAACGGCGAGGATAACAATAGTTGGGAGTGGGAGATGAAGGAAATGACGAAACAAGGAAAACAATTTCAATGCCAATTAAATGGCAATAAAAATGAAATTGTGCAGGAGGTTGGATCCTTTTATTTTTTTTTTTTTTTTGATTTGTTAGAAGCAGAAGAGAAAACGAGCTGGGAAGGCTGAGCGAGAGAAAAAGGGTATAAATAAATGGCATATGCCCAGTAAGTGAACGAAAACCCGTAAATGTACGTTATACCGTACCCGCACTTACTTGAGTAATCGCAAACATTTGTTTGGCATTAAAATGATATTAAAACGACGAAGGCGCAGCAGCGCAGGCCGCAAGGGTTGCGTGCGTGCAAACTGTAATGCACACTTTTAGAAGACAGCGATAATAATGTGAATGGAAATTAAGCTACATATTTTTTAAAGGAAACTTAAAAAGTAAAAACAAAATGGAAAATAAATTGAACAGCCAAAATGTGGTAAAAAAAAAACACTTTAATTGGGTATATACGATTTTTTGAGCAATACATAAATAAAATTAACGCAGCAGATTTTTAGGTAAACTTCCAAAACAAAAAGTTAAATTACAACCAAACATACTAGAGGCCCGAAAAATAATGAACTTATAGGCGCTAAATGTGATTCAGTTCTAATTTTTTATGTAAGCGTAAGTACTTAGATTATGCGACAATTCAATTATTGCTTGTGCATTTAAAACTTTTATACCCTTCAGTCTTCGCTACATTTCTGTCAAATCATTACTAGCGTAAAAAATTAATTACAATCACATTTTTTTTGTATACCATTCAGCATAAGATGTACACAGCTAAGTAGGAAAACATTAAGTTAGGCGCCTAAATATATGCACTGAAATAAAAATATATGAAAAAGCGTTAATAACAAATTATGTCGATAAAAGCAAAAGCTACTCCTGCAGCTGCTGTTGTTGTTGCTATATTTTTTATTCAAATTTCATATAAAATTTTTTGCGCAGTAAAAAAGAAATTTGTTTAATTGGCTAAAAATATACAATACACATATGAGTACAAAGAGCAAAGCCTACAAATTTTTCAATTAAAATACCATGACGACAGCAATAAGGCAATTTATATTTCCTTTTTTCCATGTTTTCGCTTTTGGCTTTTCATATACCTTCAAAATATAAATTTCAATTTATTTCCATTTTTTTTTTTTTCATTTTTGTTCTGTTTTTGCGCTTCTACATATGTACACAAATAAATGCAAATTGTTTGCTGCCATACTCCGTCATCATCATCATCATCATCGCAGTATACACAATACAAAAATACAAGCCAGCAAGCAACACCGACACCCCAAACCATGCCCCTAAAGGTAAAACGCGGGTGGGCAACAATTTGCTGCTACGACTTAGAAAAAGAAATGTGCCGCATTTAGTGGATTCCCAATTATTTTTTATGGCCGCTCGGTGTACCTACTTGTATGTGTGCGTGGCGATGGCTACGGTTTACATGTGGATAAGAGCGGAATCTTTGTCATGCTCCGTAATAATGCTCCAATTATTTTATCAACATCATATTTTTTTTCTTTATGTAAATACACTAACTTTTTCTTTTTTTTGCTTTTCATGGGCTTTTTTGCAATTTATCAAATTTAAATGCTAGTCTAAATATACAGCATGAGCTCATAAATTATCATGACCAAGGATTTCTTTCCAAATAGTAGAGACAGACTACCACTCTATTTTATTTATACATATTTTATTTGTGTGTGTGTGTGTGAAAAATTTTAATTTCCAAAAGTATTTAATAAAAAAATATGTACAAAAGTGAAAATAACAAAGCGCTGCAGTATTTTTATGTAAAAACAATTTTGCTCTCATTGCATACCTTTAGGCACTTCAAAGAAATTACATTCAATATAAAACATAAAAAGAGTATGTGCATAAATAATGTCAAAAAAATAAACGAAGAGATAAATTTAATTTATATCACTCATAAAACATGGAAATATTTTTCACACACACACAAAAATTTATTGCATACTTTTCAAGGCTCAACAATATTATATTCGTTTATTGAGGAAATTGAAGATCCTTTTTTATTTTAGAATGCATAAGTGCAATTATTTTATATTTAAAAGAAATACCTACTTCAACTGAATATCTTGTCGGGCGCATGAAAATTCATTAAGACACCTTTAAATTTAGGTTGAAAGTATGCGGTTAAGAGTAAAATTTTCATTATATACCTTTAGGGACTCCAAAATTAAATCAGTAAATCACACAAGCCATCAAAACATATATTAATGCAATCTAAATGAATTGCGGCAACTATTTTTTTTTTTTCTCTCTCTCTCTTTTATTTCAATTTTTATATTCGTCTTTCATTGCATTCATTTAGGCGCATCTTTTCACTCTACTAAATATCTCTCATGTAATTTACACTGCAATAATTGGAATACCATTGCGCTTTACACTTTAATCAAAGCAAACACCACAAACACTTGCATTAGCACACAACTACAACATTTTTCTCCCAACGGCACTAAACAAAAACAGAAATGATGATGCTGGCACTATAGAAAGAAAAAAATTAAGTCACAAAACTGAAGCACATTTAATTGGCATATAAATTAAATGAAAATGTTCAACTCTCCCTAGTAGCTCAGTTCCTATGTTTCCTCTCCGCCCTCTGCGAATTTGTCGCCAATCAATTTTCTATTGTACTCTCTGTTCTATTTCTATTTCTCATTTCTCTAAATACATTTTTATGGTTGCTTGACTAAAAATAAAGTAATTTCTAAGGTACTTTTGCATATTCACTTATTTTTACTTCTACGGTACTTACTTCTCTACTTGTGGCAGAGATGGGCAACACGCCGTTTGCTTGGTTGGTCAGGAATACTGGCATGGCTGGCCATGGCTTTCATACTTTCATTGTAGTACTCTGTCTGTCTTTTTCTGCATTTATTTTTTATTTTGTTTTGATTAAATTTTTTTTTATTTTTCTTGTTCATAGAATGCGAGCTTCGTTGACCAATTAATTTAGAGATGAGATTTTTTTTTCACTTAGTTGAATATTAAATTATTACATGAAGGAGGTGGGGGAGTGGAAGGAGAAAATGAAGGATCTTTTGCTGGGTGTAAAATCTCGTTTGCATTGAATAGGAATGCGGAGCCGCCTTTGCCTTTGTGAATAAAGGACGTACGCTTTAAATAAAGTTTATATAAATTGAATGTAATTTAGTTGTTAAATACTTTGAAATTACATATTTTTTTTTTCATTTACAACAAAAATTGCAAATTGCAAGCGAGAATTTTTAAAACACGGAGTCGCTTAGTAATTTAACCAAAGATCTAGTTTAATATAAGTTTAGTAAACAATCAAAGTCCATACATTTACTATTTGATGTATTAAATTTGCCATCATGAAGGTTTATTTTTAATAGAAAAATGTAACTCATCGATTTTCAATATTAATTTAAAATTGATCGCTAGTACAAACTTGCTTATTTCCATCATTGCTTTTCAACGCAACTTCCCCTCCCCCCCCCCTCTCCTCAACGCATTCTTCTCATTTATAAGCGCATTCAACACAATAACGAAAAACCGAGAATGAAAAGGAATTGAATAGAAAACCACTAGAAAGGAAAACCGCTATTAAACGCTTTACTCTATTATACCATGCACAATATCTACACATATACTATACACACATTCGTGCACATACACATACACACATTCCCATACACAAAAAAAAAAACATCTGGTTAGAAAATACTGCAACTGCTGCTGTTGTTGTTACTGCTACTGCACTTTATGACCACCAAGCGAAAAATCAAACCAATATACATCAATCGTAATGTCGCTGTTGCTGCAGCTTCTTATAAAAAAATATACTTAATGCACTAAAAAAACTATTTCATAGAATACATGCACATAATGTTCAATACATTATAAAGAGCTAACAAAAACCTGCTGCAAAAACCAATAAAGACGCTGACGATATTTGTTTTTATTCATAAAACTGAAAAGTTGTAAAATATGAAGCTGTTTGCGTTGCAACTTGTAATTAAATTTTATTTTAGAAGAAGCATATTTTTATCTACACATATAAATGTGCATTAATACTTACATAATCGTAACCGCAATTCATAAATTTATCCACACATCAAAATTTTATGAGATGAAGTATTATGAAATTAATATTTAAGTGCACTCGTGTATCAATAATTTAAAGCATGTAATATAGAATTTATAATGATATGATGCTTCAGAATAAAATAAAATGCATAAATAGCTTATGACTCTATTTTAAATAAGTAAATCCAAGTCAATTGAGGAGCAAGAGCCGGAGATCAGAAATAATTGCACCCTCGTTAGAATGCACTTATTTATAAATGTTATTGATACTAGACTAATTATCTAAGTGCAGAAAATGCATAAATGCCATATAGTTTTAGATTATAGAAATAAATGTACCTACAAAAAAGCCATCAGTGGAATTTTCTTACTAGATCTTAATAAATTCAAAGTTTTACTGCATTATTTGAACAGCAAAATAAAGCAAAAGGAACGGAGCTAAAAACTGTTTCCACACTCCTGCATTTAAGTTGGAGTAAGAATAACAAAAAGGTAAGTAAGATTAAGAAACGACCAGGTACAAACATTCTATGCCAGCAAATATGCAACAGTAATTCTACATTTATAATGTATTTTTCATTTTATATAAATAAAAGTCTGCAGTGGGCGCGCTCTCGTACCTATTCTGTAATGCAAAGTATTGTAGGCACTTCTTTCTATTGAGTCAAAAAAAAAAATTAAAAAAGATTTTTCATTAATTCGTTGCAAAAGTTTTTGCGCTCAGTTTATTTATTTATTTATTTATTTTTTGTCGTACACAACTTACAAAAGGAGTTAAGGTAAATTATAGTATATTTCTTCTTTTCTCCCCTATTTTCTTTGCTTTTGTTCAAGTTTTTTAAGTGCTACATGGATACTTTAAATTGTATTGCAAGCAAGCAGCCAGCAAAATTTTTCTTTTGCAATTGTTTGTTAAAGTTTTTCTTGTGACTTTCTTCCTGCTATTGCTATTGCTATTGTTGTGTGTCCAGCTGCTGTTACTGCAACAGCAATTGTGAAAGAGATGAAAAAAAGACGAAAAAGTTGTTTATGACATTGCGTGAAAAACTTTTTGTCGTATTTCACTGGAGAGAAAAAAAGCTAATGTTCACATAATGTACGAAAGTATGTAAAGTGAACGAAATTGGGCTGGACAGTATGGTGCAATAGACCAAGAAAAATTATGTACATCTATTAAAATAGTTCAAGTATGAGAAAAGTTATATATTTCTGAAATTAATATTTTTGGGGAGAAAAACCACTTTAGCGCCTAAAACTATACCACAAAAGTTTGTGTATTGATTGTAGTACCTCAAGAGGATATAATTTAATTCATTGCATAATGTATATTTAACGATATGAGTTTGGTTTCGGTATTTGAATTATATGTGTTTCTGTGTTTATGGTATGCAAATTGCTTATGACGAATTAAAGCAAACATTAGTAATTTTTGTTAGAAAACACTGTCAAGTGTGCTATAGAATTTATAGCGTAGCATTAGGTACTAAGCTTTTAACATCGTATTTAAGTTGGGTTAAGAAGTTTCCTCCTCTTAATCACGGAGGAATGTAATGAAGATATCGTGTAATGTTAAAATAAGAACTTCATTGTTGTCCCACTTTTTCAGGCCTGAATTGTATTTGAACTCAGAAGCTTTCCCTATTCCATCAAGAAATGGGTAGCACAATATTTTAAGATTTTGTGTCAAAATTTTGTACAATTATTTAACCCAGTAAGTGTTCGCCTCTGAGCTTATAAGCAACATATTTTCAGTTTGATCATCATTTTTGAGGTTAATATCAATACAAAAAAAAAAAAAAAATACTTAAAATATCAATCCGACCAGTAAGCACACCATATTATAGCTTACACATAATTAACTCATAAATATTTAATATTATACATTTACTCTTTAATGCTTTTATTTAATACATGCAATCTCACATTCTTATTTTTAACTTATTTCAATAATAAATTGAGTTCCATAATAATAAAATCAATCACACTCCCATAAATATTATTTTCAATTGCCACACCCACTCAATTAATGATCCCAGTACAAAAAAATTAAATTAAATAAAATAACGCTCCATCAAAACATTAATTACGAGCACAACAACACACACCACAACTACAAATTTTCATCAGCCAAAAAGTATGCAATACAAAAAGTACGCACACTTCCAACCGCATATTAGTGCCAGCCGCATCATCATCAGCAGTTCCCTCTCCGTTATCATCATCAACAACAAATCTATGATGATGATATAAAAAACAACAATAAAAAATATAATATATAAAATAACATTGAACGATGCCATTATTAAAAGCATATTATGGATGCATAAAATTCAAACAACAAACAAACGAGCATTTCCACAACATTTGCACATAATTTTCTATGTATCCACATACAAAATAAAAATATAAGTGTCGCTGTCACACACACATACACACAGACACGTCGATACACACATAGAGAGTGTAATACAGAGAAAGTGTGAAAGAGAAGAGATTACTTAAATGCACGAAATACTGCTGCTGCTGCTGCCCCAGTGCGGCAATCAATCACGAGAGGCTAAAAAATAAATCGCCTACAAAACACAGCAGTACGACAACGAGAACACCAGTAAACAGTAATAGCAGCAGCAGCAACAGCAACTAAGTAGATATCACTCTCATCGTCCTAAGATAGGCATTAATAAATTAGTCAGTCAAAAGCATTTTGCTGGTCAATTTTATGCACAAAACGAACAGAACTGAATAGAATAGCACAGCAGGAGCAGAACAGAAAACCCATTTGCAATTTGTAATTTTGGATTTTGTCGACTATCGAATCTAGTTAGTTCGCTCTAATTTTTGCTTTATTTACTACTTACAACAAGTAATTTTTATGCCAACAACATTTTTGACTGACAGAAACACAAGCTATGTCACACACACACACACACACATGAATACAATTTGGCTATCTGGCTGCCTGTTTGTGAGTGGCACTGACAACTATGCAAGAAATGCCAACCATTGCTCACTCGCTCACAACGAATGACGAGAATTATGCTGTGTGTGCGGTTTTTGACATTTTATTATTATGAACTATTAATGAAGTTCAGTCTGTGTTCGCAGAGGCGAAGCTACTCTGCTCTCTACACACACACAAAAACGATTCAAAAGTATTTACAGAAGTCCAATCAATTAAGAATTCATTACATTAAAGTTTAAGTTTGCGCCTTAATCTTTTAAAATTCTTGATTGGACAATACTGCTTCATATGCTACGAAAAACACTTGACCATAAACTTAACGCTTAAGCGATGATTTCGGAATGTGTTGGTTGACTATATGTTTAAAGTATGAACTATCGAAGAAATGCTTAACTTGCTTAACGCTTAAATGAAAATTCATCAATGTATTTTTATTGAGCTTAAGCAAAAATTGGGGACATTTCCACTTTCTATTGCATAAATTAATGGAGAACTATTTTCACCATTTTCACAAATTTACTTAAGCGAATAATCTTGAATTACCACTTTAAATCTCCTAATAACAACCACAAAATAAGCATTTACATTTAGTCAATAAACTTCACCCTTCACCATGGAGCAAGAGCTTTTAATGTCTTCCAATTTTAACGCATAAAATAATTCTTCGCATTTTTTCATTACACTCATTGCGCTCATTTTTACTCAAGCTATATATAGAATACAGAGAAGTCTACTAGTTTGAGTGCCTGTAAATATGCAAAGATGCTTAAAGTATTTAGTTGTAACATTAGCATTACAAGTATATATGCTTCAAAGATAGACAGCCACCATGATGACAACAACATCAACGTCATCATCATCATCAGCATCAACCATCAGCAAGCAGCAACAGCAAACAGTAGCCGGCAGCACTCGCTATCTTTCACAAGAGCGTAACAACAATATGGTGAAATGGTGGCGAGTTTGAAATGCAACCATAAAATTTTATTGCAGTAGTATTAACTTTTTATGTATAAGTGTAAATATGGTATATTTTTAGTGTGAACATGTTGTACGCATTTCCTTCTTTTTTTTTTTTTGTTTGCTTTGTAACAAAACATTATGTAAACTTTGTTGTTTCATAGTAATATTTAATATGGTCTTAATGTAAAGTAAAGCAAAAATTTATCGCTTAAGCGAAAAAGAGTTATTATAGAGAAATGCTAATTGCTTTTGGGAAACGGTTTGGCACCAAACCAACTTCAATAAATTAAATTTATCGCTCTAACGAGAACTATGTAAATCAGAATTGAATTGAAACGTTTAAAGCTATCAGTTTTAGATTTCCGTATTTGTGACTTCGGTTTGAAGTGAGTTTAAATAATGCGTCAGCAGATGTATTAAAAACAATCATATGACTCATTTAATATCGACATGACAATATGGCAAAAACAATGTATACTACCACATAAATGAATTTGCATGGTAATATTAATTAAAAAATTAATTAACATTTTCGTCTTCACCTACAACTAATCTTGAACCGAAAGCATAGAAAAAGTAAGTTAGTTTTTATTTTTTTGTTTTGAATAATTTAAACCAATATTGTTCATAATAGCAATAAGATAAAACAAGGTCACGAAAATTACTAATTAACAATATATTATCATCATAATTAATGAAATCATTTAAACTAATTTATAGATAACTCTTTTTTCGACTTGTACAATTTATACTTTTGTTGGAAATGGGTCTTTTATCGTTTATACGAAATGTTCACTATAGCGATATTAAGCCTTTCACGCTCTAGAGTAACTTTTGCTTTGTCGCAATAGAATTCAAATGATTCATTCCATGCAATGATGATTTTTAACTTATAGAGTAGTTGTTGAAAATCTTAACAAATGAAACTATTCAATGCTATATTTATTTACACTTTACTATTTATATTGTTACCATTAGTTATCGATTAGCACATTGGAATACGTAACTCACACCTTCGTCAACTAACGTTATGTTGCCATGTGATAATTGAAGACGTGTTGGTAAAATAAAACTGCATAATTAGCTACTTGGCCTAATAGTTATACAAAATAAAAAAAAATCGTGCAATCAATTTTTTACAATGTTGTCAAATTTCAAATTCAAAAATTTATTTTCATTTATTGCTCAAGAGCTAAAATCTTTATATATCTGTACTTTAAGGGGGTATTCTAGTGTAGAAATTAAAAAAAAATCGAATCGCGGAAAATAGTTTTTTCGAATTCGAGGAAGGTCCGAAGTATGAATCAGGAATGGCAGATTAAATAAATGTAAGTGTAAAATATCATTTCATGACTTAGACTGCGAAATACTTGACGCGAAACTTTAAACACGTTTTTCTCGAAACTGTCTTTTTCAAAACGATGCCCACGATTTCTCAAGTTTTACTGGACCGATTTACCTGAAACTATGTCGGGAACTATCCGCACCCCCAATTCAATTTTTACTATTTTTAAAAATTCGAAAAAGTCAAAAAAAGTGGTACAAAAATTGTTTTTTTTTCAGGCAGCCGCCATTTTGTGAAAAACTTGCTCAACTTTTCCGTAGTTCCGGACATTGCAACATTACTCTAGATTAATAATCTTTTTCATTTTTTTTTCAGATTGCTAGGACGGTTGGAATCGTGGTCACGTGCCAATTTTTTGAGTTCCCCCACTTCATCAGCTGCTCATTTTTGGAATTTTCATCTTTTTTTATTTTTTAAGTTTTTTCTGTATTTTTGTAATGTTAACAAATAACTCATGAAAAAATGGATAGTAAAAATATTGATTGCCTTTTTTTACGGCACTTCAAAAATCTCCTAAAATTTACTCCTCTACACTAGAATACCCCCTTAAAAATTTTATTCTGTAGCAAAAGAACAAGAATGAAATTCGCTTAAGCGATACTTATACTTTCTGAAGATCAAATTGCTGGAACAGAATTAAATCCTTAAGCTTATCAACAGTTGATTTAAAGTTCTTAATAGTTTCATAAATTTATGTTTATCGCTTTTGCGATAACCAATTTTTTATTCGATTTAAATTAATCGTATGTGTATGTACACATACGTTGAAAGCATAAATTTCCATCACACTCAAGTGAATGTTGTTTAAAAAGATCAACAACGTCAGATAATATTTCAGAATCGAAGAATTGTTTATGTACGTACATTGCTACATTGTTAATATTTATTAACATCATTAACAATAATAACAACAACAACAACAATAAACACTCAATGACAATGAAACTGAAGCAATTTCGCTATTACAGCGTTCGTAAAATTAACTTTTTCTCAAATTGTATATACGAGTATGTTATAAAAGTAACGTGCACTCGATTAATAATTCATAACTTTTTGAATGTGATACAAATACAATACAAAAACAAGCATGACATTTTCTTTCCGCTTAAGCAATATAAAATGATTATTTGTAATTTACTTTAAATTATGTAAATGACTTGATAAAAGTTAATGCGTATGTGTTTTTTAAATTTAAATTTCAAATCACGTGACGTCTTGGCGGAAAACCGCGAAAAGAAACCGCCAATTTTTGAATGCCACATATTTTTTTTTTTTTTTTTGTTTTGATTAATTCTACGCCATTTTTAGACGCAAACGTAGAAATTTTTTCTTGTCAAAAATGTGCTTAGAAAAAAAATGAAATGCTTGTAGCAATTTTCTACACTTTTCTCTTACTGTTCCTGCTGATGCTGCTGCTGCTGCTTTTTTCTGACATTTGGCTGTTAAAGTCATTTGCATTAGGGGCACGCAAAGCCGAAAGAAAAAAGATTTTAAATGATGTGGCAATGTTTGGTTATGAGCGTTTTCATTTTTTCGTTTCCTTTCAAAATTAATCTCTATTTTAATCTTCAGTAGAATTGTATTTGTAAGTCGAAATGAATATCACTCCCTCGCCTCCATGTTGCTGTGGTTGAGATTTTTGCTACTATGAAATTAATGAATAAGCATGTTGCTTTTGAATGTGTCTGAAAGGAGTTTTGTAGTCAAAACCTGTTTTTAAGGCTTTCAAGTCAGTGCATAACACAATGGGAAGATTAGAGAGATTCTGAGAAATTTGATTAATGAAAATTGTGTGTCAATGTTTCTCTGAAATAGCAGGAAATCAGTTTAAGATGTAAAGAGCTTAAGGTTTGAACAATAACGAAAACCAATTCTGATGGATTTCGAATATTGTTAAAGTATAGAAAATATATATGTGTGGTATTGATTAAAATTCGGTTTCATGCTTTCGGTAGATTGGAAAGTAGTACACATCACTAACTCACATGCCCATGTTTGCATATCTTATCATTTTGAAACGTTTCTTTGTTCTTTGGCTCATATCGCTTCAACTTTCACTGAGCCAATTTCATTTTTTCGGAAACGTGCTTTATATTTTTAATAGCCATAATCTTAATTTGATAAAGTACTCATAATAATATTTGTTCTCCCAATAATTTTTAGTTTAGTTTGTTTGTCTTTCTTATCACACTCTAACAATCTTAGTTTCAATGATTGATTGTTCTTTTGTGGATACTTTACCTACGAAATTTTCTCAAAAATTTTGTTTTAATTAGTTTGTTTTTGCAAACACAAAATCGAAAAGATAAAAATCTTAACTACTTTTAAATATGACACTTTTATGACTAATTGTTGTGATAAATCACAAATGCCTGCAATCGACATATAATGGCATATAAAAGATATGGCATGTAACAAAATTAACAAAAATTCATTTAAATTAATATTGAATCAGTATTTAAATTGACACTCACACACACACACACATGTGAAATCGAAAATCTGTAAGAAAACAAATTTGAATTGAATTAAGTTAAAAAGCTTCTAAGCTTCAATCTGATCTGTAAGGGCGGGCTAAAGAGCTTAAAGCTCTTTATAGCAGTGACGACCATTCTACTTATGTAATTGACAAAAAGCATATATTCCCATAATTATTAAAGAGTTGTATAATTAAAACCAAGAATTCTCAGAAATTTTTATTGAGTTCACTAGAAGAACAAGAAATATCATAGGAATGGAGATTGTAAGAAATATGTCAAACATTTTCATAATTTAATAAATTTTCTGTTAATCGGTGCCCAGCAATACTCCATGAAAAAACATTTTCATTTTTCTGTTTAATTGCTAGACACGCATGCAAAGAGGTACACGAATGTATGTTAATTCATGAAAACATTTAAAATTAACAATTAACACAATAAAAATTTTATTATATAACAGAAATCCATACAGTAAATGCAGAAAACCAAACGTACTTTTCACTGCAATATTTTTTCTTTGCGTAAACAAGCTTACAATCATGTTAAGTAGTTGTTGTTGTTTTTGCTGATTTTTCGCGTTTTTTCATACCACGCAGCACATTTATACATATTCTATTTATTTTTATTTTAATTACTAAATAAATACCAGTTACGAGAAAAACTCAATTTTATTTACCATTTATATCCCAGTGCTCCAAACTGGAACAACTGTTCATTGTGTGATTATCTGCGGGCGCTACGCACTCCTTCATGTCGGTCATGTCTGCCCCCTCCCTGCGACAAGCGCTTCACTTGGCAAACCAAAAATTTGTTAGTATTACATACATACACGTTTAAATTGTAATAACAATAAATACAAATTCTTTTAAATTTCATGTAATACATTAGCAATACATTTTTGTTGTGTATTTTTATTTTCCCTTTTTTTTTTGGTTGGAAGTGCAGGGAGGGGGCTCCCATTAAAACAATATTTTTAAAATTTCACACCACTTCCACCGGCATCGAGTGCCGACCAGCGACTGTCGCTGGTGGTTCTGTGTCAAGTAATCTAGAGCAAACGATTTTTATACTCGCCAGCAGATAAATAGCAAATATTTTTATAGCGAGTATATCGTTTCGTTCGTTCGTATGAGCTTCGATAACAGCCACACAGTGACACATTTTGGCATAAAACTTTTATTTGTTTAATTAATAATAATTTTTACTTTTACTATTTATGTATGTATACAGCAGATAGATAGCTAGATAAGATCTTTAGTTTTATTTAATAGAAATATTGTATGCCGAAAGCTAAAGCGCTTAGTGTGTTGAGTATTATTTTCTCATATATCTGTCATGAATTTAAGCGAAAAGTCGGCGCCGATTTTGCGATTAAAGTTTTTATTTTGTTGGCTATGGTTTAGTTACCCCTGTGCCACATCGTTAGCTTTGAGGAAGCCTAAACTTAAGTATTTTCTGTCTGGCAGGAAAATTTTTATGACTTTTTTGACATTGATTTATGATATTTTAATAGAAAAATCTTGCTGTTTGATTTATTTTACAAATTTGTTTTATTAGTTTTTCATTCATATTTATAGTGAAATAAACGATATTTTCGTACTTAATAAATTCTAGTGTAATAGATCAAGTTGTGTGGAAATTGTCGATAAAGTGGTTTTTCTTTCAGTGTCAAATATGAAGTAATGAGGTGGTTTTAAAAGCCCAGAATTAAATAAAAGTTCAATTGAAATTTTCAAATTTATAAATTGTAAGATTTCTGCCAAATTATGTGTATTAACCCTCTAGTCTTCACCAAAAGGTATGGAATTGCCACCATAACTGTTTTCTGTTGCTACATGTTATCATATCGTTGAGGAAATTTTCCAAGCTTTTAAAAAAATGCATCAGTTATGAGCTATGATGCGACAGTCAAAGTCAAAAATTTATGGAAAATAGGAAAATTAATTATTTTGATTGTATTTGAGATAAAAGTGAAAAAAAATAATCATATTATCCAGATAAAAAAACTAGGTATGGATAGCTAAGAATTTGAATTTTTTATATAAAATATTTAATTACTTAAAACAAATTGATAAAAAGCTCATTCAAGAATAAATAGAAGTTCAAACTTTCTCACTTCATAAAACCACACCCATTAGTTTTTTTTGGGCTTATGATTTTTACGCCAATGTTATACAATTCGGATTTTTTTTTATCAATCAAAAATTTGGGAACTACAGGGTTAATTACAAAGTAATAAAAAGGAATGTAGTAAAACTCATAAAAAAAAATTGGAGATATTAAAAAGAAGCGCAGTAAACTTAAGGAAAATATATAAATGGTCAACATAATGTGTACCTAGTTGTTAAAACTGTAGTTAATGTAAAAAAATTTCCGCATTAATTAAAAAAAAGTTATTAACATGTAATTAAATGCTGTCGGTGTCGCAGTTAAAGTATGTAGCAGTAAAGGATTTAATGTAAAAACGCATTAAAAAACTGTGCGGTAATTGTTTGTAAAAAATAAAAAAGCAAATAAACTGCTGAAAATAACGTTGTCAAACTCAAATACATAGTGTGAAGGAAATTTCGATGACGAGTAATAAAAATTCGAATGAAATTTTGTTTGGCTTGGAATTTCAAGCAGCAGGGTGCAACACTAAATCCAAACTAAGAGGTAGTGTCTCGTCTCAAACAATTCAATACTTTGTATGTATGTACAATTTGACCCCTGAGATTTCAAACTCCAAAAATATCAGATATGCCTCCGGGATACTTTTCTAAGGAAACTACTGTATGAGGTATTCAGAGGCAGTTAGAAACATCCGAATGCGGTTGAATCAGTATTAATATTAGTTGGTTAGTTTCAGTGGAAGAGATTCACAGTTTCAATGAAGTAGAAAGCCGACGGTTGGTTCTCTGCTTTTGAAAGTTTGACTATAGCAAGACACAAAACTACTGCAAGCAGTGAATATGAATAAAAAATTTGTAACTGCAGTTGAGCTATTTCGAGGGGCAAACACAATCGAACTTAGGTGAAACATTTGAGATGGTACTAATCGACAAAGAGATGTGGGTAGCTATTTTTATACACATATATTTTTTCTGGTCGTAAATCATTTTTTTACATTTTACTAAACTTACACTAAGACTGCACTAACTACAATGGTTAAAACAAAAGCTTAAAACCACCTACAAATAATTTCTTTGCTCTAATAATGTTCAAAATTGCAGTTTCCTTTTCAACTCATATTCACAATATTTATAAATTAATAAAGAAGAAATGTTTCCTAGAAACAGCTCGCAAATGCACACATAGATACAAAAAAACAGGTACAAAGTTGCACTCATACACATACACATTCACGCACACATTCATATATATTCATGTAATAGTTGGGCTACATTTTCGTAATCAAAATAAATAAGGACATTACACGCGTTTTTTTCCTATTTCGATTTTCCACCAAGTTTGTAATTTTGACTGTTTTTTACAGAATTCTAGCTGCTGTTATTTTTAATTTTTTTTTCTTTGTCTGGGTTGACACATTTTCGAGGGTTTTTTTCTTTTTCTCGCACTATTTGCAAAGAGCTACACATTCGCACACAAGAGCAGCAGACATTTTGTCTGTCGAAATTTTCGCCTAAAACACACAAACACACACAATTTTTTTTTCATTTTTTGTAGGCGAGCTACAACATTTTTTGCACGCGTATTTCACAGAATTTCACATAATCAACGCGCTATCTTGGCAAACAATTTATAGCCAAGAAATTTGTTAAAAATAGATAAGAAATATTTTTAAATAATTTGAGTAAATTTTATTTAATTATAATACTCACTCTGCAATGCTTTTAGATAGTGGCCATCTCTCCATGGATGCCTGATATTTCATATTTTCGATTTGCTTCTTTAATGCGTCCCGATCCATGTTTTGTAGAGCACTGGGATCCATGGCGGCTAAAATTTATCCACATACCACCCCTGGAAATAGAGAAACAGAGCAGAAAGGTGTTTTTGTCACTTTTTCTTTCATGTCATCGTATAAAGTTGTATAAAACTGTGCATGTATGCGTTTAAATGAGAGTTAAACATGTGCATGTATGTGTAAAATTGT
Source organism: Toxonevra muliebris (assembly GCA_963691655.1). Lineage (NCBI taxonomy): Eukaryota > Metazoa > Arthropoda > Insecta > Diptera > Pallopteridae > Toxonevra > Toxonevra muliebris. Next base: position 1,964,421 of record OY829329.1, read on the forward strand.
ACAGTGGCAGAGAGTAAAGTCTAAGTAGCAGAGTGTGTGCAAGGGCGAAAGAGAAAGAGAACAACGGCAAAACAGAGTGTACTTATGGAAGTGAGGGAGTGAGATTTCTTCATTTTTATAGCAAATATGTTTTTATCAGTGCTTCTTCTGCTTCTGCACTTTGGTAGCTGTGGTTGTTGTTGTTGTTATCGCACGGTGGGTAACAAATTTCTTTTGTTATGATTTGAGTTTGCTAGCAGTATATTCGTTGAATATGTTGAGATTTTTATTATTCTCTTTGCTTCTGTTGGAATTTTGTTCTTTTGCTTTCCCGGTAATTTTTTGGCTCTAGCTCTGAGGCTGTAAGGTTTTGTGAATGTAGCTGGTGGTCCTGCTACAATCTTTTCTGCAAAATATTTTTGTTTGCTAATAATGGGTGTTTTTAGAAATTTATAGAGGCATTTGAATTTTATAGCTTCCGGTTTTAATTTTTTATATTGAGGGGCAAGCAAAGTAAAAGAAATGTTTTACTAGAACCTTACAGTAAATATTCGTGGTTCAGGTTGAATCTATAACATTAAATCAAAATTACAAAGGCAAATTAGGAAGTAGATGTCACGATAAATTGGTCATAGTAGTTAACCAGCACTGAAATTATAAATTCTTACGGTGAAAGCAAGACTTTGACGAGCTTTAATGCTAATCACTTACCAATCACGTATAAGCTTCCAGTTTTTCAACAATTTTTCCACCCCATAATAAATTAACTGGGGTGATTCTATTGCTATAAATCATGATCTTTATGATGTAACTATGTTTGCAAGCAGTAAATAAATAATAATAAAAATAATAAGAGAAAATTATAAATCCTCTATTCTATCCTAAGTTATAATATTGTAAGTATTTCTTTGGATTTAATACAAAATACCTTAAACACCCTTTTTCAGCAAATAATATGCACACATACATAGATATACATAGTAGATATTGAACACAACACAATTACAACGCACCCTGCTCTACAGACCATAAAACCTAACCTTAATTTTATGATTTTGCAGTGTTTATAGCAAATCAGCTCTCCCTCTCAGCTCGAAATTATTACGTTCTCTCCATTCAACTTTGTATGCATGTATATGTATGTGAGACGTACATATACAAATACACACAACAAGGAATAATATTTGTTAATAGCAACATCCACAAACGGAGGACATTTTCAAACAAGCGCATGCGCATTACTCACAAATGAAATCAATAAAGGAAAGCAAAGAAAATTGCGCCCAGGACAAAATTTCATCATCAGACAACAAAAAAAGGAAAATAAAATAAATACACTCTCGTGCTCATTTCATTTTGCTCTCTCACAAAAGTGCTCGCTCTCTCGTACCCATAGAAAATATTATGAAAAATCGCAATTATTCCTAAAATAACGCATTTGTATTACTCTAGGCATTTAATTCAAAATAACAAAAAATTGCAGTATGCTCGTCATATTAAAAACGTGCTAGATTCTTTCGAATATGCTCTTCGATTTGCCAGCCTCTGCTACAGTTGCTGGTGCTGCTGCACGCAACTCTCACTAGCGTGTATTTTTTGTTAGTGAACAATTAAAGAAATATATGGAAAAAATCAAAAAGGGTGCGTCCTCTCATGTGAAGTTTTGATTGTTGGTGTTGGCATAAAGCATTTAACATTTTAATATTGCACTACTAGCAACATTTTTAAACGTCTTACTTTTCTCTTCTTTTTTTTGCATTTGGGCATACTTTGTTGTTGTGGTGATGATTGTTATTTTCAGTAAAAACCAAACATGCTCTAAAATATTCTCTCGTTTTATTTTTCTGTGTTTATTTTTGCGAATTTGGGCAGTGCGTTGAGAGTTTTTTCGCATAACATAGAAATATCGCATGAAATAAGATTTTCAATGCTGAAACGCAACATATAGAACATTTTCTAATGCATGAATATTGTAAAAAACAAACTTTATTCAAGATGAAAGCAAGAGAAAAGAACTTGGGATACAGATTCATAATTTCCATTTGAAGAAAAATTCAGAGAAGTTCCACTTTCAGCAGTTCTAAAAAACCTATGCTTCAAAACTAAAAATCTCATTTTTCTTAAACTTCACTATTTATGCTTCAACTTCAAATACTCTCATTCTCTGCCCCTAAAATTATGCTACTACACACCTACGACACAAAACAACAAAATTCTATCAGCCAAGCATGCCAGCTTAGCAAATGCACAAACCATTTGGATAACTTACGCGAAAACATTTTCTCGCATGCGATAGAAAGTGCACAGCAACATTGGCGCGAGCTGTGCAAAACACTTGCAGCTAATTTCCGCACAATAACGTAAAAATACCAAAACAACAAAAAGCAAACACTCCCACTACCGGCTTTTTCTTTAATATTTTTCCTTTTTGTTGTTTTCGTTCAACGTTGCTCCACATCAAATTTTAACGCTGCTTGATTTTTGAATGATACGCAACTAACTTACGCTTTCTTTAACCTCACATTATTACTTCAGACATGTTCACATGGTGTGATCAACAATTTTTCAACATACAAATATTTTTTTAGATTGTGGTATGGACGGACGGACTGTAACTGTTTTTGTATTTGCGTGTGTGGGTGCATGTATTTGGGAGTATGGACTTTTGAATGCCTCAACCATTCATCATTTTTAAATGTAACCAAATGTGAGAAACTTTGCTGACACATGCTGCTTGTGGTTGGGAGTTGGTTAGCCATAAGAAGTGAATATAGAGACAACCATGGAATGGATGAAGAGAAGGACGAAAAGGGTGTAAAATATGGGTATACATGATACAGCAAATGTTTTTGCCACTTGTTCGTATGCATGGCTGTTGTATTGAAAACACATTGTACTTACATACATCCAGAACTGTGTATATGTTTAGTGTGCGTGTTCTGTTGCAATATGAAGAAGATATGTCCTATGCATGAAATATACGCTTCCCTTGATTTGGGGTTGTCATTTCGAAGCAAGCACTGGACACTTCTTCTTACTCTTCTTTTTGAAACAACTACTTATTTATGTATGATTAAGGTTGAGCATGCGATAAAATTGTAATAGGAAAATTCGAGATTTTAATAGTCTCATGTGTGCTTGAGTATGATGTCCGACTGAAAATGATGTGTGGAGTTTTCAGTTGAGGAAATCTATTAGGTGTAAGTTTTTTGCATATGATAAGTGTCACATGCTTTTGAATTTTGTTTGTGTGTGTGTCGTAAAAAGGCTGCACGTAAAAAGTATAGAGGATTCTTGTAAATTTTGAATCTTTTGAAGTTCTCTGAAAAACCGAGGCAGCTTTTATATATTCGGAAAAAAATAAACTTAATTAAAATTGTGAACATTGTAATGAAATTTTAAGCTTTTTTAAGAAGTATAAAAACATACAATAAACAACTTATGCAAAATATTTCAATATGGAAGCAAAAGTAAGGAGAGAAATGAAGCATGTTCCAAAAGCGAGCCTAAACAACTGCTAGCAGTTGTTGAACAAATTTTTAGTTTTAATCCTTATGAATAGATGAATGTCTGAAAAAATGTATCCTGCAAACGAATTGTTGAATCGATATATTTAAACGAACACGAATCCCTTCATTAATATAAATATCTCAACATTTATGGTCTAAAAAATTAAATCCGTTTAAGATACAGGCAAGAAACGGTCTGCCCAATTCTTTATACCTATTAAGAAAAAGAAGTATAATTTTTTATATTAATAAATTAAGTAAACATTATAATCTAATCTTTCCAAAAGGAAAAACACCTAAAGCTATGCAACGAAAACTCAAATTCTTCAAGTTCAACTTTATGAAACTTTTCTTTTTCTGTTCATAATTAACATAATGAAATTGGTAAAAACAAAAGGCATTAATTTGCCATGAATATCGCCATATAAAATATGACAAAATCACTGTGTGTGCGCAACTGGCGTGGAATACTTCCATTCGCTCCCTCGAAAATCTCAGTGACTTTACTATGACATTACAACGAAATATTTTCTTATTGTTTTGGAATTTGTGTTATTTCGTATTTTTGGTTGGCGCCTTCTGTTTACTTTCAACACAAAAAATATTTATACTTTTCTTTACTTCATAGTTTAGGAAGTGAGCAAGTAGAGACCGAAGGGAGATGAACATTTTCTCTTATATTTAGAAAGCACACGCGCTTTTACGCTATTTTAATTTGAAGCTTGTTGACATTCTGGTTACACGTATTTTTGTTTTTTCGTTGTGGTTGTTGTTATTGTAAAGAAGCCAAAGTAAACCGAAAAATATCTTCCGGAACGCTTACTTCACTGCTTGCACATTTGCAACCCCTGTCTGAAGGGAAGCACCGCAGTGTATATGAATTCGGTATGCAAAATCTTACATTTTAAAGCATAACGACCGTCGTCATCATCATCGTCTTCGTATTTATGTAGTTAAGTGAAAAACAAAAAAATCCTCGATTATTTGGCATTTAAATTTGTCAATAAAAATAATGGCTTCATTTGTGTGGTATGTGTTTGTGTATGTGTATATGCGATTGTGTACAAATAACAGCTTCATTGATATGCAAAATTGTTGGTAGAGCTAAAGAGACCAAGAGGAATTTCAGCGAATCATGAGAAACTGGAAACATTTTATTTAATGCATGTTGCTTCGACTTGATTCTAGCAGGTTGTATTTAAATTGAATTGATTACTCTGATTTTTCTAGATCTGTCTTAAATGAATTAGACTCCTTAATCGATTTGGTTTGCAAGCATTTTTAGCTATATTTAGATATAAAAAAAAACCAAGCATGAAAACGATTTAAAAGTTATTGTCTTGTATTATTTGATTTATAAAGTATTAAAAATATATATTTACAATGAACAGTACAGTATCGTCGTAGCATTATTGGAAATAAAAAATTTAAATTAGAATCTATTTTTTATATAAATAGCTATGATATGAAGTAAAATATTTTGGTTTCATGTAATACGAATAAAATGTAATACAAAACAAAGATTTTTATGTATTTTTTCATATGTTATTTGTTAGAATTATTAGTTCTTGAAATAAAATATTTAATTCATAAATAATTTACAAGAGTTTTAAAGTGATCGTGCAATTTGACAGAGAAAAATCCTGGCAACCAGTAAGAAAGACAGTGTTTTGAGAAAAAAACATTTAAGCATTTACGGTTTTTGATCTTTTTTGTTCAATAAAAAATTTTGTCATAACTGAAACTTATGTAATAACAAGAGCCAAGTTTCTGTCAACGCCGATAATTAGTTGATGGGATTGCTGCAAAAGTATGATAGCAACAACATGCGAACCAGAACAGTCTCTCAAACTTGGCCCTTAATCTCAACTTAAATTGCCTACTGGGCTTTTCATTTGTTTACAGCGTAAGAAATTAAATTTCTAAAACTTCAAAATAATTAAACTTAAAATAATTGGTTGTGCACGCAAGCATAATGAAGCAGTAATTTCACTGGTTATTTGCTTTTTTTGTTACAAGCATATCACTTTCATTGTGTAAGCCACATTCACTTTAATGCCTGCTTAAAAAAAAACGGAATTGAAAATGATTTAATTTTGAAAACAATATAGTTTTAATTTTTTTTTTTTCACCAAATAAATTTATTTAATTTAATTCACAAAATTACTTCTGAATAAATCACATGGAAATAAATAATGCGCGCCAATATGTATGCTAAATTAAATTAAATTTAAAGTATTCATTAAACTCGTTCTATATTACAATTTATTGTAAATAATAACAATAAAAGTAATGTCGCAGGAAAATAAATACGAGTAACTGCAAAATATTTAACAGCAATACATACATACGGTTGCGCACACACACATGAGAGTACAGGTACACATGTTTACCTATGCAGTCAGCAAAGATTAATCTAATAGTTATATGTGTCTATTTAATTAGTAATTTAATTCTTCAATGAATAATGCATAACAAAATATGTGTAGCTTCGTTTCTTAGGTGGTTATGAAGAGGAGGATATCAATTCTAATAATAATATCAAAAATTTACAAAATTGCGCACATCCGTTTCCGGTAAAAACAACTGTTTAGCTGTTTATTACTGTAATACTAAACTCATCTACACTCGCCCCCACGTACACAATGATTCGCAATTATTAATATTGTGGATATTGTTGTTATTTAATAATAAATTTGATATTCGCAGGTTGCGTAGACAATGTGTATTTGTGTGTGAGTGAGTGTGTATATGCAACTGCATTGCGGTCAGCATGTGTGGCTGTGGCATGCATGCATGCATGTAGTGGTCAACCATATTATTATCATATCATTTCCATTAAATTTACAAAATTTCTAACATAAATTACGCAAATTTGTTTGCTATTTGCTAAAATTTATGATTTATTGCCTGAAAATAAGCGAGGTGCTTTAATTAAATTTAGACGATACAGTAAGTTTTATGAGATTACTACAAAATTTCAAGCTTATATCGCACATGCGAAACTGGTAAATTTTTTCTATGAATAATTTAGCAAATAATGGTGATAGAAAATATTTAATTTGAAACTAAATGTTTCCTATTTCAAACAACTTTTATTGCTTCACCGATATGCATGTTATGAAAATGTAATATTCACTGAATTCATGGATAGGTATGTGTGTACAAAGTAATCTCACACCGGTACTGAAATCAGCTACCTTGGCTATACTATAGGGGCATATTATTAAACTAACTATTGAAGAATATTACCATTCACTGATGACTCCTTATTTCTGTTATACCCCTCAAGAGAGTTTGAGAAAGGATTTTACGAGCGATGAAACAAAATTTTTCGATATTTTAGCACAATGCCAGTGGAAACCTAAAGTATCAATTAAAATTTCATTCAAGTAAGTGCAATTTATTGTTAACAATTGTTATAATGTGCTCAGATTTAATATATTTTCTCGATATTTTAATGCTCTTCCTTCTTTATATGCCATTATACAAACATACTCCACTATGTACTAATTTATTGATCACTTCAACTATTGACTAAATGCCAAAAAAAAAATACCAACACAGCACATAAGGATGTGCCTTACGTATGTGTTTTCTAAATTCACATACATACATACATACACTCAAATGTCATTTTGTAAAATTGCTTTTAGCTATTAAATTTACGAAATTCTATAGATTTTTATTTATTTTTCCTCTTTTTTTTATCTTGTTGTTGTTGTTGTTGTTGTTGGTGTCATTTCGGAAAAAAAGGTTCCCTATTTTTTGTTGGACTTCACCTTTTTTAACTAAACAAATGAGAGAAAACATCAAGCACAAAAAGCAATTACAATGTTTTGCTTTATTTGCTTCATTGAATCGATTCTATTTGTAACCATGAAGCAGTTACAGTGTGCAATGGCAACACTGGCAATATAAAACAAAACAAAATACAACACAACAACAACAAAAAGGAGAGCAAAAGCCAAACAGACTTAATTATTGTGAAACTATGTAGAAACAAGCTAGCGAACAAAAAACAAATGGGGAAACATGTTACAAATAAAATTGCACTGAAATTGATTGCATTTGAGTGCAAAAAAGACCATACATATATGGAAGCATACATTTAGGTGTTTACCCAAAAATAAGAAATGCTGTAATTTTAATTTTCAACAATTCATGGCTTAAAGTTATTTATTACAACAAAATTTTTTAGAGTATCAAAATTTTCTTCTATTTACAATTGAATTAAATTTAAATCTGATTCTTATATCATGTGAATATGTGTCAGAGTTGGTGAGTTCACCTATGGTTTTGCGCATTTTATTCCAGTTGCATACATTGCGGTGCAAATATTTTATGTTATTTTGTCATAAAATGTTACTCTGCTCTACCATATTTCACTTTTGACATTTGTAGACGTACATAACTTAATCCTATGCCGAGTTCGTTGAAGCAGTATGCCCGGGAGGAGACGAAGAGCTTATGTGTGTGTGTGTGTGTGTGTATATATGTATGTGGAAGGTAGTTAAGGCGTAAAATATAAAAATTTATATGCTTGATATGATGCGATATGAGGCATGAAAGTGTTGCCAGAAAATATGCAATAATTTCATTTGACGATATGTGCACAAGCGCTTACATACTTACTTACAATCGAATGTGATGGGATTTGCTATTTAACTTTGTCATGTAACATAAATGTAAGCTCTACGTTTGAAAAGTAAAATGCTTACAATGAGTTTTTCGCTGAAGCGAGAAAATATTCTATATAAGTTAATTGATGAAATCTCAATTCCCGGCACACCCCAATGTAAGAAATATACAATTAGGAGCGTTTATTATGGAAATGAAAAATACTGGTAGTACTTGAAAGAACCTGAAACACTTGAAACGACTTAAAATACTTGAAAATACTTGGAAACAGTTGAGCATAATTACAAATACTTGAAATAGAGGAAATGACTAAATAAATACTTGAAAGTACTTGAAAATATTTAAAAAGTATTTAAAATCATTTGGAAATTCTTGAGAATACTTGAAAATAGTTTAAATACTTTGAAAACTTACTAATTATTTGAAAGTACTTCAAAATACCTGAGAATAAAGTACTTAGTACAGAAAATTAAAGCAATACTGCTACTTTAGCTTTTCCAATACTGCACGCAAGTACGAATAAAAGTAATGGTGCCGGTAATTGTACTGGTACTTAAAGTTTTACAGCTCCCATTAAAAGCAATGCAGTACAAAAATTTACTACTTACTACTAACAACACATGAATGCAGCTATCTCATTTGAAAATTCCTACAATTAATTTAAACTCCATTATATTTTGCATATTACGCTCATTGCATACCAGCAAGCAGCACACACTTAATTATGTTTGTTGCTTATTAAGCAACTATAATTATTACATCATTACTATGAATCATCAGCAACAGTAGCAGCAGCAACATGAGTAGAAATATGTGCTGCGATGCTATTAAGACACATAAATCAGTTATGATTAACGAAGTTATTTCAGAATCGCAATTATGCTTAGGTATAAAATTGAAACATTTGCATACATGTAGCAGACAATCTCATAATAGAAGCTGAAGAGAATTTATATACATAATGTGTGTGTTGAAGGCAGTAATAAATTAATTGAAATATATATATATATATATAGAAGACATATTCTTTCGTTTAACCAATAAAATGGGTGATAATTACTGTATGATGATAGCAATATGAGAATAAAAGTAAGAAGGTCAATATGATGTATCGCTTAAGCGAAAATTCTTATTACTAAATTTCAAGCCTAATTTCGAACAAAACTTCTGCTTAAAAATTCTATATTTTTATCATTTTCTAACGGTTGAGAAAATATTTTAACATCATCAATTTCTATGCACAGATACAGAAACACAAAAGTCACAAAACGGAAACCTTACAAATGTAGTTAGTGGTAGAAAAACTCATCGGAAACGTTACATCAGTGCGCTTTTATGTTGTTTTTCCCCCTCTATTCTATTTTGTGTAAAATGCTGCTGAACTCAATTCCTATAGAATTGAATTAAAAGAAAGAAACCGAAATGAATCGATCAATAGGTGAAAAGTTAGTCATTTCATACATGTGTGTGACTTTGGTGCGTACAAATGAATAGGCGCACATCAACAACAACAACGAAATTCCGTAACCTATAACAGCATAATTGAATTAGTTAGAAATAAAAAAGACACAAAAAATAAAAAGCAAAGTTAAAAGTCATGTTAGTCGTACAGAAAAAAAACAAGGCGCACCAAATATTTTCACTATTTTCTTACACTATAAAAATATTTTATGAAAAACAATCACCTGTTTTTAAAATTAAAATTCCAACTTAAAAAAAAAAAACACAAAATTTCGCTTAAACGAAAAGTAATTATTTTTATAATTTACTTCTGTATGATCATCAACTGTAAGTTCATCAAATAAACCTTGAACCATATTATCTCGCTTAAACGATAAAACTAAACTGCCAATAATAAACGCAATTGTTTTCTCTTGTGTACACACACTTTTACACAATCTATCCTTACATCTTTTGTGCTGCTATTGTTAGCTTTTACAATTGAAGCATAAAATGAGATTCAAGTCAGCAAAAAAAAATCAAAATAAATATTTTTCATTTTCGCTAAAGCGAATCCAATATAACATTCTAACTACATACGTACTATGTACACTCAGCCAACAACTCAATGAGTGTTCGAACAAAACAAACAGACACGAATGCAAACATTTCATGCCTCAGTAAAAATGTTTTAGTTGTTTTTTTATTACCGTGTTCTACACGGACGACAACCACCTCGATTGGCATATAAAAAAATGGTAGTTATTTATCTTAGTTTCGCTCTCTGGGGTTACACAACAACATTTCATGTACTAGCACGCCCAATTTTTCCACTATCGAAAAATGTACTTGTTAGTATTCAATTGAGGTTGTCGCTGGTGTTGCTTTTTGCTGCTGTTAGCCTATTTTCAGCAATGAACAAAGTAAATCGGCAATATCCTTATTTGGCTTGCATTCTATACCATACACCAGGAGACTGCCGACCGACCACACTACATGCTAACAATAACAATATACGTAACTATTTGGCGGAAAAAAAAAATCATTGCATCCAAGACCAAAAAAATGGCAGCCCACTGTGAAAACTCGTGCGCCAAATTTTACGCGTATATCTTCCTTCTATCGTTACTTGTTACTTGAATTTCCAACAATTTTCTATTTGATTTCTCTTCTTTTTGTTTTAATTGGAACATGTGTAGTTGTTTCGTAGTTTTGTAAGTTTTCATTTTTATATTTTCTTCCTTTCATTTTGCGTGTTGTTGGCGTATGTGCACAAATGTGCCAGAATAATTGTCATGTGGTGGGAAAACTTTTCGTACATAGGTGATATTTTCTAGCATAAGTCGCTTACAACAAAGCAAAAAACCGAAAAAAAAACTGCAGTAACTTGGCTTGTTAAATTTAAGAATCATTGAGTGCAATTGTCAAGTTTCGGGAGACACAATTTTCAGATGAATGAAGAGGAAGTTTTATCGCCTAAACGACCGAGAGCGCATTAAATTGAAATTAAAGCATATCTCGCTAAAGAAAACACAACTTTGGAATGCTTTCATTATATTGATCAAAATATCCGTTCACCTAAGCGATAAAGATAAACCGAAATTAATTTTATAAATACTAATTGTGCATTATGAAATATTGTATTTATTTTTCACTTGCAATTGCATATAAAACGCTAACAAAATAATATTGCAATTCTACTTTACAGTTACAATTTCACAATATCTTATCGCTTAAGCGACAAATAATACCAAACTATGTGCTATCAAGTTTCTTTATACTGCAAATCCTGCAAAAAACTATTTCTTTGCACTTTCTTTCAAATTCACACCAATATTCTTTTTTTTACAACAACACATTTGTCACTTATACTATTACAGCCATAAAGAAAATAGTTGTATTCTATAAGCAAGCGTTGTTGCATTTCCTATTGAAGTATTTTGCTGTCATATACACTTGCATACTCCAGAATTTGTATATATTAAGAGGTTTGAAAGAGGAAGAAAAATTAACCATTATACAAACATTTTATGCGACTTTTCATAATTTTAGAACTTCAGAATATTTTTAGTCTCAATAGCCATTAATTTTTATAAATCATGTTAAACTTTCCACCAACACTTTCAACATATTTCCATTAATTTTTTTCAAAACAAAAAATATTTTTCCGTGGATCTCTCTAGTGCCTTGAAAAATGAATTCAATTTAAAAATTTGTTTGGAAACTCATTTCCCTCATTTGCACTTTCGAACGCATGAACGCTTAAGTGCAATCATTTTCTCCGGCAATTTCCTCAAGACAAATTGCTTGATCTCACTCTTTGCTTGCGCTGCACTCAATCTCTCTCTCTCTTTCTCTAGCACTCTCTTGCTATAACTTATGATTTTTTATTATGGGAATATGCGACACTTATAGACACAAGCTTCCATATCATAAGTACACTGCTATTGCTTTTTTCTTTTTGCGCAAGAAAAAATGCATAATAATAAATTTGGAAATTTTAGTTTTTTTCCACTCACTTCCGCTTAACATTCGAGAGGATCTCATTCTGTGTATGTGTGTGTGTGTGTGTGTGTGTGTGTATGACCTCCTTATGCAAGTGTCATTTTTCGCACTTTGTGTATGTATATGTACAGCACGGTGAATAGAAGATGTTAAAGGGGTAGAAGAAGGACGAACCTCTCCCTTCACAGGATGCACTACCCATTCATATTTATAAGCATTTATAGTTTAGCATAACTTTAGGCACTTGACTGTTAATATTTTTTGTTTTGTTTTTTGTGTTCTTTTGTGCTTTCTGTTGTTGTGCACTCATGCTGATGCGCTTTGGAAAAACAAAGCGTTATGCTTCGAATTTCAATGGCATTCACTCTCTTTCGCCTTAAAGTATGTTAATAAAAATTCAAAAAAGCAAAGAAAAACTTGCATAGCGCAAGTGTAAGTTGATAAAAAAAAACTGTCCATTGTGTATGTGAAAAAAGTACAGTATGTAGTGCTTTATAATTTTCCTTTTTTTATGATTATTTTATTATAACTTTTTAACTTTATTTTTTTTGTACGTGAGCACATGAACGTGTCAATGACTCATTTAGTTTTTTTTTTTTTTTTTGTACTTGCTTTTATGGTTTTTTAGAGCGATTCCTAATAGTATTTTATGTTTTTCGTATGGAAAGTTTTTGTATTGTAATTTATTTTTTTCCAGAATTTGTGGAGATTTCAGTGAATTTTTTAGTAGTGTGTGCTAAAAGTTGTACGCATGTTTATAGATATGTATCTCAACTGGTATTTGAGAGAGATGTATATACGTACCGCAGAGGAAAAGCGTATTAAGTCACGAATGTGTAGTAGGGGAGTGACGTCATGGTCGGGGCGCTGTCAGGGTCGGGGCAGTGTCGTTTCGTTGTCAGGATCGGAACACCGAAAACTTTGTTGTAATGATGCGTTTTGACTGTGGAAATACATTTTTTACGTGTTTTTTGCAACATTTTCTCGTATCGTGTGTGCATAGAAAATCAAATTTCCTTAAAATTCACATAGAGGGATTTTTATGTTGATTTCAGGTCTCTTTCCCGGTTTTCAAGTGTAGTTTTTCCCTTTTCTTTGATTTCCATGTTATTTTCAACCATATTCTTTAATTTCTTATTAATTTTCTAGAGTGCTCCGACCCCGACAACAGTGTTCTGACCCTGACTAAAATTTTTGGTTTTTTGTAAGTGTCCATAACTCCTAAACTATTAATCCAATTATATTTATTGTTTACCAAAAACATTGCAATTTGTGAGATCTTTTCAACATTAATAAAAATTCGGTATTCAACGGAAGTCATGAGCAAAAGTCAAAACATTCTCCAACCCTGGCGACACTCCCCTATATTTTTCAGAAGAGTGTAAAATACATTTTACGACTTAATATTTTCCTCATTTTAAGTACAATCGTCCAATATTATATACATAGTACACCACTAAATAGAGCACGATATTTAAATCTAAGTGAGCCAAAAGACCGGAAAATATAAATTTTGGATCATTAAGGACGAGCGGGAACCTGAGAAAAAATTGTTTTTAAACCTAGCTCAGGAACGGCTCAGCGACAAGGTGTCATATGGCACCTCTAGGCATTACCAGGTTAAAGGTCAAATACAGGTCAAATACTTGTTAAGCTTTTAGAGCTCCCGGATTTGTTTTAATAAACATCTCAAACTCTATGCTGTGCATGGAGCGCATTTGTGGGATCAAGAAGAAAGCAAACAAAACACCATGCACAAACATAAACAAACAATTTAACTTAAAATATTAAAGATTTGAAAGACTAAATGCACTAAAACGATTAAATAAACAACATAAGCGCACACAGAGCTGGTAGTCACCGAAAAGGGCAAAATATGAGAAGAATGGAGTCACTTAAAAAAAAAACAGAAAGCACAGAAGGAGATTAAAATACTTAAGTCCATGAAAAGAAGATGAAAAACACTCAAGTCATTGACGTTTTCGACATGGTCATCAACGTTATCGTCAACATTATCGTTGCAGTGAGAAGAAAATGTTAAAAATGTTAATAAAAAGAAACGAATGAAATCAAGAAGTTTAGTGAAAAAATTAAAACTAAACCTTTGAGCTTGTAGAAATTAAAATAACATGCTACTTGAAGTAACATAGTCACATGCACACACATATACACACTCATATGCTATTTCCGTTGTCCCACTTAACATATCAAACGGATGTCGTGGTACTGTAACGGAAATAGGGAGAGGGAAAGTTACACAGCGAATTCAACCTTTGCTGACAATTCGTAAATTTTTTCAGCTATTTTTTTTGTATTTTTCTGCAGTTTTCACTCATACGAAAACAATTATTGTTATTTCAATTGCTCAACCGCAAATTGCACCTTAACAGCATCCGAGACCAGCATTAAAACTATACCAGCACCACTTGGGCCACCGCATACACCACTTACACCAAAACCACCTCCACCGTTACTAGTTACTAGTGGTAATGGGTTAGGGATGGTACGACTTTTGCATACCTCTACCATTACTGCACCACTTCTACCATTGCACACAATTGAAATGTAAATTATTTTTCTTGTTTGTGTTGATTTTGTTTCACCAGTTGTTTTTGTATAGGTACTGATGATGCCGCTGCTTTTGGTATTGGTGTTTGGATGTAGCAATTGGTGTGGCGCTATTGTTGTTGTTGCTGTTGGAAGCACTACTTTTTTTACAACAAAGTGCGCTTTTAAGCATATAGGTATTTGTTGTACTTGCACTGCTGAGTGTATTGTGTATGAGTGAAGTTCCGCCCAGCACATATAATAATGTTAACTTCTTTTTTTCTGCACATGCATTGCTGGTATTTCATACCTTTAGGAGTAAAATAATTAAAGAATTCAACCGTGCAGAAATCTCATAATCACACATGCTGCTCTTGCTCATGCTCATAATGCTGCCGTTTAAAGCGAGCTGACTATTTTTTTTACGAGCTTCTGTTTGTTTTTCGGTTTTGTTTTTGGGGCCTTGGCAACTTGGCATAGCTTTTACTGTGCGGCGCTGAATGTCATTATTGAAGAACATATCGAATTGTCATTAAGGATCATAGTTGGGGTTGAAAGCCATTAAAATTATACCAGACTCAAACACACTGCCAAATAAACCCTAAAGCGCATATACATACACATATGTATGTGAAAATGTGTGTCTGCGTGGATTTAAAGTGCATTAACTCCAGTGCAGTTATATATTTAAATCGGTCTTTTTTCTGTGTTTATACATACATGAAAAATTTATTGGTATTATGTATATCCTCCATTTATTAAATTATATTAAAATAGTATATCCGAATGTGCATTTTCCAATATGATTTTTTATACATTTTCTCGTATTTATTTTCTTATTATACCGTTATTATACATTATACGTCAATAACATATTTTCTCGTTCACCGATTTCATTTATTTTCCATTTCTGAATAGAAGAAAAAGCAAGCATTTCAATATTTCCTTTGGATGGCATCCAACTGTTAAAAGTTTGATGAATAAAACTGTTGCATTGATGCCTTTGCTTGCAACATGATTGAATGTCAATAACGATATCTTTACTTGTCTATTTGTAAGTAGGTCTTTCTCTCTGTATATCACCATGAAGTGTATTCAACTCAAGCTGTCATTTAATTAAGTTTTGCAAAATGATAATTTCGAATGTTCTGCTGTAATTGAAAGAGCACGAAATTGGATCTGCATAGTGTAGTTTAGTTTAAGAGATACACGCAGCATGACCGGAATCAAGTGCAAAACCAAACACTCGGAGCCAATGGGAAGAGGTCCAAGCGCCTTCCAAGCGGAGATTCTTCCCATACGGCTCTTTGCACAGTTCAACCTCGAACCTGAGTACAAAAAGCAAAAATACTCTGATAGTCAAGCTGCTATTAGGGCACTAGATTCAGTTGAGATCTCCTCAAAATTAGTATGGGAATGCCAATAACTCCTTAATACATTAGGCATGGCTACCCGGGCATACAGGTATTTCTGGTAATGAAGTAGCTGACCACTTGGGAAGGAACGTAGCGGCCAGAACCCTTGTTATGTATAGGAATTCAAACCTTAAAAGGCACTCTAAAAGAAGAAGAACAAAACCCCAGGTCATCCTACTGGGCACTCTTCCCAAAGCTAAGACAGTCAAAGTTACT